>JAQIUT010000008.1:0-306271 GCA_028654355.1 Colletotrichum sp. SAR 10_99
TGTTTTTTTTTTTTTTTTTTTTATATATTTTTTTTTTTTTTTTTTTTTTTTTTTTTTTTTTTTTTTTTTTTTTTGACAGGTCTGTTTTTACCAGCTGGGCATTCCCACGAAATTGCACCTGGGACTGGAATAGAAACTTTGCACCTTGTACTCAACCCTGAAGCAATCTATTGAGCCGGCTAAAGATTCCGGTTGGCCCAAATTCAGGGTTTCGTCTGTGTTCTCCGGTATCTCTATTGGCCAAGGGCTGACAGACCCGAAGGACCGCCAGCACAGTAAGTATATAAAGGGCCTTCTCCGCTGACCCAGGCTCTCTCTGTCCTCTTTCCATCCTCTCTTGCTTTTTTCGTTTTTGAGGCAGTTCTCCGCAATCTCGCCATAGGTCTACATTTTGTTGAAATTACCGGCCGTTTACCGCTGAAAGAAGGTGGAATATCTACAGACAATGGGCTGTAAGTGACCTAAACATGTTGATTGATTTGACAGACGAGGCAGGGGAATCAATTCCTAACCTGAAGCTATCAACAAAGTCCTCACTGCAAGCGAGAGCTTTTCACACAGCACCGTCATCCAAGGCGTCCTCAGCAAAGAACAGGCCCTCAAGGTCCTTCAAGACCACGCGTTCTTACTCTCCCAAGACAGTCTGGCTGTCTCCCATAAGGAGGTCGACCCCCCTAACAACATCAATGATGCCGACAGCCGTGCTGAGCCCGCTGGTCAAGCCAAGTTCTATGAACAGACTTTTACCGTTCCCGCAATCATAGCACGTCTTCTGCCCGGAACGGGTCACACCACAAATCAGTGGCGAGTGGAGAATACTCCGGATGGCTTGGTCACGCACATGACAGGTGCACTGAATGTATCCGTCGACAGGGAGTTTGTGTTGACGCCCAAAAGGGATGCGGGCGATATGGAAGATTGGACGCTTTTGGACAGGGGCACAATTCAGTGCTCCAAACTCATGATGGGGCCGATGAAGAAAAGGCTGGATGACCAATGGCAAGGTATCCATCGTGCATACGTGAACAAGATGGGTGCAGAAGTTGGAACGCAGGCCTGAACCTGGCTGAGGTTGAATTCGTTTGTCATTGATGAAATCTAGGTAGCTTGAAATTGTGTTCCCAACAGTGAGAGCAACAGAAAGGCGTGATGAGACAGCTTGTCCACAATCTCGGCCCTGCAGAGTGTGAAATATAAAGGATACAATACTAATCCAACCAAAAAGAAGCATGGATACGCAATTCGCCGAGGAGGGACAGAAAGTGGAAACTAAAATGACCGAATCCAGAAGATCTAAAACTCAATTGATGAACCCTTCATTAACGCCGATTTTGAACCCAGTCCTTATATGCCGCCTCACTGGCACCCACCATCCACGGGAAACCCGAGCGCTTCAGCACCCCCAGCCAGATCTGCGGGGGCACCATCTTGAACCTGCCCATGTTGGCCTGGATCTCGGGGCGCAGCACGAGCTGATGCAACTGGTCCACCTTGCACACGCGGTACGATCCCACGATGTTTGTGTACGCGACGTGTGGCAGGGCGGGCTCACACGTACCCTCTGCCGTCTCTTCGTCGGGGTCGGCATGGAATGGCAAATCCCTCGCAACGGCATCGCAGATCCGGTCTGCGACCTCGTGGACAGACATGAGATCAAACCATCCCGACCACGCATACCCGCCGTGGTCGAGCATAGTCATGCTCTCGACGCTCGCCGCCGCCATAGCAGCGGCAATGTCCTCGGGCAACTCATCACCAAACCTTGACGTCGGGTCTTCCCCGGCGCACCGCACAGTGCGGTAGATACGTACGGGGACTCCGAGACCAGCCTCGGAAGAATCAGTTTCCCCCGGGCCTCCGGCGGCGGCACGCTTCAGCATGCGCTCGGCGGCCCATTTTGTCGCGATGTAGCCGTCGGCGCCGAGCGCGGGGGGTATGTGCTCGGCGGCGGTCATCTCGAGCGGCGCGTGCGTGGCCGGGAAGACGCCGCCGCTGGACACGAAGTGGACGGGGATGTGCCGCCGGCCCGCGAGGCGCAGCAGGGCGTGTGTGGGATCCAGGTTCATGGGGCGCAGCACGGCGTAGGTCTCCCAGGATAGTCGGGCGGCGCCGGCGTGAATAATGGCTGCTGCAGTGGTGGCAAGACGGGCGAGGGTGTCGGGAGTGAGCCCCAGGTCCGGTTGGGTCAGGTCGCCGGGGTGGATTATGACCCTGTCTGCTGCGTCTGCTCCCGCGTTGATGCTGCTGTTTGCAAGGAGCGCCTGGAGCTTTTGAGGATCACGAACAGCAATGCAGTGAATCTTTGTGATGGCGGGATTCGACAGCAAGCGTGTGAGGATATATGGTCCCAGATGACCGGTTGCACCCGTCAGAATGATTTCCACATGACCTGACTTCATTTCCGTTTGAATAGTGACCTCTTCGCTGAAGGAGGCATTGACAAGTTCTCCCATACGCGGTGGAGTCGTCTCGGCTTCCCAGTCCAACGCCTGCACAGCCATCAACTCATCCACCTTGGCGGCTATTTCTGAGAGAATAGCACACTGGTACAGATCACGCAAAGAGATGTCGACGCTGAGATCGGCTCGGATATGCGCTTGCACCTCTACAAGCATGAGTGAGTTGCCGCCCATCATGAAAAAGTCCGAGGACGGGCTCAGAGGCGAAGGCAACGTCTCTCGGGGCAGCAAGCGCTCCCACACGGCCCCGATCCTGTTCTCGACATCTGTCAGCTCGCGATGGCCAACGGCAGATCAGTCAGTGGCTGCGTCAGGCAACGGCATGGCCGCGATATATACGCGATCAATCTTTCCGTGCACCGTCATGGGTATGGTCGGCAACGGGATGAGTCTTGCGGGCTTCATGTATTGCGGGATGGGAAGTTTGTCCCGCAAACGCCTCAGGAAATCAACCTTTTCCATGTCTTCCGCTGTCTCTGGACCTTCGTCACCCTGTATGTTTTCGTGGCAGTCGTTGCCAGAGACAGCACAGGTAGCAAGCACAACGTGTGCCACAATAAAACTTGTGGCGGCCGTCTCGCCTCGAAGGGAGCAGACAGCCTCGGATACGGCGCCTTCTGAGAATCGCACGATGTTTGCCTCGACGTCCCGCAGGTCCAACCGTATCCCACGGAGCTTGACTTGCGTGTCGCCTGCGATCCTGCCATCGAACACCAGCTCGCCACGTTGGGTCAGATGGCCCCTGTCGCCAGTGCGGTAGAGTTTAGTCCAGCCATTCCTTACGTACTCTGGACTCGCCCATGGGCTGAGAAGGAAGGCCGCCTTTGTGAACCTCGAGTCTTCGTCGCTATCGAGACCGACGTAGCCCAAAGCGACGCCATGGCCGCCAATCAGGATCTCTCCTGAGATCCCGGCAGGGAGGAGATTGAAGTCACCATCGACGATATAGAGCGAGTAGTTGGGAAG
The DNA here is from genome assembly GCA_028654355.1 of Colletotrichum sp. SAR 10_99. Classification (NCBI taxonomy): domain Eukaryota; kingdom Fungi; phylum Ascomycota; class Sordariomycetes; order Glomerellales; family Glomerellaceae; genus Colletotrichum; species Colletotrichum sp. SAR 10_99. The sequence goes on from JAQIUT010000008.1 coordinate 3,426, forward strand.
CGGGTAGCCGGTGGGAATAGAGTTTGCCGCGTCGCCCTGTCCGAAATGATCATCAAGCAGCTCCATCTTGGTCGCGATAATTGTGGCCTCGGCAGGACCATACGAGTTGAATATGCGCACGCGGTCCATCCCGAGGCTGCGCATGTCGTCCTTGATACCCCTCGTCAACCGATCCCCACCGGCGAGTAAGAACTCCCACGTCTCGTTCCGCCGGACGTAGTCGCAGCCGTAACGTAACCAAGACACGTACTCGGGCGGCGTGGCCTTGGTCATGGTAACACCTCCGTCCACGGCAGCTTTCATCAGGGCCCGCGAGTCGCCGCGTATCGAGGCATCGGCGATGAGAGCTGTGCCCCCAACACCCCAAGCCAGGAAAAGCTGCTCTAGGGACATTTCAAAGCTTAGTGCGGATTGCTGAAGGACAATCTGAGGTGAGTGGTCAGAATCAACACCAAACTCCCGTGTCATGCCCTGAGTGACGTTCACCAGGGCGCCGTGTTGCAGAAGGGTTCCCTTTGGCGATCCGGTTGTTCCGCTTGTGAAAAGAATCACGGCTTGCTGTTCGGGATCGGCTAGATTCTCTGGTGTAGATACCATAGTCGTGTGGGGGGACTCGCCATCTAGGTCACTCATGTTGACGATGGTGGCATTGTTGTTCTCCAGCTGCAACTCATCCAGATACTGGAGGGAAGAGGAGTCGATGATGATTGTCGATAGAGAGCATCCTTGGATGATCTGCTGCAATCTCATGGGCCCCTGAGTGCAGTCCAGCGGGACATATATCGCACCGCTTCGTAAGACGGCCAGCAGAGCACAAGCCCAGTTCACCGATGGGGACAGAAGAACAGCCACCTTCGTCAATGGCTGAACCCCCCGAGCTTCGAGAGCACCCTGGATTGCCATGACACGTTTTGACATGGCCATGTATGAGAGACTCGTACCGAGGGTATCCTTGATCGCCGCCCTGTCTGGGTATTTGCTCACCATTTTGTCAAGGAGGTGCGGGATCGTCCTGGTGTCAAGATCCTGGCTTGAGCTCAGAGTCACCAGCTTTCCTGTCCCAAGCTCCAGGGCAGCATCGATATCTCCCCGTGGCCAAAACTTCGCCGCCGCCACCCTCATGTCCTCGTTCCCGGGGCGAACCAAGGACTCGAGAAGCGTCATATAACACCTGAGGACCAATCCCGCCGCCTCTGCGCTGTAGAGTGCTGATTGAAGGCCGACAGATACCGTCACGTCGCCATCATAGCCCTCGAGGATATTAAGCTCGATATCATACGGTGCCTTGGCAAAGGCAGTATTCTCCCCCGGTGATACCTCGCCACGGATCCCGGCGAACTCGATCCGCCTCGCGGGGCGATACTCGATCAAGGCTTGTACGAGCGGGTGCCACGCCGTCGACCGCGGCGCGCCTACGTCGTCCAGCAGCACGTTGAACGGCACACCCGCGTGCGCGGCCGCGGCGTAGACGGCTGCGCGTACGTCGAGCAGCACAGCGGCAAAGGACTGATCCCGCGCGTCGCCGCCCCCTGCGCCGAAACGCAGCGGCAGGAGGTCGAGGAGTAACCCGATGACGTTTGCGTCCGCCGGGTCCGAGCGACCGGCGTCGGCCATGCCGATACACAGGTCGGCCTCGCCGGTCAGGCGGAACAGTAGCGTTCGGAAGACGGCGAGGTGGACGTGGAAGGGCGTGGCTTTACCTGCTCCGGCCGCCTGGCGTACATGCTGCGCGACATGGCTCGCGAGGGTCACGCTGGCCCTATGGACTTGGTATGTCTTGAGTGTCGAGCGCGCCGCGACCTTTGCCATCGGGAATAGTGGCAGCACGGGCGGGAGAGCGGCAAACACGTCACGCCAGTGTTTCCTCGCCGAGGCCAGGGCCAGGCTGCCCGTCACGTTGCTGCGCTGGCGCACCGCCCAGTCGGCATACTGGCGGGTCACGGGCGGGATGTAACCTCGGCGGTAGTAGCTCTGTAGTTCGGCAAAGAGAATCTCCCAGCTGAAGCCGTCCATGACGATATGGTGATAGCCGAGGAGGAAATACCACGACGTCGTAGACTCCTCGCAGAGAACGAGGCGAAGAGTATCGCCCTGCTCGAGTGCATAGTTGTGGCTTTTCAAGGCGGTAAAGTACGCGTGGGCCTCTGCATGGGAGGATACATGGTAGTGTTCCATCTGGATGGTGGGCTTAGCCATGATGCCTTGGACCGGGGTGTCATCCTTGACGAAGAAGCAGGTCCGCAGGGCTTCATGGCGCTGACAAGAGCGCGCAAGCGCCTCGCGTAGCCCAGAAGCACTAAAGGGGCTGGTGATGCGGAAGTAGAATGTGACGTTCGTGGTCGAAGGATCGTCAAGATATTGTCTCAGAAACCAAAAGCGGGACTGGCCATAGGAGACCGGTTCTGTCCTCTCGATTTCGGGCTTAAAGTTGGTTGAAATTCTTGTTAATGTTATCGTAGAGTCAGCAATCAATCACAAATGCACATGTCGTTGGAGTAACGTGAAGTATCCCGTCATCTTTGTGGCAGATATCATTGATTGTAAAAGATCAAATATAAAGAGCGCTGAGATACGCAGCGTTCCAGGTGATGGTAAAATCAGGTCTTGAGAAGAGGCACTGATAGGTAATAACTTACATGGCAAGTTCCGCCCCGACCTTTGCATCCATCCTTGTTGTCTCTGTTAAGGTAGTTACAACCTCATCACGGCCGAATTCCTTCCCATCTGCCGCCTCTGTGTCGGCAGGGGTCGCGGTTGTCGTGAAAGACGTGGCAGATGGACTGAAAGGTTCAGATGGCGGGATTGTCGAGTCGGAACCTGTGGTGAACCTTCGTTTGATCTCGAGGTCAAGATTGTCCTTATCCTCTTCAGAATCGTCGGCTCTGACTTGGTCGGTCTCCTTCTCTTTCATGACATCTTGACCGACGTCTTCTCGTACGGGGGACGCCTCGTTCTGCGGGATGGATTCATCTCCCGAAGCCAACACGGAAGCATGGGCTCCCGTACGCTGGACCTTGGGCAACAGACCCGGAGGAATCTTGTCCACGGCGTCGTCAACCAGCTCCACGATGGTCGCGCCACCCAGGATCTTGAGCATCGGCATATCCATCGCGAGCTCCTGACGGAACCACGTGCGGACCTCGACCGCGACCAGCGAGTCCATGCCGAGGTCGATCAGGGCCTGCGAGTCCGGCATCGTCTGCTCGGCAGGATGCTGCAGCGTCGCGTTGAGCTTGGCCGTGAAAGCCGTCCGGATCACCTTGAAGGCCTGCTGCATCGTCGTCACCTCTGCCAGCAGCGCCCGCACCGAGACCCTGTTTGGGCCGCCGCCGCCGTCCGCCGCCGTGCCCAAGCCCACCTCCTTGACAAAGTGAGAAAACTTGAGGTTGTTGGCCCAAAAGGTCAGGTTGACCTTGTCGCTGCGCACCGTCTGGATCCCCGACGTCAGGTTGCCGTGGCGGCCCGACCCCGGCCGCCCGGCCATGATGCCCTCGGCAAAGAGCTGGTGGAGGTCGCTCTCGCTCATGGGCATTGCGCCGTTCTCGATGCGCTCAACCATCTTGGCGGTCATGACGCCTGCTTTCTGCTCTCGCTCGACGTAGCCAACTCCACGGACGGTGGAGATGTCAATGGTAGAGCCCGGGAGGCCGCGGGCGCGGCGCTGGTTGATGAGAGCCTTGACAAAGTTGTTGCCGGCGCTGTAGGCGCTCTGTCCGTAGTTGCCGACCACGGCAACGATGGAGGTGAAGCCTACAAACCAGTCGAGCGAGTCACGTTCCGTAAACAGAGCGTCAAGGTTGGAAGTGCCGACCGTCTTGGGGCGCAGGACTTCGTTGAAGACATCAAAGTCGGTGTTGATGAAAAGCCTGTCGCGGAGGACGAGGGCGCCATTCGCAACCCCGCGGATTGGGGGCAGCGTGCTTTCGATTTCAGTACGGGCACGCTGTAGGGAATCCATGTCGGTCACATCGTTCACCATCAGCTTGATAGTCACGCCTCTCTCCGCGTGGGCTTCTATCCAGCCCTCCGGAATCATCTTGTTGACGCTGCGGCTGCTGATGACGATATTGGCGGCGCCATGTGCGGCCATCCAGTCCACAAGAGATTGACCGAGATCTCCTGACAGTCCGACGAGCCAATATGTCTTGTTACTCTGGAAGAGGTTTGCTGAAGTATCCACAGGGTCAACTGTGGCCAAAATGGCATTACGGCGAGAACGCCAGTCTGCGAGAGTGAATGGCGAGATATTGGAAACGTTGATTCCGGGGGCATCTGCGACAGGGACCGTGAGCGGGGCTGAGGTCTGATGCAGACTGAACCGTCGTACAGTCGCAAGCAGAGCCGTCAAATGATTTGAGATAAATTCGTCCGCTTGTTGGAGCAATTCCTTCAGCTCAACAATATTCTCAGGGTTCATGTTCGCGAGGTCTGCGGCTTCGTATTCAAAGACGGTACCGGCGGCTTGTAGCCTGTGGGCTCGAGGGAACAGATCCAAGAGCTTAGATGCTGCAAGAGACTCGTTCGCCGAGGAATGAGAAGAGAAATCCAAGACGGCGTCGACATCTTGGGGGAGGACTGCTCGTAATGCCTTCCTGGAGACACGGGGATGAACAAGTAACCAGTCTGGTTGGCCGACAGACACCTTGGAAGAGTGAGACGAAGTGAACAAGACTCTCTGTTTGGCATGAGAAAGCTCTTTTTGTTGCTCAACCATGGCTGCGAGGGCAGGAGGAGGCTCGTGGATGAGCAGTGTTCCGGAGGACCTTGATATGCTCCTTGACGACGCTGACACGGCGTACTGGCTCACAATATAAGCCACAACCAAACTAAGGTACTCCTGATCTGTCATAGAGTCACTTGTCTTGATGGGTTGGACAACTGCTTGTGCTGGTACTGAGACAGTCGACGCGTTTTGACTCAAGACTGCTAATACTTTCTCTTCATCTGCGTCGTCTCCGCTCCTGGCGTCGTCGATACTTATGGAAATGAATAGAGGCCCGGCAGGTGTCCTGATAGAGCAAAGAGTCGAAATCTGTACGCAATACAGAGTACCGTTATAATCAGCGGGAAGGTCTTCCTGCTCTCTGATGATGTAGTGGCTCGAGTTCTGTTGCCATGTCATCGCGACTGTTTTCCGCGCTAGGTCGACCTCCTTCTTAATGGACCGCTTTGCAGAATCGTACCAATCATTGGCCTCCTGATCCGGTTTCTGCCTCAGAAGCTTCAGCACGCCGCCTTCATCCAGCATCAACTCTGGCTCAACGGAATACAAGACGGCGTCCATGTCGAACCGGGTGTCGTTCTTCCATTGCTGATCCAACTGCATCTGCAGTATCAGATGGGCCAGAAACCGGGCCTTTAGGTCCCTGAGGTTGACCACCTCGAGCAGCTGGGACCGCAGGTGTTCCAGCTCGTACCAGATGGACTGCAGCAGGCCCAGCATGGTGCCAGAGTCGGGCTCCTCGCACCGCGCGCCGTGGGTGAGCCACAGCATACAGCTGGCAGATCCCAGCAGGCGCTGGAGGCACTTCCATCGCTGCTCGGTGAGGCCCTTGAAGATGGGACTGTCGAGATCGGCGACGCTGAGCACCGCCGTCAGAGGTGAGAGGGTTACCTCCTCCAGCTCCTCGAGGGTAGAGACCACCACGAGGACCTGGCACCGTGGCCGCAGGATCTCCTCCAGCTCCTCGACGAAGTCGGACGTCACGAGGGTGTCCCCGCCGACAATGACAAGATGTGGGAAGTTTATGTCGTCCGGGGCAGACGCAAGCGGCCGCCGAAACAGGTTGATCCTCTCGTCTACGGCCTGCGCGCAAAAGATGGAGGCGGTATGCAGCCGCGGGTTCAGCATCGGCGTGAAGGTGTCGACACCCGAGAAGCCTGTCTTTTTCAACAGCCTATTCCACCGCGTCAGCGTGACGTTGGGCCCGTACACCCGGCCGTCGTCGTGTCCCGCCCACCAGCCCGGAAGCCCGCCCATGATCAGCCCCAGGGCCATCGTATCCATCTGCACAACTTCAAGCACCACCACAAAGCCTCCAGGCTTTAGAAGGCGCCGCAAGTTGGAGAGGGTTCTCTCAAGGGAGCGCGTCGCGTGCAGACAGTGCGAGGCGACGACAACGTCGTACTTGTTCTCGATGAAGCCCTGCTCACCTGGCTGCCGCTCCATATCAAAGACCTCGAAGATCATCTTGTCCTTGTAACGGGTGAACTTTTCCGCGGCCTTTTGAAAGAAGGCCGCCGATACATCTGTATACGTGTACGTGGCAAACGGCGTGTTGCGGCCCATGATCTCCCACGTTGCGCCGCCTGTGCCGGCACCGACCTCGAGGATGTCGATGTGCGGAAAGCGATTGGTGATTTGCTGGAGCATGAGCGCAACCGCAGAGTTGGCAGCCTTGCCGCCGAGACCATGGGAGTAAAAGTCGGCAAGCATGTTGTCCTTGGTCATGACCTCGAGGATGTTGGCGGTCTCGCCTCGAATCACTGACGGCATATTCTCACCCACGGCGCGCATAATGTTAAAATCCGGGTCATTGCCATAAGATTCGATCAGGGACGTGATCTGGTCTCGAGTATCGTCGATCCAGGCGGGGACGGCAATGGGATCCTTCCTGGCAGCCACCTTTCCAGCGCACATTTCAGCAAAGTCGAGCAGGTGCTGGTGATGAGGCTGTAAGTTAACATGAAGTGAGGTATCTTCAGTCGAAGCTCCTTGGAGTTGCTCGACCGTATTGGTCACGATCGTGTCTTGCACTTTAACCTTATTGTCGAATGTGCGCTCTTTAAGCGTCCTCAGATAGTAAAAGGCCACACGTTCCCGATCGATGACCTTCTGGTTATCCCATTCCGTCGGGAGGTGGCTACCGACCTTGTCACCATCAGGCGTGCATAGTTGCCAGGTGACCTTGCTGAACAGACATTTGTCGTCCTTCTCGGTGAAGGGGGAGAAGGGTACAAAGTCCAGGCCATCAAGCTCGATAGCCTTGTTCGTGCCGTCGACAGCCAGGATATCGATGCTTCCGCTGCGGTCAACACCAGACATTGTGCAGTCAAAGTCAATATGCTCCGGCAGGGCTGCGCCGCAGAGACGGGGAACAACAGTGACACGGCGTATCCCAGATGGTACCTGCAAGGACCACGTCCCGTCTCCAGGAACACCAAAAGATGAGAAGAGCGAGTGTATAGCGGTATCCAGCATGGCGGGATGGAATAGGAGGGGCCTCGTTTTGTTGTACTCTCCCGCAAACGGTTTGTTGATGGTTCCTGTGGCAAATCCCAGACGTCGTTGAAGACGTCCGAGGCCCTGGAAAACACCACTATAGTCGTAGCCGAGGGTAGAGAGGGCCTCGTAGAACTGTGTGAGGTTGACGTCGGCCAAGCGCCCTTTTGTTGTCTCTCGGGGAACTAGTGGGAAGCTTTCGGCGGTCATGTCGTGCCCGGCTTCCATAAGAGACTTCATGGTCTCGTTGTCAAGCGTCATGGTGAGTGTAAGTGTTCCTCTGGCATTGCAGACCAGCCGACCTGACTCTTTGTCTGCCGGCGACCGGCAGGAGAATCGCGCCGTGATTGAGCCATCCTGGGCCTCGACAATGTCTGTGACCGAGACGTACATGTCGGTGCCGGCTCGCTCATCCACAGCAATCGCCTTGTAGATGTTCAGGTCGGCCAGCTCAATACACTCGACAGCTTGGGGCTTATCCGCCACGATCTCCATGGCGGCCTCCATGGCCAGAGCAACATATCCAGCCGCAGGGTAGACAGTCTGTCCTTGAAGAGCATGACCGGATAGCCAGGGTGTGACGCTGGTATCCAGCACCGTCTTCCAGCGCAGCTCATCAGTTGACCCATCTGGCAACTTCTTGCCAAGTAGCTCGTGGATAGCCTTGTGATCCCCGCCGTGCCCTGTCCTGAAGATCTTTCCGACGCGAGACTCTGTCCAGAATTGGATACTGTGATCCCAAGGGTACATGGGCAAACCCCTGAGCACCGGAAATGCATGTCTCGCGTGGCGATGGTGCGTGTAGTACTGGAAGAAGACATCTTCCCAGTCCACCGCAGCGCTACCAAGACGCACCCACGATGTGCCCAAACAGTCGGCTACCGCCGACACGTCATCCTTGCCCCGGACTAGCGTACCGACATACTGGACATTATTTACCCCGGCTGCCTCGAGAGTCTCAAGCGCAGGCTTCCTGAGCGCCGGATGCGGCCCGACCTCGATGGCAAGGTTGAAGCTTCCGGAAGGGAGGCATTTCTGAACTGCGAAGTCCATCGCCTGTGAGAAGCGGACCATCTGCACCATGTTCTCAGCCCAGTAAGAGCCTCGAAGGCCCTCGCTGAAGTCGTCCAGCGTCATGACCGTCCGCTCTCGCACGCTCGACAACCACAGCGGTGCGTCCGCGTCTGGCTTCTGCACCGTGATGCCGCACATGGCGAGGGACTGCTCAAATGCCTGCGCCGGAGCCTGCATGTGGTGCGAGTGGTATGCCGTTGCCACGGCCAGCAGGCGCGTGAACTTGCCTTCCTCATCCAGGGCGGCCTTGGCGAGCATGATGGCGTCGGCGTCACCGGACAGGGTGACTGAAGATGGCGAGTTGCTCGCCGCCACGCAGAGCTTTCCTTCCACATCCCCCAGGTCGCAGAGCTCCTGAGCGTCGGCCAGCGTCGTCCCGACCGCCAGCATTGCGCCCTTTGGCGATTGCATGTCAGCATCCCCATTATCGCTGTTGGTCTCGCTTGTGGAGCCGGCACTCTTTGCGTGGAGGCCACGATAATAAGCGATGCGAATGGCATCCGTGGGTGTCAGAAAGCCGGCGGCATGAGCGGCGGCGATCTCGCCCGATGAATGGCCCACAACAGCGGTGAAGCGAATACCGGCTATGAAGAGAAGGTCGACGAGGACAAGCTGCACGGCGGTGCAAAGCGGCTGGGACAGGCACGCTTCGCCTATGCGGGACGACTCCTTGTCCTTGGACAACTCTTCTAGTATGTTCCAGTCCGGTCGGTCAGGCTCTGGAAGGGTTTGGAGAGACACGTCCAACTCCTGTATCAGGCGCCGGGCTCGATCATGGGTGGAGATGAGATGTGCTCCCATGGTAGCCCATTGGGCGCCCTGGCCGGTGAAAACGCCGAGGACGGAAGGCTTTGACAGTGACCGGGCGCCGAAAGTGGCATCCTCTTGTTGCAGTTGGTGCTCCATCTTGCTCACGAGATGCTCTACGGTCGTGCCCGAGAAGGCCGTCTTGACTGGCAAGGCGGACCTCCTGCAACTCAGTGTATGGCGCAGGTGGTCGAGGTTGATGGTGGACTCGTTGGTACGCAGGTGATGGACATATGAGGACACCAACTTGTTTAGACTTTTCTCCGAGGTGGCCGAAAAGACCAGCGGTACAAGAGGGAACTGCTGCTGCGACAAGTCTTCTTCTTCTACTTGTTCCGGCTCGTATGCCTCCAGAATTGCATGAGCATTGCTGCCGCCGAAGCCAAAGCTGTTCACGGAAGCCCGTCGAGGGACGCCGGGCTCGACCCGTGGCCAGTCCGTTGCCTCCTTGACGATTCGCAAGTGCTTCGTGTGTGGCAGAACAGACGGGCTGAGCTCCTCAAGTAAAAGGTTCGGGGGGATCATGGCATGCTTCAGGGCCATGACCGCTTTAAGTACACCAGCCAGGCCGGCAGTGCCTTCGGTGTGACCAACTACCGTCTTGATGGATCCAACATAAAGCATGTTGTCGTCGACGTGACCATCAGCCATGCTCTCATCTTGGCTGTCTCCAAAGAACGCAGCTGCCAGCGCGGACGCCTCCTGGGGATCCCCCGCCGGCGTCCCGGTGCCGTGGGCTTCAAAATACTGGCATCGCCCGGCAGGGGTTCTCGGGTCGAGGCCCGCCCGGGCGTAGGTATCACGAATGAGCGCGGCCTGCGCGGTGCCGCTGGGCATGGTAATACCCCTGGTCCGTCCGTCATGGTTACACCCGACCTCTCTTACGATACAGTCGATCGTGTCACCGTCACGGATGGCTGCGCTCAACGTCTTCAGGACCACCGCCGCGATGCCGTCACCGCGGGCATAGCCGTCCGCCGCCGAGTCCCACATCCGTGAGCGCCCGGTCGGCGAAAGCATGCCGAGGTTGCTCTCTGAGATGAAGGCCAGTGGGTCAAGGGTGAGGTTTGTCCCAGCTGCTACGGCCACATCGCTGGTGCCCGCGCGGAGGACCTGGATAGCCTGCGCAAGAGCGATTAAGCTGGAAGAGCAGGCCGTATCGATGGTCATGGTGGGACCGTGCCAGTCAAAAAAGTACGACAGGCGACTTGACGCATTACTGGGTGCGATGCCAGGCGCGCTGTATTTTGGAATGTGGTCAAAGTCGCGGCTAGACAAGACCGAGTAGTCGTTGCACATCTGACCCACAAAACAGGCCGTGTTAGAGCCATGTAGGCCGTCAATGGTGAGGCCCGACTCCTCGAGGGCTTCGTAGACAACCTCTAGGAGGTGCCTATGTTGCGGGTCGATGGCCTCCGCTTCCGCTGGCGGGAAGGAGAAGAACTGTGCATCAAAGTGTCGCACATTATGGTCCGTGATAAAGTAAGCCTCTTGAACGTTGGTGCTCCCGCCGCGGGTGCCGACCGGATGATAGAAGGCCGCGGCGTTGAAGCGATCTGATGGGATTTCTTCGGCCAGGGGCCGGGGCTCCTTGAGAAGATCCCAGAGCTTAGATGGGCTATCAGATGCCCCTGAGAAACGGCATCCTGCGCCGATGATGGCTATGGGCTCTGGAGGTGGCGACATGGTGGGTTGGTCCGTTCTGGGTGAGGTAATAAGAAAGGCTTTCAGACACGTCGGGCTTCCAGCCGTGATTGGAGAAACCTTGGAATAAAGCCGTGAGAGAGACAGTTGATATGGAGAAATAAGATGGTCAGAGATAGTTGATATGGAGAAATAATATGGTCAGGGGCCAAATACAAATGGATAGATAGTGTATATGGATCGAGGCCAGATGGGCATGACAGAGTGGCGCCGTCGTCCAGGATGAAGACGGGATGGCCACCCGGTGTCTCGACGTCTGTCTCGCATGCGCGTCCTCGGTCGTATTCTTTGTTTCCCATGTCCTTCGAACCGGAAATCACGCTCGGCGCAGGGAGGAAGATGATGGAACCGCTCCTTGCTGGAATACTGAGAGTCTGCCCAGCGACGAGACTGACAAGAACTGCAACGGGGAGGAACTTGGCAATGGCCATGGTCACCATGTTGAGGGAGTAGATCAAGTCTAGAGAGTAGTTCCGGATATGCTCAATGATATTGAGGTAGAGCCATTTTCGAGTTGCTGGACTTTAGCAGCCACCCACTTAAATAATTAAAATCACAAGATGCCAGGTTGCCATTAGACGAGGTGAAAATAAGGAGGGCACCACACATTCCCATTGAAATCCACCTCGTAGCTCGTTTACGCTTGTTTGTTGAAAAGCTTGGCAATATGTGTAAGACGGTGTGAAGAGAAAAAACAATTTTCCGTGTGGGCTATTGCATCCCTTTGTTTCCTCGCATTCCATGGATTCCATCCAAGTAGGGCGAAAGGCGAGGAGAATAAAAATGTCCTATCTAATGGCATACCACTTGATTCGTGGTTAAATCCGGGGATGTATGCAAGTCGAACTTGCGGACTAGAAGTCCGCTCTTGGGGGACTGTCCGACCAAAATTATTCCACTCGTCACCTTTCAAAGAAACAGGCTCCCCCGTCGATTTAGTGAAAACAAAAGCGATGCGATGATTTGAAACTTCTTGGCAAGGACCATTTGGAGATGCTGTCCCACTAGCGATCGTACCCCTTAATCCTAGAGGACCCCTGTTTTGTCATCCCACCAGTAGAACAGCGCGATCCACCGAATGGAACTTGATGTCAGATTCAGAGGAGACTTGTTCATTACCGAGCCTTTCCAATACCTTGGCCGATGGCACAAAAAAGGTAGACCCCGTGACTGCTTTCGAAAAGTCCAATATTCTGTCATGCAGTCCGGGCGGATTGCCAATGAACATCCGCTCAAGCATCTTCTCCGTGACCCAGAGCTTCTTGGAGTACCCGATGAAGTAGGTGCCAAACTCCCCAGAAGCTGGAGATCCAAAAGGCATGTTATCCCTGAGGATGTCATGCTCGTTTCCGTCCTCGTCCTCGATGGTTGCTAGGCTCTTGTGAGACTGCTGGCGTCCATCCTCCGCGTCGTCTAGCTCTATGTTGTCCAATTTTGTCCGCCCAATGATGGCTTCCTGCTTCTCGGTAGACAAGCTGCGCCATGCCTTGAGATCGTGGAGATACTTTTGCACCACGACGTAACTTCCCCCGGGTGCGGCCTCGGACTTGTCATCTTGTTCAGTGATGACAACAGCTTCAGAGACGTCTGAGCCAACGGGGTTAGCAGTGCCGTCGACGAACCCTAGCACATCGCGTGCATCAAAGTACCGAAACCCAACCGTCTCGTCTTCCGTCTTGACCGCATCGCCTAGCAAATCCATGAGTTGTCTCTCAAACTCGAAGGGCATGTCTCTCCTCTCCGATCGAATGTGAAATAATAAGTCACCAGGTGTCGATACTGCAGTGTGTTTAGCACCCCGGATCTCTTTAAATGGTCGCAACTCCGTCGGCCGGGGCAGTTGCGTGAGCTCATCCCAGATTCTGCTGCCGATGCCGACGGTGCACGAGAGATTGGCGCTTGGGTGGCGCGTCGAAATGTTCTTGGTGATGTCTGAGATGCTTGAGACGGCAGATCGGATGTTCTTGATGGCGTTTGGTACATCTGTGGCCGATAAGACGAGAAAGGTGGCCGATTGTGTCAGAGGAGCTTCGACAGCTTGTGGATTCATTGTGGCCGATAAAATGACGCTGTGATATGAAGAGAATTGACGTTTACAGTTACCCAGTGTGAAAGCCGTGCTGGCCGGCCGCGAATGCCTGAGTTTAGCAAATAATGGGGTTGCGGGTAGTTTGTGAGAAGAAGCAAAAGGCCTGGCGACGCGAATCACTAACATGTTGATGGCCTTCAAAGCGGTTTACTGCAGTTAAACACGATGTATTTAAGGCACATGGAGGTCGTCGGCAAGATGGACAACAGGCGTGCAAGTAGGGCGCGTTCCCGGCATTGGAGACGTCGGGACGCTGGGTACCTCTGGCAAGGGTGAAAGTTCATGGGCAGCAAAAGCATCGTTAGCGGAGACATTCATCAGTGGTCTTTCACAAGCAACTTCAGTAGTATCACCAATTTGAATGCTGCCTGCGCACTGCAGTGACAGGTCGGTGTTTGCAGTGCAGGGATGCACATAGATAATTGCTAGGGACAGCCAAACCAATGGCAAGGCCTGTATTGCAGATGCGAGCTGTGCGATTCCGAAGCTTCTGCGCGGGATGGGGCGCGGAGTTTCGGGATCGATCCGGCGACCCACAACGGCAGACACCGAAGGCGCGTTTTCGGGAAGCTCTTTCACTGGCAGACGCTGGGATCCCGATGTTGCCCCGACCAAGGGGGTGGAAGCTTGTTCTCGGCTTTACTCTAGGTGGCCTTGCTGGGGCTTTGACCAAGCCATTTACAGCTAGATGAGCACGGAGATCGGCTGTTAGGGCAGGATGTCCATAATTAGGGGGCTTCAGTGCGTTGCAGCGTAGTTCTGACCCAATCGCCGGCTGGAATGAGGGCGATGGTTGTCAGCGCGACCAGTGTTTGGCAATCATTGCGTCTCATTGTGTGTTCTACTCTTCATACATCAACTTCGAGCTTATCAAGATCATGGAACTTATCATTGAATGCGAGGGAATTCTACATTGCGTCAGAATATTTGATTCGGTGTTTTATTGGTTTTGTGCTGATTTTACCGCGCCCATATGACATCCATGGATAGAAGCTATTCCTTACGAAGGAAACCGCAAAGAAAACTGGCAGCATAGATTGGAACCAATTTACTCATCCTCGGCATCTCGCGGATCGTGACTCTTCCAATACTTTTCATAATCATCCCAGCTCTGAGATGGAAAAGCGAGTGGAACAGTGATTGGGGCAAACGGAATACCCTTGTCTGCGAACTCCTGAAGGCGGGCCTTAGTCTTCGGTCGGGTGTTGTTCACACTGTAAACCGAGATTCTGTGGCAAGAGCTGGTGACATGCAGGCCCCAGTTCCATGCAGTGCGGACATCGGGCGGCTGGGTGTTGAGAGAATTGTCCCAGCAGCGACAGACGATCTCAATCCATCCTTCAACATCGCAGGGCAGATCCATCTCCCAGGTTCGCCATGTCCACTTGCGCTTCTTTGAGAGATTCTCAACTGGGACTGTGTACCAATTGAAGCCTCCGTCAGACGAAAGCTCAACACGCTCGGGCCAGCGTCCACCACCAGAGTAGGCCCATCCCTTGCAGCGGATCTTACCGTTGTGGATGACGACTTGCTTGGTCCAGGGCGACATGATGGCCGAGCTGACTGGCATTTCTTGGATTTGGATGCCGTCGGTGAGCTTGAAGTTGTGCTTGCCGACCTGCTGGGGGAAGTAGAGGTACTCCTGGCTCTGGACGGGCGCGCGAGTGGGGTTCTTGATGGCCTTGATGCGGTAAAGCCACTTCACACTTCGAGCGCCGATGTAACCGAAGACGACGATGCGGAGGGGATATCCATGGATACGCGGGAGGACTTCGCCGTTCATCTCCCAGGCCAGCATGACCTCATTGGCCTTGACCTTGGACCAAGGAACACTGACGAGGTAGTTCATGGTCTTGTCGTCCTTGAAGTAGGTGTCCGCGCCATAGAATTCGAGGTGCTTGGCTCCCTCAATGAGCCCACCACAAGCCTTGATCACCTTCTTGAGACTGATTCCAACGTATTTGGCAGTGCCGATCGCGCCCTCTGCCCAAGGAGCTTGGGGTACCTCGTCGCCCTGGCCGGGGTACTTCAGGATCTGCTCAATGCGTCGGGTTCCAGAACACTGCATTGTGATAGTCTTCTCCATGCGCGGGAACTTGGTCTCGTCCATGAGGTCGTCGAGAGTGAAAGACTTGGGGTTCGCGACGAGACCGTCCAGGAGGAAGCTGTAGTGTTCCTTATCGATGATTGGGATACCGCCGTGGTTTCGCACGAAGTGTAGGGGGTTCGGGGTGACCTCCTTGTCGGTCACGAGGCGCTTTGGAGGTTCTCCATTGTAGGGAAACTGGAGAAGATGGAGCATGTCGGCATGCTTCTCCTTGAGGACGATGTCCCAAGAGTCGTCGGGGATGCGAGAAAGAGCGCCGCCGACCGCCTTATGCCACATCTTCCAATGGGTACCAGGAAGCACAGGATTTGTCGCTGGGATCGGGCCAAGCTGGAACTCGGGATTGGGAGGGAACGTCTGCGAGGTCAAGATCTTGTGGGCGGCTGCCTTTTTCTCAGGATAGTTCTCCCACTCGACGAAGCTGTGCGATTGAGCTCCGTCAGCAGTTGTAAAAGGAGGCTGTTCGCCCTACTTCATGGAAGAACGTCATTGCTACTCACCCAGTCCACCCCTCACGCTCTTCATTAAACAGCTTGTTAGGGTCACCGACACTCTTGATGGCAGCTTCATCTTTCGTCAGGTCACCAAAAATCTGAGGAGGAAGGGCCTTAGTTTGGGGTCCCGTCATGTCAAGGACGGGAAGCTCAGCCCCAGCCAGGCCCTGCTCAATCTTCCATTCATCGGGTCTATTAGTGGTCTTCATGATGTTTGAATGATTCTGTACGTATCAACGGGTGAAGTGAAGGTGAAGGTAGTGAGAATCCGCTTTGTTTTATTATTGTTGTACCTATGAGAGGGGTAGATGAATGCTATGGGCCTGGTCTAAAACACTTTCCTGCGTGCCCTCCATGACGTCTACCAGGCCGAGCTCATCGATGGGACCTCATTGATGCTCTGAGACCGAGGCGCTCGCTTCGCATACCAACTGGTTTCCGCAGGTCCTAACGAATCAACGGGTGTAGCTGCACTAGCCCAATGGTAGCTGTCGGAGCTTAGACAAAGTTCGGCTTGGCCGACTTGAGATGAATAAGCGTGAACCCAACCAGATGAGAAGGTTTGTTTGATACGCAGCTACGGCACGGAAGCTCTTATCGCTGGTGGCCTTTGGTGTTGCTAACCCCGCTGCCTCCTGAAAGCTGTTGCAGTAGTTGAGTAGGTGCCTAACATGTGCTAACGCCAAAGATTGTGACATGTCTTGAACCTTACTGGGAGCCAGACGCTAAGCAAGGGGCTGCCGGGTTAGTACTGGTGATCCGAGCGGGGGTTCGGCAAGACGGCGAGACGGGGAAAACGGGTGGCACGGGCTGTGCGCACGGGTGACGCGATGATTACCGCAGGTGAGAAACTGTCTGATGTTCAGCTTTTGGCTTTCAATCGAGGTTGTGCTGGCCGGTGAGGTTCTTGCTAAGTTCACCAAACCGCGTATTTTGAGGCACTACCTATTGGAATTTTGCCTTGAAGATTTAGCATGAAGATCGGGGTGACCAGCAGGTACGGGCGCAAAGCTTTGAAGGGTGCTTGGAATTGCCCTCGCTGGGCACCACGCTAGGTATGAGGCATGAGCTTCCTTGACTAATATGCTACCCTTCAACATCCGACAGTATGGGCCAAAATGAAGTTGCGAACAGAGGGTGGTGTCTGGCAATACACTGATAGCACCTGATGTAAGGTAATGCAGTGATTTACATGCTGGTCCGCAGGCCAGTTGAGCAACGATTCCGATTTCCTCGGCGACGGACAATGGCTCAACGCGGCGAGTGCGGGATATCGGAGGGTAATTAAAACTGTGGCCATATATGCTAGTGGTGGCCAAGGGGCGTGATTGACCTGCCGACGGGACCTACGGGACAGACATCTGGCTTCAGGCTCAGTATGCCGATGCCAGTGGACCTCTGCTCGGCCGAGCCGCCCCACTTATGCCGGTGCCATCGCTTGAGATGACCCACACCCGGCCCGACGTGGAGTCTTCGGCACCTAAATAGGTTGCTCGGCGATTCTCTTGTGCAACGACTTCGACTCCAATGTTTTATGCGGAAATTCATGTTGATGGATCGTACTGGGAGAACGCATGCATGCTGGCTAGCGGGGGATGATTCGAATCGCTGCGGATCAAAATCCTCCCAAACCCAATGGAAGAGAGCTCATCGAGGTATGGGTTGCCTGTCACTAGCACCGCCCGGACCCTTCAAAGGGCGCAATCTCAGCCTCCACCAACCAACGACAGGGTGATTTTCGACTCGCTGAGGGCCCAGCACGAGGTCGAGGCTGGGTTCTTGGAGTCGCTCACATCCACTCCTGGAAGCATTCCTCCTTCTGGGCTTTCTTAAGTAGAATTGTCCGGCATGTCTGGATCCTTTTAATTCGAACAAGCCGTGTGTACAAATTCATCTCCAAGAACAGACGGCAAAGATTGCTTGCTTCTCTTCGTCTCGGAGAGCTGAAAGCCATTCATCTTTGCGGATCTTCAGAAAGGATTTTGTGATCCTAGGCCGGTTGGCATCAAAATATTCAGGCTCGGTGAAGTGGTTCGACATGTCGACCTTGCCCTTTCTCTTCTTCGAGGTGACCACCTCCTCAATACCCATCACCCTGAAAAGCTCCTCTCTCTCGTCGGGGTCCGAGAGGCGCGGGTCCACGGCTGTGAAGTAGTCGAACGGGGTGCTCTCCTCGGCCGGGAGGGGCTCGGCTTAGCCCGTGATAATGTCCCGAGTTATGGGCATAGTAGCGTTCCAACGAATAGCGATACTACTCATAGTGTCCACCTCCTCCGCGTCTTTAGGGTGCTCCATAAGCCATTGCGCCACAGCTGGGAATAGGTATCCCTCCTTCCGCACCTCCTCCCTGGAAAGATGGGCTAATTACAATAGGTAATGAGCAACTATAGATTGAATGATGTATCTCTACTTCGTCCCTCATCAGATCCCCAGCTGATTCAGGCTGGGCACATCACCTGCTCATATGAACACCGCCGATTAAAGACACAGCGATGCTTGCAGTGCATCAAATTCCTGCATGTATTGGATATCTCAAGTGTCCACTCATGTGGGAGAGAAGAACTCCAATTTTGGCAGGCCTTGTTTTCCGTAGTTTCTGTCTAGTACTCGGAAGAATGCATTCTTCGAAGCGAAGGGATTTCCGGGAAGAATATTCCGGATGCCAAACGTATCTGTCACCTTGTTCTTCATGGGGGAGGGGGTAGAACTGTACTTCCGTTTCACTTCCATGCAAGACGTTTGGCCCGAGGTTCTAAAGGCACATGGAAAATGCCTGATGCGGAGAACTGATATAGGTTGAGCCCAACGAGTCATTGATAGAGCAGGAAGCAAGCAATATGCCCCGCGGGTTCTGATGATCTGATATGATGACTTTGCCTTCGAAAGGAGGTCCTATGTGACGTCGGAAACAGCAGAGAAGATCATTTTGAACTTGTTTTCAATGCTGTCGACATCAGTCACAAGGTGTCTGAGGGTATTTCGAGTGATCAAAATGTAATTTGTTCTCTTTGGAAGGAAGACTTATCCCATTTCTCAACCATCAAGGATGTTGTCGTGTCACCAGTTGTCGTTCATTGGTCAATCTGCCGACGACGCCAGAGTTGAGGAAGATGTACTCAAGATGAGAGCACCAGAAAATACATCGTCCTCTAAGGTAGCTTGCTTAAAGGTGAGGTCCCCTCACGTTCGTAGCATACGTCTGAGAGTGATTATCTGTATGTGATGAGATTGTGTTTGGTACTAAAAATACGCCGCGTCAATTAGTCGGCCTCAGGCCAACTGAGAAACATCTAGCAAGAGCGCGCGGATTGAATCTGTGCTAAGGCGCATATGCCAGGCCATGAACGACCTGCGCTCCCTCTTTTCAACTGCTGCTGGGTGTTGTCACTGCATCCAGGCTGGTTGCAGGCGGGCATAATTGCACCGCAAGTAGCGGTTGTGGTGACGAGAAAGCTATAGCAGATGAGTGCGCAATAGACCTCGTTGCCTGCTATTGACGCATCCCTTCGTGCTTCTTTTCGTGGCGTGACTATCGTGTCGAACACATGGGAGATCTTAAGAGCGCCGGCCTACTCCGAAGCAGAAGCCAGACCGAAGACCGCGACGCCTAGGATCCCCACGACAGAAGCTTTCCGCGGCGCGAGACGCCAGACCTGTCGTCAAAGTCGAGTTTCCCACAGTTTATGCAAGACGTAAGCCATCGCATCCTTCAGCAAGGGAGTTTAAGGGGCTTCACGCTCCGCGGCGGCTTGTTGGAACCAGAGAGGGCCCGAGTCTACATAGAGCTTCCTGGCCACCAGCGACACGAGTTCGTTGTTCGGGCCCAGTGTATCTTCTCGTAAGGGCATGTTGGTAGAATCCGGATGATGGCAAAGAAGCGCAAATAAACATGTGACAAAGCCTGGCGAAAGTGAGGAGATAAGAGGACGACGAGAGGCATGGCGACAATGCGACCCGGTGACAATGAGACAGGTACAGTCCCGAAGATCCCACATGCGAAGTCAGTTGATCCGAGCGAGCAAATACAGTATGCTGAGCGCAGCCAAGGATCCAATCCGGTCTCCTTCATTTGCCTCGTCTCGTTCACGATGCCCATGAAGAAGAGACGCAGCGTTGACACGTTTACCGAAGGAGGCAATTGGGGCGTCCAGAGTTGCTTTGGGGCCCGGGGTTAATTGACGCAGATGATGAGTTGTCGTTATGCTCATGGATGTGATAGAGAAACAAGGAAGCACAAAAACCGTTGGACGGAGATGGCGAGTCCCAATGCCCTTGCTGAGCCAGATTGGGAGGTAGCAAAATGTGCCCCATCTCTAGATCTCATTCAAGATCCACGAACCATTGCATCTCCATTGTCCCATAGTCGGCAGGCCAATCCCCTTCTTTGGCCCCTAATTGGTCTATATTGAAACAGGACTTCTTCAGCGTCTGCTAGGGCCCGAATGATGGGGTCCTGTTGTTTCGTCTGAAAGCAAGACATGCTGCACTTTCACAAAACGGAAGTTCGTCAGCAACTTCAGCGAGGCTGATGTTGCTATTAGGGCAGACAGAATTGAATAGTGCTGCTGTTGCGGTGGCGGCGTCGAGCAACAGGCGTCATCGTAGTATATCTGAAAGAAAGGTTGCCGCGCAGCGTGCTCATGAGCAGCTTGTATAAATCCCGCTCATGCGGCGGTAGTTAAGGTTGCCATGTGTAAATAGTGTACCCTGGAGGCCTCTGTTTGAATGTGCGGGATATGGTTTACTTGGGATCAAGAATAGGTTGGCCAAAATGAGCAGCGCCAGCAGAAACATGCCTTGGAGCAGACAGCGGATAAACAGGAGAAAGCTACACGGTCCGCTTTGCGACAGCCTCCGTACGTGAGTCCCTGATGAAAGCATTCAGGAAGACCCTTAGAAAAGACCATGGGAGAGCCCAACCCTAGAGTCGAGGAGCGCTCCTCGGATGAACAGCGTGAATCCTGGCGGGAGGCCACACTGCGAGCGACCCAGTCCACGCGCGGGGGCTGGCAGCAAGGCTGGTTATAGGAAAGCTAAGTTTCGCGCTGAACGAGATGATGTGCTCCGGTTGCTTGATGTTGCCTACCCGAGATCGATTCGGAAGTGCAGTTATTACCGAAAGCAACGCCGGCTATAACGCATTCGGGAGACGCTCGAGGGCCCGGCCTAGTTGCAGGCGTATCTCCACGCTCGGTCATCGTCGCCGTTGATCCCACCTGCGTTGCCGAGGTGAGGGCTTTTGTACTATTGTTGAAACGCCAAGAGGCGGAGGAAAAATGGATAGTTTTCTGGTGAGGTCCTTTTTAACTGGACACTCAACTAAAGAGCTGATGAAGTCGTCGAGTCCTTCATCACTGAACGGCGGTAGAGATCAGGTGGATGAGAAAGGTACTCAAGTGACTATATTAGACCCTTGGGGTCTCTGGCATTCTTTGTCTTTGACCACGCCGCATGATGCTGCACATATGATACTGGGCACTGAGGTGGTGTAAGGAGAGGGGTTAGCGGACTTGAGCTTGTTGAGTTACTGAAATGGTTGACGGTCAAAGTTTCAGCAACAATCTCCCAACTTGCATCAACGTAGTAACCAGGCTGACTGTCTCTGTTGGTAAACCTAATAAATTCTCTTTGCCGATTTATGTGCCATTCCGGGCACATAGAGAATATGTTGAAGTTGTGGCAGGACAGGAGGCATTCAGATAGGAACTGAGAGCTCTCGATATGATGAGTGGTATAGATTCGTTCTTCGAGAAGACGTTTCGCTTACGCTAACGATACTCAAAGACTTAAAGAGCATAGTCAATGACGTCCACATCCTGAGTCGCAGAAGTTGCTAGTCGGCGCTATGCTGCTGTACTAGGAAGACCGACTAGTTGTCACAATCAGTTGCTGCGTTGAGTCTTCAAGGATACGATGAGCCAGATAGCGAGGTATGTCGCAGCTCTGGTAGATGAAGTACAGTCGGGGTGGTACCGGCGAACTCGAGGGCATACCTCCAGCTGCCGCAGCGCTAGCTTGGGTACCGGGGCCTCGCATGAGAGTGGACAGGAAGGGTGTGGGAGATGGCTCGATGTTCGATCTACGGGCAATGCGATGTTCTCTCTAGATGTTGATCTTTATACACGAAGGTCGCCACATCCATGCCCCGAGGGACGTTAAGGAGTTTACAGCGAGCTTCTATGGCCTTCCTGACAGACAGGTTGTTGTAGAACCGGTCTGACTCCAGGTTGGGCAGATCACCCTGGCGCTGGCTGCTGATCACAGCTGCCTGGTCGAACAAGCACAGCCCGTCCTCCCACAATATGCTGGCCAGTTGGTCGTGGACCGGGCTGCAGTGTCCAGCCAGGTGGCCCAGGAAGGTCGTCTCTATAGCGCCTCGAGGAAGACTGAGCCAATACTGTCTGTCAGCTCAACACGTCGGATATGATGTTGGAGGATGTAGCCGAGGCAGGTGCAAGTTGCCAGTGTTGAGTGGAGTTACCTGACGAGCGTTCTTGCGACCTCCCGTGCAGTTGGGGTTATGCTATATCTACAGAGTATCAGCAGTGAGCTTGCTTCAAAGGAAGAAGTTAGGGTACCGCCGTAGCACTCACCGTTGCCGAATTGCGTCACTCTCCGCCCTTCCGGGCTCAAGCTCAGCATTTCCGGCGCCTTGCTCGGTGTCTTCAGCGCCTCCCTCCTCCGCCGACTCCTCAGCATCGCTGAGATCGAGGGAATGCGGGGTTGGCGGGGCCACGCCTCCTCTTCTAGGCCTATCATACAGGAATCTGATTAGTTTTAAAGTAACTCTGCCGGTTTAGAAAGTGCAGGTCCCTACCGTCTTTTGATCCCCTACTCTCACTGCCCCGTGGGGCTCAAAATCGCTCCCATACTCATCGTCAACCTGGGTTTAAGGCGCCATTGCGATCTCTATGGGGCTTATACTTGTTGTGGTTTCCCACAACCTCTTGGGGGCTCTCAGGGCGAATGCAGCATCAACTCCAGCCGCCATTCCGCAAGCTCAGCAAGAAAACAAACGCGCATGATTCCCTTTCAACTGACAGGAAAGATTGTTTCTCGATGCACTCCGGTAAGCCTGTCATCCCCAGGAGTCCTTATTGAACCAAGTCGGCAACGAAGATGCAAGCCCGCGTCGAATTGCTGGACCAGTGGTACCCCACCCACACGCTCAGTCACCGCCATATTCCTCCCCATACAGCGTGGTCTCCCGCAGGTCCCCTGGACTCCGGAGGTCCAAATCACATCGGCTAGAGCACGGAGTTGGGCGCGTACGGTCTCTAGTGATGGGTTCATTTTGACCATGGCGAGGGGTGACGAGAGAGGAGCTGGGAGATGGCTTGCGGTAGCTCCGCGATGTGGAATCGAGATATCGGGCTCAGCAGTTGAGCTCGCGCGCTTCAGGGCAGCTTCTCGCTCTCAATTATGTGTATCACGACATCGGCCATCGAGTACTTTTGATGAAAAAAGAGTAATCAGTTCGATCATCGACTAGTTGTCGAGCTTCGGGCTGCTTCTGATGTGTGAAAACCGCCGACAGCAGGATTACATGCCAGGCGTACCTCACAGACTGATACGCCGCTTACAACACCCTTTCCCGTTGCGAAGAGCATCATTGACGCAGCAGGAGCCCTGATGGCTCTTGTATGCCAACGCTCGAGTCGTCAAAGGGTGGCATATTATGCTGGACACACGACGAGGGGCAACAGAGTCTGCTCTGTAGCTAACGGTGGGCTGGGTCCGGTGAAGAAGTGAACTCGTCTATGTTGAAACCCATGGCCTCAAGAAAGACTGAACCGATATTGTCGGTTGATTCCATGTTTCTTGGCCAAATCCCTGCTTGAACAGCCGCCCATTTCAGGCCAGAACCTGAGACGGCCGGTTGCCTCATAGACGTTATTAAAATACCGCCGGCTCGGATTATCGCTATTTCCGTGCGGTAACCGACCAAGAAGGCGACCAGAACTCCTTCGTGAGGTTCTTAATGGGTTGCCGAGCATAGTCACGTTCATTTTAGAGCCATGATTTCCGAGCCAGTGAAGGCTCGCCGCACGCCAGGCCTTGCGGATTTGATCCGATGTGAAATCGATACCTTTGGACGTGGCGACGGGTGGCGTCAAGCCAAGTGCATGCCAGACGTTAAAGTCAGGGTAGCTGTCAAGCTCAGTCATCTTGAGGTGTTATTCTTCAAGTAGGTACTTGTTAGCAAGAGCCGACTGCCTAATGAATACAACTCCTTCATACCTTAGATTACGCTCTGAAATTGCAAACAAGCTTCCATCGCGATATTGTTTACATGGTTGTTGCAATTAAGCTATTATTATATAAGGGAGTCGCGAAAGGTTGTTCATGAGAGGTTTGCGACGATCTCAAAGTCGACAAATTCGCGACGGATGCGAGGTGTATTCACCTCGTAACCAGCCGCCAGCACAACAGCCTGCGTGGTTTTTGCCCGCTAGGTCATGTCCTGGGAAGGGCATAGGAAACAAGACCTCTAGTGCGAGTGGGAACAGCTTGGGCCCCAGGTAGCTTCGTATCCCGCAGATTCTTTCGATACTGGGGGATGAAGGGATTGCAATTGTCTCGAGAGCATAGCCAATGGCGTATCGGTCGAGATAATCGATTCTTGACGGACTGCCTTCGGTGGGTTTTTGGTCGGCAATACGTTCATTCGTATTCACAGGCGTGGAAACCGCCCTCGCACTTCCATCTCCCAAAGCCTTGCATATAGGCGCCCACGGCCGCTAATTGACCTAATCTCCAATACCTCGTCGAAATGGTTAGGAGGCTACTTGCAATACTGAAAGTGACAAACCGCTAACCGACAGATGCCAGATGGTAAGAAAGGCCAAGCAGCTCTGGACTTCATGTTCTAGAGAAGGTACAGCTGTCGGGTCGCTTCAGGAGGGTATGGTTGGATTGAAATGAAGCTGCTCGTGAAGACAGTGAGGCCAACAGCTATCTCAGGGCCCGGGGGGGGGCAACTATGAAGACGCCGTATTCGAGACAGGCGATCAACAAGATTCTTTCTTCTGATTTGTGCCGCTGTCCCCGCCGGGCCAGTGAGCTAAGCAATATTGTAGCCTTCAGTACATGTGGTTTTGGATGTTTTGACGTAACGATTGAGTTTTCTTCTGGTATTCGGAAGGGACCCGGCAAAGACCGGTACGGACAACAGCGGACCAAGGGAACTTAGGAAATTTGGTGAACTTTTCCCAGAGATATAGGCCCGTGATGAATTTGACACGCCCCAGCGCGCATTGAAAGGTAAACGCAGTATTCTACCCTAAAGTCCCCCGGGATGATACAGAGAAGGTATGTCTTGAGGGTTAGAGGCCATCGCCATAGTGCAGTCGCAGAAGGTGGGACTCGGGGAATTGGGGATGGGATGGCGTATAAAGAGCCGCATATTTGCTTCTTCCATCCTACGGTCTTTGGACATCATTTCCATGTCACCGCAGGCAGACACCCCAGAAATAGCAAACTGGGCAGCATCGCAGCCAATGCAGGGCCAGCGAGATAGATGCCATCGACGCCGAGCCAGCGGCAGAACTTATGGTACTGGAACATGTCCAGGCCTCAAGTGTCTCGTGCTCCGACAAGGCTCGAGAAGTCTTTGATATACGCCGAAGATTGCGTTTCAAATTACGCATCTTCTGCTTCCTGTTTACTAGCCGCCAACTTCCGTTTTGCAAACAAGGCCTTCTGCGGCATGACACTGGAAGGGTCCACTGAGGGCTCCAATGGGAAAGTACCGTCGTCCGTCTAGCTGAGACACTTCTATACGGTGTCCCTTGGACGCGGCTCTGGAGGCCTTTGCGTGTTGTTTATGTCGACCATGTTGACAGGGGCGTTCGCGGACCACACAGGAACATGATCTCAGGGAATGCAACGCACAACATTGAAGTCCCGAGATGGTAGTCATTGTGGCCCGGGGACTAAAGGTACGTCGCCCGAGACAGAGCCAGGTGAGGTATTAGCTTCTCTTCTCGTGAAGAGGGCATTGGCCGATTCCCATTGGTTTGCTTGTCTTCCATTCTCTTCGCAGTGGCGCCTCCACGCCTGGCCGTTAGCCACATTACAAGCCATTTGCAGTCCTAAATCCTGGTCCTCGATCAGAATCAGTCTGCGCTGCATCCCTCTTGGCTTCTGTGCAGGTTCTCTATTCGCCGTTCTTTCCTATTGTGAAGATGAGAACCGTGGATTGCAGAAGGCACCAGGGTTGGCTTGGTTGTTTGCTGGAGGTTATTTGGAATACCCACATATGTCCACCAGCCTCATTGCGAGATGTCTTCATCTCGTAGCCAGCCGCCAAACCAATGACGAAGCGATGTCATGGGGAGCTATGCCGTGGATAGCAACAAAATAGCCTTCACAGAGGCTAGAAGATATTCCCAGGCTCTCACCTTGTGAGCCATGGGCTAGAAAGCCCCCACATCAGCAGCTGTGAAGCTCTTGAGGAATCCGCTTGAGGTCCCGGGGGAGGCCAAATATAATTGTGTGGACGTATGGCTGCCTTCGAATTGGACATATCGGAATGTTATAAAGCCTCGACCTTGTTGCCGCATTTGACCATCGTCATTTATTTTCTCGATGTCGGTGACTCGGTGTACAGGCGGTGTATATCCATAGAACAGCAGACCTTCGGCGTGAATCCGAGCAGCGCTTCTGCGAATCACATCCGAACTTCACATCACAATGGCGGAAGTGCATGCATGATGTCTTCACCTGTGTGAAAGCCCTGGCCGGAAACAACGACGAGTCTCAGCCGGGCTAGGTAATCACGTTCTGCGCATCCCATAGGGTTGCTGTCGGTGTCTTCAAGATAGCCGGGCATCAAAGATGCGTGACGTGAACCTGGGGTGTGCCTGACTGGCCAGCGCTTTTATGAGAATTGAGAGCAGCTCTATTGAGACTTGAAGACATGCGAGGTCTGGCACTAAGAAAGCACAATCGGCCGTCTAAAGTCGATGCAGAGCTCTCCCAGGAATGATGACTATCAAGCTCTCAACTGCATCATCGTCTCGGTGAAACAGTGTCATCATCCAACTTTAGACAAGAACAAAAAGAGCGACGTCATTGTATATGACTGTGCTGCCGACTTGTCTGAGACGCTGGCGAGTCGGAGCCACGAAGTCGTCGAAAGTCCAGATGATCGCAATTCAATCTTCGGGAGTACCATCCTCTTTCTTCTTAGGGCTTAGCCATACGCCATACGTCAGGTCCTCAAGTTGTGGAATTTCCTTATGCGGAATATCCAGATTCCATCTTGTAGTAATCCGCAGATGGGAGCTGGAATCTGTCGGGAACAATGTAATCCGGATGATTCCAGCCCAGACACCTAGATCCTGGACTTTCGCGTACGCCTCGTCATGGACTTGCAAATACATTGCAGAGAATCCAGAGTCGTATTGCGGCTGTAAGTGGCGGTCCAGAGCTAGCATCTCTCTTCTTCCATTGACGGTTGCAACTCTCCAGGCCCCGGGGGCGGAAATAAAGTTCGTTGCTTGGTGTTAGCCAAGGAATAGTCTCAGGAGTTCCAGGCGTGGAAGCAGATTGGTGTCTTTTGATCTGATTGTGAAACGGTGGCCGTCGTAGATGCGGTGTTGGGTACTCGTTGAGACGAAGAGGACTTCAACATGTCTCGATGCTCCTTTCGTGGCCATTTTGCTTGTCGGGTTCATAGATTTTACCCCTAAGCACAACCTAGTAAGGGCGCTTGCATTCGGCCGAGACTGAATTGACGTCCCAACCACGGCCCAACCGATTCGGCTCCCACTCTTCGCTTGTAAATGCAGCGAGGGAGATGCGAATAAACCAGATAAGGTACATGATTGTCTGTGTACGGTCTGGTTGCCGAGAAGATCAACTGGCTTCATTGAGACACATGGGCCCCGGGGAAGCCTACGGGGTAGTCGTGATGGTGCCCACGGGAGGCAAACAACCAGCGACGCGGCGAGGAGCTGTAGCGCGCGAGAGAATCGGTAAAGACAACCTGAAGCCAACTGCAGAGCCCTCATCAGGTTGATTGACTCTGTGTCTGCGACGCACTGAAGCAGGGCCCACCGCGGGACCAGAGCATGGCATAGCTAAGTGAAAAGCAAATCAAACCCGAACGCCTGAAAAAGCTTGATGCTCGGCCGCCATTGTATCTGGCCGCCATTGTATCTGGCCGCCATCGTTTGCGGCGGCTCTTATCTTCATTGTCGTCTCTACTGTTGTTGTAGGCTTTCTTTGAGACGACCCTAAACTTACGACTGACCGGGGTACCCACTTCACGAAATGCATCATCGTGTTGGTAATGAAATCGTTTCCACACGGGCCCCGAGAGATCATGACTACAGCCGTTCAGGTCTCCCGAAACTGAGTCATAATGACTTCCGCGCAGCTTGTCTTGTTTGGGCGAGGCTCGTATCGGTCTTGTCGGTGTTGTCGCACGGAGTGAAGAGGGTTCCCCCACCATATGTAGGCAGGGTTCGGTTCCGCCAGACAAGTCATCCCATCATGTCGTCGTTGGTACTGATATCGAGACCGAGGTACACAGATGTGGTTAATAATGGGATGAACAGGGGCGATGGAGCGTTGTCAGTTCACCTCCTAACAATAATGATAGTATCGAGGCAGGTAGGGGTTGGCTTCGAAGTGTTGTGGACGACTTAGATGGGGCGATTGGAGTGTTGCCGCAAGGTCCCACGTCTAGGAAGGCTGCATTTGGTCTCGGGGCGGGATCGACCGGTGACGGGTATCTGGTGCCTCGAGGGTAGCCAGGAAAGCTTCAGAGGAGACAGCTCCTGTGGTCTCATTGATGGCGATAGACTCCTTTGGTCCGTCTTGAGCGGCGGGCCCGCTCATCATGCTCGCCACATATCCTGCCTCAGATATTCTAAGGCCCGGGGTATTCTCTCTTTGCTGCTTCGTCGGAAGGTTCTACTGCTTTATAGCAGCCGGAAACTAAAGTTGTAATGCCTTTTGAGTGTAGATATGGCCGGCCATTGAAGGAGGTGAGTAGGTGGCTGAGCCTTCAAATCAAATGTTGTGCCTGCCCGGTATGAGGTGACGGTATCCAGAAGGCTACTTCGGAGAATCATTTAGCTGATAGCTCGGAGAACAACCCAACGGGCTTTGTAGAAGGTTCGGCAGCTCTACCTGTCGTGCTCTGTCGGGGCTGGGACACGATTCCAATGGCGGCCCCGACGACCTAGAGCTAGGACAGGTAAAATCGGTTGCCCTTCCTCGAGGCGAGGGCTTGAAGAATGGTCGTGATCAGCGAAGCCGCCACCCATAGGTAAAGGCCCATGTACCGATGAAAGCATGTGACGGACTCGTCTAGTTCCTCCGCTGTCGAGAAGCCGAATATTCGAAGCTTCCGACGCACCCCAGCCTCAGCGACTGGCTCTACCTCACCTAGCAGCAATGGCAGATCGCGTAGGCCGCTATCGGGTACCTTGTGATGATTCAGTATCTCGTCATTACTAAATTCGTCCCCAAACGATTCAAGCGGCTGGTTTCGATGGAGTGACGATCTCTGACCAGGCAAGGAAGCAGTTGGCAAAGACGTAGGGCATTTCTACATCTTCCCCACACTGGCAGACGCGGTCACCTGCATATTTGCGGTGAGGCTCAGCCCAACGTTGGGTGGCAGATCGGGAGTCCCAGCCTGCGTTTGCTCTCCTGGCGAGGTTGAGCGAAGTGAAGAACCCGCCGTTTCGTTTGAACAGGCACGAGCCACAGTGTGTCATGGGAACTTCTGCGCAAACGCTTGTTCAACCGAGATATTGCAACAAATGTCCCAAGTCCGAACGAGTGGTGTAGCTAGCTGTGGACATTCCGTCCCAAGCCGCCGAGATAGATGATCGCCGAGGTAACGTTGTCTATCCTGCTTAGAAGCCTGCACCACATGAATGTCTGGGGTTGCCGGCTGCCTACAATCTTGTAGTCTCTGTCGTTGCCACGTGCGTACGCCAGGTCGAGCCAAACTAGACTGTTCATCCCATGAGAGGGCCGCAGGAAACGTCGAGAACCTTGGGGGCCAATTGAAGTAAAGCGGGCAGCTCTACTGAGCCACCAAAAAATGCGGCAACGGCCGTTATGGCCGAGGAGTATATTGTGGCCATGTCCAAGCGTATCTTAAAGAAAGGGAACAGGTCATCCTCATGCTGCGGTTGTCAACTTTGTGAGAGGAGGCGTGGACGATAAAGCCCACGCAAACGTCTATTCCTCCTTCACTCACAAAAGCCCACCAACGGACGCGCCGATGATAGACTCAGAGAAGGTTGACGGCGTCAACGAGCGTGCAATCCGCCCTCGTCATCTGGAAGAGCGAGCTTATACATTGGGCGGCTAGTACACTGGGAAGCTTCCGAAATGGAAGTGGATGAACATCCCGTGGAGTTGTAGGCTTGTGGTGGTGCTCAGCTAGGGGGCCGATGCTTCTACTAGTTGGCAAGGCCAGCAGAAGCAGCTTCTGGAGCAGGTCGTAGTCGACGCACTTGACGTTCCAGCCTACGCAGAGCCCGCGTCTTTTGGTCGCCCGTTGCTCCTCGCCCATACTGAGTGATCGAGGCCACTACATGAGGCATCGCAAGGTCTCCTGACCAAAGACGCCAGCGAAGACAACCATACTACAAGTCGTCCTGGGCCCAGGGTAGTCGATTGAATCACGCACAGCGCCTTGTGACATCACTGATTCGTAGGTCAACAAGTCGACTCCAGAGGGAGAAGGATCCAGAGTGGTCCCCCATAACGCCATCTGCGACCGAGCTGGTACTCAAACCCGGCTTCCTCCTCACACGGACACAGTTGTAGTCTGCTCCAAAGGCCGCCTTTCAGGCTGTCTGGTAGATCACACACTTTCCTGCTTGTCTAGTGATTATGCCTCCAGCAACGGTACGAATGTTGCTGTCTCGGCGGAGCTAATCTTTGCATCATCTCGAGCAGCGATTTCGCATAAGACTTCATCAGCACGAGGGCCCACACAATGTTAACAGAACCAGACACGCATATCTACGCGAAGGTAGATATTTCCCAAAAGGTATGAGTCGTACCAGTATGCGGTGTCGCGGGGCTGGTCGAAGATGGTGTCCGTGAGGTGCCGGCAACGGTGTCCATCGCCGCGGAGGGCTGGGAATAATACGTAGCGGGCGACCTGAATGGCCTCGGGATCGATCTCCGCCGCGAAGAGGTCGAGTCGTTTCTGGCCGTCTGCTCCACGTGCCCTCTTCCGCTTGTTGCCCTAGTGGTAATGCCCGCAATGCCGCATGATGTAGACGTCAGCGCCAAACCAGTAGCATGCCTCTCGATCTGAAGGTCGACGTGCTCTGCTACTGCCACTAGCCAGTTATATATGGCGGATAGTGATACCCAGCTTTCAAGCGCGAAGTAGCCCTTCCCAGCCTCAGCCTCGTTCTGCGTTCTCGAAGCCTTCGGGTTAGGGACCCCTCCCTCCCCGATTCGTTGGGTTTGAGAGACTGTGCGGCGAGTGGCACAGTCCTCTACCCAGGCGCTTGAAAGTTCGAGGTCGAGGCAGATGTCCATACCAGGACATACACTGGTGATTAAATCAGGCTAGAGATCAATACGTTGGGCGAGCAGAGAAGGACGCCGACGTAGCCTTGCATCTCGGTCCCGGGGTGTAAGTCGTCGATGAAAGCGTTTGCTAGGTCGGTTATGTCTCGACTATAATCTCGATAGGATTTTGAAAAAGGAAGGAGTAAGCTAGCGAATAATAAAAGGCTAGAGCCCCTGGGAGTAAAGATTGTGTATGATTGAGTCATGAAAAGACAGTATTATAGTATTGGGTAGGCATATCCTCATAACGGGAGATAATTTTGAGTTGCGTGCCTCGACGGCGTTAGGGCCAGCAACTTTCAGAATAAGCCCTGACATTGGGCTAAATGCGTCGAGCTACCGTCAATGCGCCGCTATGCTTGCCGTATTCTCAGTGTCTTGGGCTTCCTTCCAGCTGAAGCGATCAACGGCAACAGGACTGTGTAAGTAGAGTCGAGCTGTACGACTGTCTTAGTCTGACCAGCGGTTTGGTCCTCGGCAGTAATGTTGTTCTCGCCCGTGATGCTGTTCTCAGCCGTATCTTCGCTCATATTCTTCACGGCCGCCTCGTTGCTCCCGCAGCATTCATTTGGGATACCAGGCCTTTTCCTCAAGGAGTCTGAGCAGCACACTGACGCCTCCCGATGGATAGCACTAACAATTATGTCGGCTTCAATCTGCATACTATTCCGGATGCTGTCCGGTATCTGTATCTGCGTTAAAGTATTGTAACGCATCTACTTTTGTGCTAACCTGTGCTGTAGCATCCGAAATAGTATCACAGACATAGGGGCTACTGGAAGCCATCCGTCGACAGGGTCGAAAGTTGATTATGTCCCGAGGAAATTGAAAGAGCCGGTTGAATGCTGTACTGAGACTGTGCCACGAAGGACATCATCGAAGCCATTGACGCCTGGGAATGGATAACCTGTCTAAGGAATGTTGCCCAGGTGCGCATCTCGTGGGTCAGCGAGATGGAAGTCAAGAGAAGACGGACACCAAGCACGCGTAAAGTCGAACATCCACAGCAGCGACCCCTTATTCATTGCTCCGACGCCCGCGATAATCAGGGACTAAAGCTCATCTTTGAGGCTGCCAGGTACCTGATATTTGGCTTGTTGTGGCGGGCTTGTCGCCGGGGGGGGAGTCGGGATAGAGATTTGACAAGGGTGATGGGATATCGAGAAAGCCTCCCAGAGTAAGCCATGGCCTGTTCATCTCATAGAGCGGTCGGGCGGTGTTGTATGAGGGTTTGCTGGCTGGACCACCTGGGCTAGTGGCCAGGCCAAACGTTGAAGCTCAATCTCTGCCTCCTCTTGTAGCTGTCGGTGTGCCACGTTGGCCGTTGAGACGTCGGAAGTCGTCGCATTTCCAGGGGGCGTGGCATCGTCAGAGATGTCAGGTGCCGCGAAAGTGAACCAGCGAAGCTGGTAGAACTTTCAGTGGTTCAGAGTGATTTCCAGGTTCGCTTTCTTCGTGAACGGCTGAGCCTGTTATACAGATAATGCCGGTCCCTAGCCTACATGAGGCGTAGACGAAGGCAGAGACAGATGCTCTGGTACTCATCAACGACATCTTGGGCTTCGAAGTGTTCGTCTCGGCAATCGAGGGAGCGTTCGAAACCGACGGACGCCGTGAGCCAGGTAACGGCGTTCGCACCTCCGGAATCGTTCGCATCCAGTACGAAAGCGTATAACGCGGATGGGGTAATTCGGTTCATATCGAGGCAATCAGACGCGTCCTAAACGTCGTTCTTATCACCAGCCATATTACCATACTCTCTCAGCATCGCAACTAGGGCACAGAGTTAGTACGAGAGGGTTATCAAGTTAGATGGGACTCGGCTTGCCTCGAGCTACACTTGTCGGCGGTTGATTGTTTTTTTTTGCTCTTTTCTTTCTGGGGGGTCGCCGGCGGGGCGGTTGGGAATGTGGAAGGAAGCGGCGGTTTTCCGAGACTGTGCGGTGTGTGGCTTAATTAGTTGGCCCACCTCAGCGCATGAGTACCTTACTACTCATGGAGTTTCCCGCAAAGGCTGCCATTGGGACGTGATTCCTCGCGTTCGTACATCCTAGTCGATAGATGGATAATCAGCGCGGCGAAGTCATTGCGGATAAGTGCGAGTCCTCAAGTCGAGAGACGCTTTGCCCCATTTCTAGTCGGCGGATTGATGTGACTAGAGTAAGAAGCGACAGTCGACTGCATCTCTTGAGGTCACCACCTGCTGAGCCGATAGTCTTCGTTCTAGGCTAGACCCAAGAGCACATGCAGAAGTGAAGTAGCTCCGCCCGCAGGGTTGTCTTCTATTGGAGATTGCCTGTGGTACGAAGCGGCGAAGTGGCGGGAAGCCAGTGAAAACGGATTTCGACTCCGTTTTCTATTTTCAGAGGCTCCTCATCGTCCCCAACATCCTCATCTCTCCAGCCATGCTCTTCGCCGAAGCAGAAATTTTCCTGACAGGTGTCGTATATTTCGACAGATTTAATCCTGAAGATCACTTAATAGCCTTCGCATTGTGTGAAGAGGCCGAGGGCCCCGGATGCGAGATCAATGGGGTGCTTGGGGTTTTGATCACATCCTGTGAGGTTGTATTCATGGTTGTGGCCGGAACACTTGGACCTGCGAGGGGATAATTGGATCGCCAAAGTTGGTTGGTAGAATCTGTTTCAACCGTTCTGTCAACAGTCATCTGAAGACGAGAAAGGACAGGAAACCGGATGGGCTGGGTCTGACAAGCCGCTGTTCTAGCGGCCCCAGTATCCGTCACGAACAGGCAACATTGTGCACTCCGGAAACGCGGTCTTCGCCGATGAAAAGTGGGTGATGTAGAATCCTGCTTTCTCATTGTTGAGTCTGGGGAAGAAGGGATGAACACCCCGGAGACAACAACTAGAACAGCGTGCTGGACCAAGGTCTGTCTTGCTTGCAAAGAACTTGAGAAG
This sequence comes from Colletotrichum sp. SAR 10_99, assembly GCA_028654355.1. Classification (NCBI taxonomy): domain Eukaryota; kingdom Fungi; phylum Ascomycota; class Sordariomycetes; order Glomerellales; family Glomerellaceae; genus Colletotrichum; species Colletotrichum sp. SAR 10_99. The sequence goes on from JAQIUT010000008.1 coordinate 37,408, forward strand.
GGGGCGTTTCTTCTGACTTGTAGCCGTGGTGTCTGAGGGTTGACTTGACCAAAAATCTTTGGTTCCGTGAGATCATCTCCTTCGTATGGATCGAGGCAGATGGCCTTTCGGCGTGTCTCTACTCGGTGAAACACCCGGAACATGGTCGACGACTGATCTTCCTAGGGCTGAATGAACCTGACGTTGGCGCGCGCCGGGCGAAAGCCGGAGAACGAGGGCCCGGGAAGAACAGCACCGCGACTTATCCCTGGGATCAGGCCAGCCAATGAATAATGTGGAAGTGGGCATGCCACTCGAAGTGGCAGTAGGCATCCTGAAGGGCATGCTGCTGACTGACACGGATGTCTGCCTTCTCCAGAGGTCTACCTCTGAGGTGACAGTGCTATAGCCCGCCCCTTCGAGAACACCAAGGCGCCAAAACGACTCGGTGGCCTTTTTTAAGTCCCCCGCTGTCCAGGAATCCTCGCGACAGAGTTATGCGATCTCTTGATTGAGTCGAGGACGATGACCGCCATGTGCTCTAGATATAGGATAGAGCCCGGGGCCGTCTGCCAGGGCAACAAATACGCGGGCTCCCATAGCGGCACCGGAAAGACTTGGAAGCAATATAGAACGACGACAACAACCGGGCGGCATTATAAGACACGATCGGGCGTATTGTCGCATCGTCCGCAGCCAGCGCTATCAGATCATTCTCGGCAGCGTTTGCATCGTCAGCTTCAGGCGTTTTGAGGACCTTGAGGGATTACTCCTAAGTCGACCAACTCGAAAGTCGAGCTAGTGCACGAAGTATGCCAAAACTCGTTCGGGGAAAGGCTTGGCACTCCCAGGGATTGTAACCTTCTCCATGGTGAAAGGAGAGACCGATGGGAGAGTTGCGTTGGTGATCTTGACTTTGGTAGGAAGATGAGGAAAGTAATCGCAACAGTCCACGAGTGCTGTCCGGAGCGGTCGACGCTTTCGCACCCAGGGATCATGCATCAGCCGTTCTTAATGCCCAGCGGACAAGTCGTCAGTAAAGGCGCACTCCTTCCGGTTGGTCTCCTACCGCCGTCGTGGCTCGCGCGTCCTCGGCCTTTAGGCGTGCCTGGCGGCAATCTTGACGATCACCCTACTGCCCCGCGTTCCCTTCTCCCGTTCATGCAACGAAATCCCAAGGAGTTTGCTCCCTGGCGAGGTGGTGCAATCCTACCCGCACGATGGGCAGTTTATCGAAGTCCTTTTCCTCGAAAATGGCGACTTTGATGGGACCTGAGCCCTTCAGGGTTTGTTTCCACAGCTCAGGGATCGTCGTGACACACCTCGACCGCGAAACGCACCCTGAGAGTCAAGAGGGCAAGCAACTGACGGCTCTGCCGTTTGCTCTTCGATGCGATCCGTGCGTCTCCATGAACTGGATGGTTCCAAGGATCTGAGTCGGAATGCTGCTTGTGTCTAAGTTGTAACAAGCTTGCGCGGGATGAGCCGAGATCACGACGTCAATACCAGCGCGGCCCAACTGTAACCCACGCGCAGACGATGCATTTACGAGAGGATCGTTGGCACACCAGAACCTGCAGCAGAGGCAAAGAAGTATGCCACGACGCCTCAACGACAAGCGATAGCCTGTGGACGACGACAAAGCACAGCTTCAAACGTTCTCCTGCGTCCCGTATGGCCGGACGAACACGTCGAAGGAGGAAGGCTTGTGGCCCTAATGAGCCCCGTCAAGAAGCCACATCGCTGAGCTTTGTGCGTCTCCTTTTGTTGGCCGTCTCCGAAACGCTCGATGCTGGATGGCGAGAGACAACCTGATGTGATACTCAGCGCCTTAGTAGGGATCCCGCCAAGGGCCCGGCCTTAAAGGTTTGACAATCTTTGTCTTCCAGGCCCCGTGCGCCAGAAACACTGCTCGAGTGTCATCGCGTGTTCAAAACCCATCCCCAAGCAAGATAGTAAGTGTTTGCCTCGCCGCTGAGAATAGTCGCCACGATGTGTCAGGGGCGACAGCTTGAACATGATATTATACCTCAAAAGTTGACTTTCGTTGAATTAATAAGATACCGAACAACGTTTGTGCGGAAAGCGGTCGAGGCGTTTGAGACAGCTGGCTGTCGAGCTTGCTGTCAAGCTGCCCATCGAGCTGGCTGGATGCCGGCATGATGATAGCCGATGGCTGGTACTTTGCTTCCGGGATACCATGGTTTGCGGCCGTCGTAGCCATCACCGTACCCGCCAAGTACCCAGAGGCGAAGCAGGGCTAGTGCGATCCATAGGCTACCTTACTGTTGGCCCCTTCTCCCACGGGCTGGGCTCCGCCGTCCTCCCGAGTGGCGAGCGGCAGCTGCCAGTCGTTTGGCTGGGCGATATCGACCTCGGGCCACTCCCCGGCAAGCTGCGGGTAGTAGTGGAGGCGCGTGAACGCGCCCAGTTCGACATTAGCACCATGGCTGGCTTTGCTACAGAGGTGCTTTAGGATATCCCACCAGTGGTAAACTGCTCCCGGGGAGCATACCACGAGGGCGCTCTCTCTCGATCCGGCATCGCGGAGCACACTCACTACAGAGAAGACCTACTCCTCCACAGGGGCGTGCTCGTCGAGATAGTCGCCATCACCGGGACAATGATAGCATAGCCGAGGATGTGTCTACGCGTGCTGACGCCCATAGAAACGCGGTGTCGTGGATTACATCGACTATAAGTTAAGGTAGGGCAAGTTGGCGATCCTAAGTAAAGTTGGTGAGGGCCCGGGGTACATTTGTCTTCAGTGTCATCCCCTCTAAGAGCTGCGTCACCAGTCTCACAGGTTCATCTCTTCATGAATTCCAGTTGGTAGTCAGCTTCTTCTGGAAAGACGGACTCTGGCTTTACCGAGCCGTATAGACAAACGCCATGCAAAGACTTTTAAGTCTTCGATTCCCTGTCGTAGAGGTCTGCCTCGGCGAGAATCGCTATACGTGCTGGTGCTACTGCATAGTTGCAAATGCTTTCAAGTCCTGCGGTGATTCTCCATTGGGGTACCTAGGATTGAATGGCTTCTTTGCCTTTGTGGCGAACTTGCGCACAGCGATACGATACGCGAGTTCATCGATTTCCTTGCCGTCTTGGAGTAGAAAGTCCCTCGCCAAGTTGAGCTGGGTCATCGACGGAAATGCGTTCCATGTGCCTGGGTAAGGGTTAAGGGGAGGCGGAGGTTTGCATCGTCCAACACAAAACCATCTATCACCCGTATATCCGGCCAAGCGTCTCAAGCCGTCCCAAAAGGTTCGCATGTACGGCACAGAATCTCATCGTCTCAAGTTTAGCTTCTTCAGCTTAGCGAGGCCGCAACCAAAGGGCAAGCATGACGTGTCTTTTCGGCCCATCCGCGCCCTTTCGTATCGGTTCTTGAGATCCGTCTCGACTTGTGGCGGGCATCGTCGACAGAGTAGCGAAGCGATACCAGCGATCGTAAGCCACATGAGGTCAGCCACGTCCTTCGAGAACCATTGTCGAAACAGGTCGATAGCTTCAATGACCGTGACGGTATGGAATGCCACCGTCTCCTCTAGTTTGCCTGTGTCAGCAACCCTTGGACTTTTGGTCTTGGGTTGCTCCCGCCACCATTCGAGAATCATGCGTTGGACCCCTGTATGCCTGTACTCGCACGAGAGTGTATTCGATTGGTTGGTGGACAAGGCAACAATCATATCCACGAGTAACTAAAAGGCTTCTCTCGGTAGGGAGTGGGATGCTTCAGGCCTGGACAAGGTCGCTCTTTGTTTGCGGTAAATACGTGTGGAGCGCTAGTCACACAGGGAAGCAACCATCTGCTGATACTGAGCCTGCCGGCCATGAGCAGTCCGCCTGTGTGCTCTTCGATGGTTGGCAATTTGAGAGCCGAGTTCTGATGGCGACAGGGGCAAGAACAAGTAATCTGGTTCCGCAGCTGACAACCCAATGTAAATGCCTGCTTGTTGGAATAACCTCACGCACTGCTATAGGCGGAGTTACAGAATCACGATGAATACTTGGGCAGGTCGACGGCCAGCAGGGGCAAAGGCTTTTTGGCATCGTTATCTGAGCCTTCGGGGCCAAAGTGTGGAAAGAGGGGAAGTGTCCGATGTGAGGCAACTTCCACAGATTGTGTCACTTCTCTCCAGGCCCGTCTCCCCGTTGTCGTCGCGTTTTATCTTGCCATCGTTAACACAGTGGTCCATCCCGTAGCAGCAGTGCTTCTGGATACGATTGCGCACGCCATACCAGCAAACCAGCTAGAGCTGACATTAGTCGGGTGCTCGTTCCTTGTGAAGCTTGTATGTGAGATTGATGGCCAGGGAGCTGTCGTTGACCCAGATCAAGTCGGGCCCGGGGCCGAGGCCCGAATGACGGCCCGAATGACGGCCCGAATCCTGTCTTGAAAGAGTTAGCAGTCGTAGCACCTAGAATTCATAACTAGGCCCAGACTGCGTGGGAAGCCGAGATGAGCGCTCATTGCCGATGTGTGATGCTGTGTGATACTTGGATACTGGCCAATCATTCCGTTTGGGAAGATGACAGCTGATCGAGCACCGGTCTTTGCATGTGGCTTGCCAAGAGCTTCCGGGTATTTCAAACACATAGTGCGGTGATTGAGCTACTGCACACGCCTAAAGAAGACGATGATAACAATCTTCTCGACCGCTGGCTTCCAGTCTGCCACATGAGAAGGCTCTTCGTAAATAATAAAGGCATACAAGAGGACATCCAAGGAACAGAGCCTCCGTGTTGATGGTCTCGCTCTCACTGATGTCCGGTCTCTTGATTGCCGGTAGTTCCGTCTGCCGAGCAGTCCCGGCGAGACTCTGTCCAGAGGCACCTCTGCACGACCCATGTCTTCCATGGTCTCTGCAATGATGAAGTAATCAAGCCGGAAGGACGCCTACATCAGTGAGGCCCCCGTTCTGACGCGTGACTAAACTCTCAGGGAGCAAGAGCGATGTCGTCTCTGACTGCTGTCACGACTGCCAGGAGTGAGACCTGCGAAAGGAGTATGCTTGGGTGTAATAGTCGTATTACTGGGGCGGGAATTGTGCAGGCATTGATGAAGATGCTGGCTAGCCTTGATCCAGAGAAAACATAGGTGCTACGAAAGCAGCTAAAACCAAAAACATGCAGCGCGATTCTCGAGAGGGCGACCACGCAAGGAACCAGACCGGGCAGCTCTGCCAATCTCGGGAACATGAACCTCGCCGAGCACATGCCGAATCACCCCCTGGGTAGGGCGCTTCTACCAGGCGATACGACTGAGATTGGAGCACCATCACTTGGTTCTCCAGGGACGACACCAGAGTCGAGGACGCAATTAAAGTCAAGAATGGTGAGAGACGGGGCCGAACACCGTCGCTCTTCAGCTTTCACCCATTGTCGCGACAGGCACGGGCCCGGGGCTCGAAATTGCGAACGGTGACGAGTCTCATTCGTGAAGATCCCAGCCAGCCTGAGGGGGTTCAGGCAGATGTCCGTTTCCACGCAGCGAATGGGCAAAGAGAAATGGCGTCACTCGGCCGTATATCTCTTCCAGCGGTGGACTGTTGATGCGGATGCCTGCGTCGTCTTTGAAGTCTTGGTGCTTTTTTGAAACGCAAATTGAAAAGCCTGCTGGTATCCCCATGATAGCTGCGTGCTCGACTAAATCGCCAATCCGGGGGACTTTAACTCCTCCGGGCATACAGGCCGAGCGATCTGACAGTGGCGCGGTTATACTCCAGGTCTCCCTGTATAGCCACAGCAGTGATGCCCTTGATCTCCCATGCGACATGACACAGATTCCAGCGACCAGCCGTCTGTCGAAATGTCGCCGATAGCCGTGACAGACGCGGGCCCGGCATGAGGAATCGCGATCGATGAGAGGACCATACTCCAGAAGTTCATTTCTGAAGGGTATTGGGTATCATTCCCGTCCCAGAGTGCGAAGTAGCCATGGCCCATGGGAAATTCCATGTTCTCTTGCTTCGCCTTCGCCCGCTCTCAAAGACGTCCTTCGAGCTTCCGCGGTTAGGCCAGCGTTTGGATTTTCCCGGTTGATCTTGCAAGAGCATGCGAAGGTCTTCGGCTCCTCGTCGAAGTGGACACTGTTGAGTTCGTCGTCACTGGCACTCGCCGCCACAATATGCGGCCTCTCGGTGCCATCGACGTCTGTAATGCTCCCAAGATTCCGGCAAAGTTGTCATTCAAGGCCAGCGTACCGGAGGTCTTCCCAGCGTGGAGGTTTTGACGTGCTGAAACTCCAGCGTGTAAGCCGCTCGAAGTCGACGCAGAGACTTGAGTAACGGGTTTGTAGCTACTACCGACCGTACTGAAATCATCAAATGGTATTGATCTCGCAGCTCTATGGAGCCTGATACAGCGGCAACAAGTAAGAGAAACGAGTGAGAGATGTACATTTCTAAGAGGTCTACCTCGAGGAAATGGGTCGTCAGAGCGTCAGACGCCGTTGTGATCGGCCTTGGTAGACTTAGACCGATACGCAGGCCTTGTAACATTCTTCCACGGGTTGCCTCCTGGAAGTTGGCCCCTGCTAGACCCAGATGTAGCATCGGTTGAGGGAGTGTTGTTCAAAAAGCCGTTCAACTTGGAAGTGCGTAGACGTCGGCTGTTTCTCGGGCGGGCCCCGGGCTGTTGTCAAGTCGATCGGTCTAATTCTGACTATCTTGGGACATTTGACCGTGAGATTCTAAGTATTGTCTTCTGTAGGGATAACGATTGTTGCGGATCGTGTCTCGCACCTCCGTGGGTGATCGTCGGAACGCACCAGAGCTGAAGTCCTTCAACATGCGGTCATATACGTCCGTCAAACGTGTCGGTGCATCCCTTGGGAGCCCGCCCGTGAAAATAGTCAACCCGAGCGAGCATATATGGCATGACTAGGGGATCCACCTTGAGCTCGCAGCGTCTTCTCATCTCATTCACGATACCCACGGACTTTACATGCGCCACTAGTCGTCCGGCCAGGATCCAGTCAGAGGAATCACGCGCATCGCAACGTCAGAGTCTACCAGGTTGCGGGCCTGATGTCGGTATCTCTCACACGCAGCACGAAACCTTCATCCATGGGCCGCAATTAGGATCGCACTGCCTCGCTGTACTACCCCTCACGGTAACCCGCTACAAAACGGGAGGCGGTAGTGTGCTTGGACATAGAAGTGTCTGAGACGCCCGAAGGCAATGTGCGGCGGTCAGGAACGGGTTCTGGGGATCGCGGAGGCGTTCGTCGTGACTGAGCTCTGCTCTGCCAAGTTTGCGTCGGGGTGAAGCGCGTAGTGTCACGCCGCAGACTCTTCCGGGCGAACAGACCTCGGAGGTCCATCGGTCGGGCGGTTTGAGAGAGTGAGGCTAGTAAGTGAGTTGGCGCGCGAGGAAGCCCCGGGGTCTAACACCATCTCGTCGTCAGTCTTTCAAGTGATCCGCACCCGCGGCGGCGCCCTCACTTCTGTGCGCTGCTGAATGATCGCGTACACGGCGATTACGATGAGGCCATGAAAGATTCGGAAAAGCAGGACCTCGTCGCTGGTGATGCAACTTGCGCACTCGGCGCCCACACTTGTCTTGGGCCCCTGTGTCACTGTCCTTCCGGGGACGTTATATAGATGCTCGCGCAAAAGGGCAATCATTTGCCTAAGTCTTGCGTAGGACAACAGCATCCGTGGGCTCACCAAAACAACTACAACTCTTCGGGGAGGGTAAGCTGCGTCATGCCCCAATGAGAAGTCCGTGTTTGCTGTGACTGTTTTGGTTGCTTGAAGTAGCCCGTGGCAAGACCAGGAGGCAACCACGCATGCTATGATATTGATATTCCCTGGCAAGCTGTGTATGAATCTGGCGACGTTCGACATCCTAGCTACGATGGCTTTCGACGCTGTCGGAAGCCCCGCTTGGTGTCGCCGGGCATGTGATTCAGCACAGTCCTATCCCTGCCTGAGATACCATTGCTTGCGATCTCGATTCCACCTGATTGCGGCAGGAGGCGGCGGAGGATGCCCAGGATGCGACAAGATGGTTATGACTTGAGGGCTCCGATTGGACAAGTTGTATATTCGGACAATGGATCGGGGATGGCGGCTGCAATTAGTTGCCGAAGTTCCGATCGTCGAAGCCGGCAGCAGCTTGCAATGCCAGTTGCGAGATAGCCGACTGACCGCATACCAAAGCTGCCCATGAGGGACGGATAGAATTCCTCGATCTCGTAGACACGGGACTGTATGTTGATCACCAGACCGGCCCGGGCCCCGGGGTCTATCCTCGGCAGCTGGTTCACTCGACAGGAGGTTGATTCCCCAGTCAACACGAGGCCGACTGCAGCATTGGCGATTCATTGAAGACGTATCCCATTTGGGTCGAGAGGTTGTACAATTTGATCAGGTGAGACGACTGGTTTTCGACTCGGAGTGGTCACGGAGGCGACCACAACAGCAGAAGTGAACGAGGGTAACGATGGGATGAGTAGATGTCCCTAGCTGCAAGTGGAAATACTTTCAGCAGCAGAGCCTCTTCCGCTCTATTGAATGCATTGTGGAAGTTTTCGAATTCCTCATTGGTATGTAGGTACGTCCAGAGTCGGCGTGCCTTGTCTCAAGAGTCCGGGAACAGCATGGTCGGCTCGAGATGTCAAACCTATTCTCTTGCTGCAAAGCGCCTACGCCACAGTTTCAGGACAGTCCTTTTTGAGCACTACGCCGAGACAACCGTACAGATTTTGTCGATGTAGGGGAGCCTATGGACAAGGTTGATGCCCTGGAGATACGGGTGTGCGGAGGACGCCTGGCTCTACCGAGCCTTATTGCAGGGCGCCGAATAATGAAACGGGGATGCAGAGGTCTACCTCTTGACGGATCTCTGATGTTGGCATACGCGCACTCTGATATCCGCACGTGGGCCCGATTCCGATCCTAAGTGCGTGGTTGAGGAGGGGAATCGCTGCTTGGGTCGAAGATTGTCCACACAACTATCCACACAAGCGAAAGCCGATGACCCATAGTCTCGCTCGGCAACTGCACAGTCCCGGGCTTTTCTATGTCCTTCGACTCGTCTTGGAGGGATTTCACCACCCGGTGATGCACCTCTCTCTCGGTGGCAGGCTGCGTCCTTGGTAGCCTCCCTTTGCAGAAACGTAAAGTATGCAGGGATAGCAAGGACATAACCAAATAGCTGGACGTTGGAAGTTTTCTTTCGGATACGGCAAGTAGAAAGGTAGATATCTCTTCGGGCAGAATTGTCTCGCCTAGAAGATCGTAGAAGCCCTCTGTGGTTGACTGCGGGAATATTCGACGAGACTTGCGTCCTCTACAAGCTTCCCATCGCAACTCGTTTGCCTAGCTATGCGAGTTGCCCGCATTGTCGACGAGGTATGTAGCAGGCTGGCTAGCTTGGCTTGTCTTTGGATGTCCTAATCTAAGAGCTGGAGAGCTGGACATGACTCAGAGCGGGAGCATAGCTGCGAAGACCACGCTCAACGCAAGACCATGCTAGCCCACCACAAGCGAGACGCTGAGCGTGATGCCTGTGGTTATCCCGACCCCGCGCAAGGGCAAAGCAGTCCGCATTGTCGTCCACCATTTGCTGACTCAAGGGCCGCCACGGCATCTGTATCGAATGGTTTCGTTCAAGCCGACAAGCCGCCGCAATAGACTCTTCGTTCCGGCGACCCTGTCGCATAGATCACGCCTCGCAGAGCCATGTGCGTTGGCCAGGAGAAAGTGGTTGACACCGAGGACTCGCAAAAATGCCTTGTCCGTCATGAAAATGCATCCGGGAAAAATCCTGAGAATCCCAAAGACGTCAAATACTCTATTTTTCATTGGGGTCCCGCTGATCAGAATCTTCGCCCTGGCGTCGAGTGCGGCAGATGCCTTGTTGAGGATCGCTTCGGGATTCTTTGCTCCGTGTACCTCGTTCGACTCTACTGAGCTTTATGATAAGACGCCAGTCAAAGGAGTTGGCCACAAGATCCAGAGGTCCACCTCTTGGAGTCTTGCAGGTAGGTGACCTGGAATGGATGTGATATTCCATTTGCTTGCGCTCTTGCTGGATGTCGCTTTTGAGAGTCGTTGCCGCGAGGGCCCGGGTTGGAGATTGATTGCAAGACCGCCGGTTGGTCAGTTTGGCTTTAATTAATAATAGGATAGTTCGTGTTGATTTGATTCGAGATTCAAAGGCTTGCACGTGGGCAGTCGCAACGACCTGGGGGATCATATACAGGGCCCTGTACACCTGTCGAAGATGTAGAACGATGCAAAGCCAGCTCATGCGGAACGATAACTACCAGAGCAAATTCGAGTGCGGCGGCGCTTATGGCCGTCTTACATCGCGCAAGAGTACCACAATAGGTCAGGTACGACAGAGGAGGCGGCAGTCATGCTCTGAACATCTGGCCCGAGACGCGAGTTCGCCACATCATTCAAGGAGGGATGTAGGTCATTCCTTGGTGGGAGCTAGGCTGCTCTCTGCATAAGGGTGCTCCAACTTCATCCACGGGAGCTCGTCCTCGCCATCCTTCGAAGTCTCCATATATTCTGCTGTCGCTTGCAGGTATTAGGGCCTTGACCGACGTAATGACAAGGGTTAACCGCGTCTTTGGGTCACGTTCCTTCGGAGTTCTACTTCCGCTGTAGCTCAGCGCAACTCATGCGACCCTTGATGGTGCATCTTTTGCGGTTCGTGGGCGCATTGTTTTCGTCCTGATAAAGTATATGAATGGTAATCTTGTCGCCAAAGAATTAATTGATAGGGTCGAAATTCCGATCAAAAGTGGCTGCGGGACTTATCCAATACGACGGTCCAAACTTGTAGCCCAAAAGCTTTTCAGGATCCGCCAGTGCCTCGGCTATCATGTTGAGCATTGCTTTGTACCATGCGTAGAGACTAGTAAAGGTCTTCCTGGTACCGCATTCGTTTGGTTTGACCCCACCATGGACAGACGAGCACATGCTCGAGAGGCGGGCCTGCGATGCCTCTTCCAGAGGAGTGATCTGACGCGCCAGCCATCGACCAAGTATGAAGGTAGTTGTTGGTAGATGTTGATGGATGATGGTAGCTATTGCCACGAAGGCACCAAGACGCAACCACAAGCATTCGTTCTGGGATCTGTTGCCAATCGACATTGCCGAGCGTCTGTGGCGGGCTCATTCTTCACGGCAATTCTGGCCTTGGGACTACTGTCCGTAATGTCACCCACGGTTGCATCTAGGAGAGATGTGCCGTCTGCCATGGTGACATCTTTGTCGTGGATCAAGTTACCTGAGGGCCGGGCAGTGCTTGTTTGGCGACACTTGGATGTAAAGCAGCGTAGCAGAATGCGAGATCTTGACGGGTGGGTGACCGAAGAGAAGATCGCGGCGGTTCAAGGAGAATTGTGTACCAGCGCCTCGCATCGCGAACGCATATCGTAGCATCGTTGCTGTCGGTGTAGATGAAATCTGAATACTGGGATGCTCCTCTTCCCCGTCATATAAAATCAAGTACCCATCACCTCGATGGGATCCCCGCGCTGCAGTGACAGGAACGGCAAGGCAGACAGTACTATCTCGATACAGAAGGTGTTCTCGGGAAGTGCTAAGATCGGAAGTTCTCCAGCTCTGCTGAGGATCTATAAGCGCCGACGTATTTGGGCATCGGCAGTAATGGTCCCCCTCCCTGCTGCCGGATACTAGGTAGTCATTGGCGCAAGAAATCGAGGCGTCGGTAACCCGAATCGTATCGAAAAGACTATTGATGACTTAGCTTCATCGTGAGAGGCCAGTTTCATCACAGTCAGGGGCAGTTTGGCTGTGGTATCCTTCCTTCCTGGCCGGACAACGTTAGAGGCTCCCTTGTCAGCAATCATTTGCTTGCGGGATGTCTCTCTCGCTGAGCTGCACTGAGACAATTTCTTGGTCTTCGCAGTTAAAGGACCCACGTATTTCAAGTCGTGGGTGCCGACTGTCTGCATCTTCACGCAGGCGAAGCCAGGTTTGCCATTCGGGATACCCAGAGTTCAGGCACTGAAAGCTGACAGAACCATGGTCATCTTCGAGCGCTGCACATCGCCGCCCAACTGTGTATTCTGTTGAAAGGGTCGCTGGTAGTCGCAACAGCGGTGATGTCAGGTGTGTCCTTCTTATAATGCGCATTGATAAGGTGAAGCCTGACCGTATCATTCCTGGAGAATGTTTCGTCGCAATGAACACACCGGAGGATGTGAGCTCTTCCGGGCGGTCTGCGCGAGGCACTACGCCCGAGGTGTGTTCGAGATGTACTACGTTACACCTAGCTGCCATTACTGGCGGTGGCAGCCATATACTTTGGACGTCAAACCCAGGGCCCGAGTCTGCATGGCCATCCTGGTCCCAGAACCAATGCTTGCCTTGGCCTGGGATAGCTGGTGCTGGGTTGGTCACGTTCCAGGGATATTGTTGGCTGTCAAGGTCGCCGGCAGGACTTGGAATAGATGCGGCTCATTTTCGGATGGCTGCGGCTGGGTTTGCGAAGATCCAAAGATAGTGCTGGTTGCCATGGCCGCCCGGGGAAAAGAGTATAAGTGACCGCCATGGCCTGCTTCCACGGATTGTAGCTCACAAAGCCCCTGAGCAATCGGCTGTTTGTTACCCACTGCTCAGGATGGGTCATTCTGCCTCTCCTGAGCCCCCTTGGGAGATACTAGTTACAGGCTAGTTGACCGTGATAGCGAGAAGATCCTAAGGAGGGAAGCATGGCCATGTAACGAACAAAGTCCAAAGGGGCTCCCTGCTCGTAAGCGGCGGTAGCGCCAGCGGACTCTGTAGTCTCTGGCCGTTCCGTTCTTCCCTCTTATCTGCAGCATGATCACAGTCTTGAACTACTTGTCGATGTTTCGAACGTGCAGGATGATCTTGTTTGTGTCCCTAATTTTGATGAGAGTTGGAACAAAGAGTTAGAAACAGGTTTAAGCTGTGATCAGGGTCGTGAGCCACTTGATAAAGGACCCTCGACATAGCCCTGCTAGCGTGCCTAGACGATCGTGGACGAGGCAAGTCGCTGGCTTCAACAGTAGCTACCGCGTAGGCCATGATGTTCGAAGGGAGTTCTGTAAGCTCCAGCGCGACTCGAACCTTGCCTCGAGGACGTGACGGAGGATGGAGCCTCCTATTTCGCGGGATGCCCACTCGGCGAAGGGGATTCGCGGTCGGAGACTCGCGCACTCGACAACACGAAGGTTCCATGGGTTGCCATTGTGTTGCCAAGTCCGCAGATACAGTAGAATGATGTGGCCTATACTGAGCCTTTCTTCCTCGATCGACGAACACCGCAAACATGCGTTCGTCATGCGCCCTACGCTTGTCATCTCACGAACCTGAGAGAGGGCCCGGCGTCAGCATGGATGGCGATCCTTGCATAGTTCTTTTTCTCCTGCTTGCTGGTCCCGCGGTTCTAATGAGCCTGGCAAAGCAGCGACATTAATGCTCGAACAACCTCCGTCATATATCTCCTTCCCAGAGGTCTGCCACCGGGGATTCAGCGGTCAACGGAGCAAGACAACGAGACGGCGGCAATCAGAACTGCGTCTAAAATGAAGGTTGGTGGACTGATGGTTCCCGGCGCGAAAGAGCCAGTTTGATGTTTGTCTGTCTCATGAGAATAATGTGATCTAATTACCGATGGTGAGCCGCCATGTTTTCTGCAGTCTTCCTGAGCTCCGGTGATACTCGTTCATGAACTGCCCGAAGCAGAGTACGCGGGGCTGTCTTCGATCTTGGCGAGGACCCAGCCAAGCCAGTGCTCGCACAGCCCTGAACTTGGTGTCTCGATATGGAGAGGGCCACACCGATGAGCGCTTCGGTCTCATGAGTCCATCCCCCGACGGTGGCAATGCGGGACGACTTGGTGGACAGACCATCGGACAGGAATACTTCTCCCAAGCAACAGCGTAGAGTTGGATGACGGTAGCAGTAACGACCATGGACAGGTGCGCAAGATGGGATATGTCACACCTAGCTACCGTCTCTGTGGGCGTGTCAAATAGTAGATATCAGAGAACCGAGAAGCAAACACACGCCGACATGTACCGGGGTAGGATGCTGTTGGCCAGCCAGTCTTGGCGATGGGTTCGTCGATAGCCAGTACGAACGGCGTCCTGTTCCTCCGGCGCCCTAGTGGTGCCTCTTGGTGTTGCATACCTGGCAGTGCAAAATGACTTTATGTACCGAAAACCCCAAAATCTGTGAGAAAAGGCCATTGCTCAAGGGATGTTGCGTCTATCGCCCCATCGATTGCAACTGAGAGCCTTTCGCTCGGACGTGTGTCTGACGAGATCGTCCGTTCCCGAAGTGTACTTCAATCTGTACATCAATACACTGCCAGCCGTTGGGTTATCGCCGATTGGTGATGTATTTTCCTCCCTTCCCGAACTAGCATTGGGGGGGCGAATGTCGATGACCAACGAGCCTTTTGATGTCTTCGACGGCCGGTAATCCAACCCTCTGAATTCTTACCAAATGCCGCCGATGATCTCTGATATTCGACAGCAGGCAACCCGGACAGACCGATGGGATGGCGCAAACCTTGCTGGTTATCACCCCGTAGACGCGGATGTCAGCTCGGCCTGCGTGGAAATTCTCCGGAGCTTTTTCCGCGAAGCCCAGACGCTCCACAGTCGAGCTAGTGACACTCACGGCAGGATAGCACATGAGTCCTGGGTACAATCCGCAAAGCTTCACAAGCTGCAGAATATGTCATCGCCGACAGAGACAAAGTATTGCGGCGCAGGATGCGGCGCAAGAGTGGCTACCTCCAACCGCAATATCGCCGAATCGCAGACCGGCGCACGATGATTATAATACGGGAAGATAGAAAGGGCCCGGGAAAGCCCCAGAACGCGGCGTGGTGTCGTTGAAATTCGTCCTGGTTTGACTCCGTTCGCGGAGGAGGGGGAGCAGAGCTGGCTACGGATGCTGAACGCCAGGAAGACGAGTGGATAAGCGAGTAGCTCTTCTGGACGGCCTGTGGGGTGGGAGCTCGAGTCTCCTGGGCGAGCAGTTCTAAGTGACTTCAACCGCAGCAGCCAAGACCCCGACGCCGAATGTTTGGCAGGCACAGAACACTGCTGTCGCAGAACATCCTCGTTACATACTTGGGATGAGGATGTCCCGATCACCATCTGCTTCGTAGCAGCGGCAGCGAATGTCCGCAGACTTGTGAGCACGGCGACCGCCATAACAAAGCGTCAATCGTCGGGTACGGACCCCAACCAGGGCGGATTGCCAGTAGTCGGTGTATAATCATCATTGATGTCGTCTCTGGTTAGACCAGCCCAGAACAGCACCAAGGCGTGTCGCCGGTTGGTTAGGCCGCAGCAGTCTGTATCTCTGAGAACCCTCATCCGCGGTATTGTGCGACCACTCCAGCAGGCGAGAGAGCCATAGTAAGCTAATTCGATATGGAATTGCGCCCGGGGGCATACGAAGGAGTCCAGTAGCATACTCCGCCTCCGGACCAACATCACGAACATCGTCCGCAATACTATCACTGTACCAGCGAGTTACCTAGATGGGGTATCTGGTATCGCGACGCGCCTCCCGAGGAGAGACGGTTTCAAGCTGCCCTTCATTGGCTGTCTCGGTGCGAGTGACTAAGGACATTGGCCGATGTGGGCTTCGCTCTCTTGGCCAATTTGTGGGCAACAGCCATGGTCGGATATCGATGATGACCAGAGAAGATCGTATATAACGTGTCGAGAAATATTGAAATCAACGCGTGGCGGAACTTCGCAGAGAAAAGACACACAGAAGGCCGTAACGATAAGCAGTACTCCGGATTCATGGCTTCCATCTTTAAGTTGCCATAGTTGGGTCGCTGTGGGTATGGTTTCGAACGCGAAAGCACGAGACGTCACACTTCCCACAAAGCGAAAGCGATGAATCGTACCGAGTACCTTCACCTCAAGAGCCAGGCAATGCAGTCGGACTCATTGCACAAGCAAAGAGACCACACTGTCCGTCGAACCTGCTGACATACTCGTTGTCAGGGTCACCTTCAGGGAGAGCAACAGTTGCATTTGTCTGGATCCCCAGGGGCAGCGAATCGGGATGGTAGTCGCCATGCCTCCCCCCAAGCGAGATGGACTGCGTGAAACAGCACGACGGTCTGATGGTCCACGATTTCGTCGCTCTCCAAGTAACATTTGTCTTCCGTTCCCTCTTCATAGAAGGTTGTTGAAGTATCATCTTCACGATGAACCACGCGTAAGAGCATCCGAGCTCATCTTTCCCCCTTAAGATGCCAATCGTACTGATTGAGCCAAGCCTCGCCGGGGACAACAACGCCAGAGAGGCCATGGTACTGGGTGGTAACGCAGCCAGGACCTAGAGGCCATCCTTCGGGACACTCTTCTGAGGGTCAACGTCATACTTGACGTGACCACGTACCCAGCCTAGATAGAGCCACAGCCGGCGCAGCACTCGTCTGTCACGGGGGTAGCTTTCCTCAAATTGGCCTTCCATGCGAGGCGCAGTCACCAGTCCGTGGAGTGGTGCAAAAGCTTCCAAGGCGCAGATTTATGGCTGAGCCGTGGTCGACCTCTTGGTCACCGATGTCTTCGCCGGTATCAGCTTGAACGACTTTGGAGTCTGCTCCCTTGTCGTAAATTTCTACGGATCCGACAGAGCCGAGGGCGGAAGCCAGCACAATATTGCCTGGGCAGCTTCTCGCCGTCGGCTGCGCTCAATATCGCTGAGGTACGGGCCCAGGGCTGATTGTCACGAACACCACCATAATGTGGTAATCTGACTGGTCAATTAGTCTCAACTCGGTTGCTCCGTCGAACAGGAGGTCGAGAGGCATGAGTGAGTAGACTGACCAGTGGCGAACGAGATACGCATAGGTTCGCACGACGAGCGCGTGAAGCAGCGAGTAAGTGGGACGAAAGTAAGAGACGGCGGTGACAAGTAACCCGGAAGCTCTTACACAGGCGAGCTTTTAGATATAAGCCGAGGTCGTGTAGCATTGAACGTAGTCTCCACTGAGGCTACCAAAGTATACAGGGACAGCAATTTGGGAGCAGGGGCTTGCTTGGTGAGCGAGTCGAGAGTCGGACACTGTCTCGTAGCTTTCCTCAACAGGTTCGACTGAACTGAATGCTAAAGCCGGCGAAAGACGTAGGATTTGTGCGAATTGCGTCTCTCAGCCTTCGTGGTCTCTTCCCGGCGATTCTGACGTTCCATGCGACTCGCGAAGGAACGACTTTCCCTACACAGCTTCCCGCTGCCTGCTACAGCTCAACATCACCGAGGCATGGGCCCGGAGCTGAAAGAGAGCAATCACGCGCCGTTATCGCGGGATGGCTCGAGGAGTCAAAGCTGAATGCGATAGCCAGGCCCTGGAAGTCCCAAGACACGAACGGCCAGGACACCGATGACACTGGATGCCGCGCGCAGTCTTCAGCGCGTGGACAGTGACGCATATTGCACGCAGTGATACGACCGCGATCGAGCGCAGTAGCTGCGTTCGACGGACCCCACGGGGTTGGGAGCAGAAGCTAGAACACCGCGGTCATCTGGCTCTGTGACTTCACATCACAGAGGCATGGGCCCGGGGTTTTAATAAAGAAAACATGCGCTATGGCATTGGAACCTGCCAGGTTGAGCAACCAGTCGCAACTGAAATGCCTCAGCAAGCCCTGGGAGCTCCAGGGGGTGAGCAGGAAGAGCAGTAATGGCTCTGTATGCCGCATCTGCGGGTTGACAGTCAGGCATGTGCGACGCGACCATGAGCGGATCCATCCATGCCCTCGTTTGAGATCGAGCCGCCGCGAGGTGAACACCGGGATGTAGTGTCGGCCTTATCGTAGACTTGGTTGAGCCGACGGAGGGAGCCAGCACAATACTGCTCAGCAAGTTCTCACTGTCGGCACCAGTGCATGCTCCCAGCGGGAAGGGCCCCGGGACTGTAAGGGGGCAAACACCCGCCATGGCATTATTGTTGGCATCGTTGAGCGAGTCTCAACTCAATTGATCCCGCATCGTCAATCGCGGGGCTGAGGCGACTCCTCAGATACCAGCCCCAGAGCAACCCGCCATTGCCCGCACATGTTTTCAATGGCCCTTATTCTCGCCACCATCGCCTTCTGAGTTGAGCCCGGCGTGGGCCAGAAAGGCGTAGAGGACCTTCACACTCTGGCTGCCGCTCCCCGGGCTGCAGATGGAAGTTCCGAGAGGGTCAAAGGCAGAGCGCTCTTGTCTCGCGATGCCCGGCGCAGTCTTCTGCGCGTCGACGATGAGGCATCTCTATCACAATCATGTTTACGGCCTCATCCGGCCGCAGCTGGCGGAAAGAGCTGGAAACCGTCGCCCTGGCAAGGACGGCCAGTGGCCAACGAAGTCGACGAAGCCGGGGGAAGAAGCCAGAACACTACCACAACAGGTACGTGCTGCGGCTCGACATCACTGGGCCTTGGGTCCGGGGTTGCAAAGATACGTAAATAAGTAGACATCAACCGTCATGCGGGTGATACAGACACAACGTGCACATCCGAATGGACGAAGTAATGTAAAGATGATATCAAGGCATGTTGGGTATAGGTATAGTGACCAGGACTGACTACTGCCATCAAAGGATGTATGTGGATGTGTATACTTTTGCGCAAATGGATTGCTAGGATCAAAAAAGGTTGGAATGGTGGAATTGGTAAAGAGGTCATAGCTTGGCATCATCCGGCGTCTTCTTCTCTTCCGCTTCTAAAGCCTTTGGCGGCGCCGCCTCCGCCGTCTTGTCTGTTGTTGTGGGTACGTCCTGCGTCTCCTTGGATGATGTGGATGGGGTGTCAGCGGGTGTGGACTCCGATGTGGTAGCCGGCTCTGAAGATGTCGTGGGCTCGTACCGCGCTGGGCCGGAGGTAAGTGCCTCATCCGCGGCGGTGTCCTTCTTGGCGGCAACGGGCGCGTTAGGGTCAAAGACGACGGCAACCTCGTCGAGGGGTGTCGCGGCACCCTGCGCGGCAAGCTGGATCTTCTTCTTGGCCTCGGCGCGGAAGTCGGTGGCTTCCTGCGGTGCGCCCTCGGAGCCAGAGACGGTATGCCCCTCGCGACCGCGGTCGTCCTTGATGTCAGTGCCGACCTCCGCCTCGAGCGCCTTGGTGACACGCGAGACGGTACCCTTGGGAATGGTCTGCTGCGCATCCTCCGTGTCGCTGCCACCGTCCTGCCGCAAGGAGGCGCCGACGACATC
The DNA here is from genome assembly GCA_028654355.1 of Colletotrichum sp. SAR 10_99. NCBI lineage: Eukaryota > Fungi > Ascomycota > Sordariomycetes > Glomerellales > Glomerellaceae > Colletotrichum > Colletotrichum sp. SAR 10_99. The sequence continues at coordinate 56,578 of JAQIUT010000008.1, forward strand.
GGGCTCCTCTTTGTCGTCGTCGAGCTTGAGTGCAGAGCCGACGTTCTCGGTGACCTTGCGGATCTCCTCCTCGAGGTCCTCGTCACCGTCGGCGGCAGCAGAAGCAAGCTGCCTCTCGGCCTCCTTCTCGCCCACGATGCCGCGCCACATATCCTCGAGCTCATCGCGCCAACCAAGGAGAGAAGCAAGCTTGCGTACGCCCGCGTCGCATGTGCCCAGCTCGACGACATCATCCGCGCGGCGACCCATCTGGCCCACGCGCTCCCTGTTGAGCAGCAGCCTCGGCACACCCGAACGCGACGCCTCAGCGAGGCCGGCGAAAGGGTAGACAGACAGACTGGTGCCCATGACGACAATGAGGTCTGCCATGGCGGGGAGATGTGTGTTGTTACGGAAGGCCTCGGGGAGGGCCTCGCCGAAGAAGACGATGTCGGGCTTCACGAGGCCGTCGCAAGTACCGCAGCGGGGCACGATCTCGGCCTGGACGTGCTGGAGCATCTTGTCGTCGGGGAAGGGGGTGGCGCATTCGATGCAGCGCTGGGTGGCAAAGGAGCCGTGGGCCTCGATGATCTTGTCGTCCGGGACGCCGGCGCGGCGCTCGAGGCAGTCGATGTTCTGGGTGAAGTTCATTTGGAGGAGGCCCTTCTTGGCGAGGAGGGCGATGAAGACGTGTGAGACGGTCGGGAAGAACTTGCCCGGGTAGAGCTCCTTGGCGAGGTAGTAGAAGGGTTCGGGGTGCTTGCGGAAGTAGCTGATGTCGAAGACGGCTTCGGCGTAGGGGAGGTTGAGGCGGGCGAGGTTGGCGTAGAGGCCTGTGCCGGGGGATCTGAAGTCAGGGACTGGAGGGGTGGAGTGTCAGCCGTGGTATGGAAAACGAGAGAGTATTGGCGCAAGGAAGGGGAGTGGGAGAGACATACTGCCTGCGGCGGTCGAGATGCCCGCGCCGGTCATAACGGCGATGCGCTTCACCTCGCCGGACTTGATGTAGTCGGCAATGGCGCCGAGGGACCTCGACTCGAGGGTCTTGGGGTGGACGCTGTCGTCTAGCATGGTGGATTCTTCATTGCCCATCTTGTTGCGCGGCCGGTTGGAGTTGGGCCGGCCCTTGGGGTGTTTGTCGCGGCGTCGGCGGCCTATGGTGGGCGATGATGGCGGGGTGGTAGTAGGGGGAAGAAAAGAGGACCAAAAAAGTCTGCAGGCGTGGGGGCTGGTCACAGTGTGAGTTGATGTTCGTATCGATGATCAGCGGTGATTGAGAAGCGTTGTCGCCGGCTTTTGGGCTCGTGGAAGGTTGTTGGTGCCTGGGAGGATGAGAGGCGACAGTTGTATGTCGAAGTTGATGATGGTAAGAAGCGGTTCGGAACGGTGGTGGCTGCCTCGCCGGCCGGATGGCTCATCGCTCAAAAAAGTCCGATGGCTCGTTTCGGTGTTACATCATGCGGCAACCCCACCCCCGCCATCCTGGAGCTCTTATCGCACGCACGCACGGTGACCCTTATCGCTAGCTGCGCGGACGGACTAACGGGCGTGAGCGGGAATAAGCAAGCGAGTTGGGGGCGATGTGAAGGATGACCTAAGGAAAGGGGCCAGTGAGTGGTCATCATGGAGGGGGAGAGAGGGTCTGACCAACACCTCCTGTCTTCAGGGCAAGGGCAGAAGGAGATGCCCAACACCATGGATTTGGGGATGAAAGACGAAGCCGGCGATGAGAGAAGAAGAAACCAAGCCACGTAAATGGGCGTGCGGTTGATGAGCTAAAGAAAGGGGCCAACGAGGGCCCATAGCGGAGTACGGACAAGAGAGGAACTGACCAGTGACTGCCATCAACAGCTTCGGAGGGGCGGGGAGAGTTTCGGATGATCACAATCCAGCGGCCACAGATGGGACACGAAGCCAGAGCGAGGGGCGGGGAGACGAGGAGAAACTTGGTCGATGTGCTAAGGAAAGGAGTCAGCAATTGCTAGCCATGGGGTACGGGCAAGAGATGAACTGACCGAATGCTGTCATTAGCAGCGTGTGGCAAAGGGCGACGAAGGGGAACAATCGATAACTCCCGAATGGAACAAGGGTGAGAGGGAATACGAAAAAAGTCTCTCTGTCCTAGCCGTCTTGCGATTTGGTTGATGGGCTGGGGAAAGGAGTTAGCAAGTGCTCATCACAGAGGACGAAGAGAGAATCTGACCAAATACTGCTGCTATCAGCAGCGTGTTTAACGGAGGGAGGAAGGGAGGAGAAGAGTAGGCAGATGATCAACAACTAAATGGCCGCACATGGCGCACGAAGAGAGAAAGATGAGAGAAGGAGAAAGTCAGTGACAACTGTCTGATGGGGGTTTTACACATGAGGCAGATGGCTCTCTCCTCCGGTCATCTTCTGGCTTGTCAGGAGCTGGTAACAACCGCCTCATCGCGGGCATTTGCATGCAAAATACGAAGACAATCTGATTTCTCATGGTCCGTGTGTTGGACGCATTTGCGTTTCACGGAATGCCTCCATCAATCAAGAACACAGAAACAAGAGCATCATGGGCCGTCGCCCTCACCGACGGATAGCCATCTGAGACCAAACAGCCAGCACCCGCATCATCTCCACATATCACAAAACAAAACATCTAGATTCTGCATCTGTAGTCTAATTACCGCGCTGCGCCATGCATCATACCAAACCAAACCTCTCAAAGCAGTTTATCCCCCGGCAAATGGTACCCAAACACCAGCACCGTCCCGCACACAGCCATCACCGTGGCCGCCATGTACGGCAACCCAACCCACGCCCCTCCAATCCGCGTCCCCGCGCGCAGCAGCGCGGAAATCACCGGCGCCGACACCAGCGTGCTCAGCTGCTCGACCCAGCTGATGGCCGTGTTGAGCGTGCCGATGGTGTGCGGCTCGACGACGGCGTTGAGCACCGCGCGGCAGATGTTGGTGTACGTCGCGCCCATGCTGAAGATGACGAGCGCCGCGATGAGGAACCACGGCTTGTAGGCGACCGCGACCATGAAGCAGCCCAGGCTGAGGAAGATGCCCGTCATGCGCACGAGCCAGAGGTCGCGGATGAGCGGGTGCAGCGCCGTGCGCTTGGTGATGTACCAGCTGAGGAAGGGGAGCACGGCGAGGAGCATGGTCATGTTTGTGATTGTAGACACGGTGCCGAGCAGGGTTGCCTGTGTGTTGCCGTTAGCGGCCGGGATGCATTTCGGAGGGGGAAGTTGCCTACCTTTGCCCAGGACCATCCGAAGAGGTTATGCACGTACTGCGACGTGATTTCCACCTTGATGTACTTGATAATCACAGTAAGGTTGAAGCCCAGCACCAGCGGAAGGATTCGCTTGGACTTGATGAGGAAGTTGTAGACGTGGTTCATGTCGTTCTTCATCGAGTAGACAATCTGCTCACGCAGCGTGCGCTTGGCGCTCTCGGCGCCGTCTGCCTCTTCCGCCCGGTGGAGCGTTTGCTCGACCTCCACATCGGCAGCCCGCCGGAACTCGGACGTCTCCGGGATGAAGGGCGGCAGGCAGGCGCCAAACGTGAGCAGGGCCTGGCCGAGACACAGCGGGAGCCAGGGCGACTTGGTGAGCAGGGCGGCGCTGATTGGGGCGACGACGAGCTCGCCTGTCAGGGCTATCGTGCCGACCTTGTAGTACACTGATGTTCTGTCCGGGAGTCAGATGGCTGGAAATCAACATTCGTTTGCGGCACTTACAAGTTGGAGATTGGGACAACGTCAGAAATCATGGTCCACACCATGGCCTGGACGATGGCAGCGCCGCCACCGATGAATTGGAAGACTGCGCCGAACCAGACGGTCCAGAGCGGCAGCACGTTGGGCCACAGCACTGTCTCGCTTTAGCAAACGAAGCAAACGATACGTCTCGGGTAGTGCACTCACGCGGCTGCAGCATCCACATAAACTCCAGGCACAGACCAAACATGGCCAACGTCAAGACGGGTCGACGGCCGTACTTATCCGCAATGATGCCGTACGGGATGGACGTAATGAGCGCTGGACCATGTCAGAGGCCGTCTTCTTCACACATGCAGCACGGCACAGGACAACTCACGCGGGATACAATCAAACGAATTCAACCAGCCCTTCACCATGGCCAGCTCGCCCGCCACCTCGGGTCCCTTGCACACATCGTCCGCCGCGTCCGTGGCGATGTGGCCGGGGAAGCGCTTCTCGCAGATGATCTGCTCCATAATCTGGTACGTCGGCGGGACCTGCAGCAGCGCGCCGACCTCGACAATCACGATGAAGATCATGGAAATCGCAATGACCTTGAACTGGTATGCGCGGCTGGGCGCGACCGTCGCGGGGAGGTCGTGCGCCAGCAGCGGCGTCTCCTCCTCTGGCCGGCGCTCCACATCGCGATCGAGGGTTTTGTTCGTCATGTTTGCGCCTGTTTCTGTAGTTCTCTGCTCGCAAAGGCGAGGTGGGCCAAAAACAAGCAGCTCAAATGCTGAAAAGCCAGCCCAGTGGAGGGAAACCAACACCCAAAACTATTAAACCAAACGAAGTCGAAATAATTAGAAAGGCAGGATAGAGAGTCGGGTATGGTGGTGAGACTCTTCCTAAAGCAGTAATGCAAACCGCTTGTCGCCAAAAGTTCCAACACAGGCTAGGACTGCACCACGTATGTGAGAGGGAGTGAGAGAAACGGCACAGCAGCTGGCGTGGCGATTCCTGCGTCCCAGAGAGGAAGCTCATTAAAATAAGGGACCCAACCAACAGCACCAGAGCCGTTTGCGATTGTCGCATGCGCTGCGGATGCAGCAGATACAGACCCCGGCCGTTAGGGGTCCAACAGGATGTCAAGACCATTTCGCGGCCGGCACACCCCTGCCGCGAGGGAAAGGCTCCTCCCCTGTGGCCGGCCAGCCAGCGGTTGCGAGTCAGAGCATCTCCGATGTGCTGTTGCCGCTGCTCTTGCGAAATCTGGGTGGGCCGCGCGCAATTGCGAGTGCTGCTGATGGCTGATTCCAATGTCGTCGTTGGCCTGCTGGCGGGAGAAGTAGCGGTGCTCCCTGCATCTCTCAACCGCAGCGATGGGCCGTCGCGGTTTTGGGTCGGAGTTGTCAGCGAGAGAGAGCAAAAAAGTCCCGGGCAGCTGGGACGCGCCAATCGACCGCATCGCAGGTTGCTTCGCCCCAATCAACGGCCAACGCCGTGGCACAGGAGCACACCCGCCGCAACCAAGGCTCCTCGTCATCGCCCGTCCGCCAACCGACTCAGATGCATCGCCAGCACGTTGCGAACCGACGACAAAACATCCAAGATGGCCAACTTTTTTCTCGTTTCTTCTGCTTCTCGTGACTCGGCGCGTCGCACCATCTCCTTTCCATTCTTGCACCTCGGAACTCTGTTCCTGCAGAAGCCTGGAAGGCTCATTCTGGAAGGCTCCGGCTGAGGGCTGTGGGTGTGCTGGCCGGCTGTCATGTCCATGCCGCCTGAAGGTCAAGTTCGTCCCATCGTCCCAACTATCAGACGTCCGGAGGAGGGCCAGCAGCGATCGGCAGCGTGGTGTGATCTGCCACTGACAGTACTGTACGGCGCAGCCTGTGCCCTCCATCCCCTCTCAGCACGATTGTTGCCCGTCTCTTTTTGCCGGCGGGCAACCGAATTTGCCAGGGATCCCTTCCACCTCGTCAGCCTTGAGACGAAAAAGCCCCAAAGCTTAAACCCGACTGACGCGGCAGCGGTGCAATCTAATGCGATGTCGTAAATAACACAACCCACACAGAATAATCTCGGACCGAGCTGCTTCGAGCTTTTGTATGCGCTGGTGGGGATTTCGAGTGGTTGCACATACAGGTCCTCGGAGAAATAGCGACGTCGTTGATAATGGTCACTGACTCGATTGCCGACCGGTGTGTGTTGTCGTCGTGGGGTTCTGATGTCGATCCGCTCTGATCAGAGCCGTAGAGCCGGTGGAATTTCGAGATCCTTGGCAGGTGGCAGTTGGCGGTATCAGGTCGCCGGCGGGTCTGGCGGAGGTTGGATGAAGAGGGGATTCGGTGCCGTCGGCAACCGCCTGTCACACATTGACAGGACGCTGTTATTCTGCCCCATCCACCCATCGTGATCCAACTTGCATCATCGAATGCTCTGTGTCACCAGATGTCGTTGAACGGCACAGATTTCTCAAAGTAGAAAATCTACTAAGAAAGGAAAGTCAACTCATCATACATCAGACTGCAAGATGCCCCTAAGTAAAGAAAGGAGATAGTCTGCAGACGTTACTTTCTGCCAACGTCCGCGATAAGAAGCATAAAGTGTAAAATCATATTCAGACCTTCCCTTCTGAAGGTATCCCCCAAAGTCTCCTTCCCTCCCAGAGTCCCAATGAGCTTGTGTCGGCACTAAGAATGGCTGACTCAGCCAGTCGACCGCGGGGTCGTCCCCGCTAATTCCAGCATCAGTGAAGCGAAGCCAAGCTACCCCGCCAAAGCTCCGTCTCCGACTCCGTACCTTAACTCACGTCACCCTCCAACACCGCGACACACGATACCGAACCCGATATCGCCCAGCATGTCCGGCAAAGCCAAGGTGACCGCCACGGGGCCTCTGGTACGTCATATATCCTTCGGGCAATTGTTCCCACGCTCTGCCGCATCTGCACTTCCACAGGTAGCTAACCAAACCCCCAAACCGACAGCCCCTTGCAGAAGCCCGCTGGATCAAGCTCTCCAAGATCAACTACACCGACCAGAACGGCACACCGCGCACCTGGGAGTCCGCCGAGCGCCGTACCCGCCCCAAGTCCGGCGACATCGACGGCGTCGGCATCGTCGCCATCCTCGAGAAGCCCTCCGGCCCCGAGATCATCCTGCAGAAGCAGTACCGCCCGCCCATCGACCAGATCTGCATCGAGGTCCCCGCGGGCTTGGTTGACGAGGGCGAGACCGCCGAGCAGGCGGCCGTGAGAGAGCTCAAGGAGGAGACGGGGTACGTTGGTGTCGCGTCTGAGACGACGCCCATCATGTTCAACGGTATGTTGTTTTCTATTGTCTAGTGTGTGCTTCTTGATGCTGATTACGATTGCTCCAGACCCCGGCTTCTGCAACACGAACCTCCGCATGATCCACGTCACGATCGACACCTCCCTCCCCGAGAACCAGAACCCCGTCCCCCAGCTGGAGGAGAGCGAGTTCATCGAGGTCTTCACCGTGCCCTTGACAGACTTCTGGTCTGAATGCGTTCGCCTGGAGAAGGAGGGCTATGCCATCGACGCCCGCGTGGGAACCATCGCAGAGGGCATCGAGCTAGCCAAGAAATTCAAGCTATAAACGCCCTCACCTTCTCTCATTATCTATGATGCTTCTTGTGATGATGTCGTGACCTAGGACTCATGAAAACAAACCTCCTCACACCTTGCCTTCCCTCCTCAACCCCTCCCACAGCGCCACCGCAGCAAGACACTTCGCATCCCTCGCCCCCTCCCTCCAAAGCTCCCCCATCGGCACAATCTTTAACGTAATCTTCTCCCCCTCCTCCCTTAACCCCGTCAACTTCCCGCTCCATTCCTTCAACTGCCCCCTCGGCACCCGCCTCTCGTGACTATAAATCGTAATAAACTCATCACACCCGCCCGCCGACGGGAACATCGCCTCCGCAAGCCCCTCCTCCTCCCCCTCCGTCGCCCTCCCCGCGCCCCCCAGCTCGCTCAAACACGTCAACTCGTCCTCGTGAATCTCAATCCCGCACTCCTCCTTCAGCTCCTTCGCCGCCGCGCCGGCAAAGCTGCCGCTGTCATCCACCATGCCCGCCGGCAGCTCCACGAACGACAGGCTGCCTGCCGGCACGCGCGGCTGCACGGTCAGCACGGCGTAGCGCTCGTCCGGGGCGTCGTCGGGGACGAGCATGAGCAGCATCGCGACGCTGGGCCCGCGCAGGAAGACGCTTGCCGGGAGGGTCTCGCCGGCGGCGTTGGAGACGTCGGCGGTGAGCTTGAGGAAGCCGATGCGCGAGGAGCCGAAGATGTCGTAGGTTTGGACGGTGATGCTGCGCAGGGCGTAGGGGTCGGCGTGGAAGGGGTGGGAGGCGGTTTTGGATTGGAGGGTGAGAGAGGTGGTGAGGCGAGAGAGCCAGTTCTGCGGGGTGTTAGAATGTGCTGTTGATGAACAAATTGATAGGTGAAGACGTGCTTACATTGAAGGGGCGGAAGGAGAGAAGCTGTGACTCGGAGAGGCCTTCCGGCAGCTTCACCTGGATGCCGTGATCCTTGAGGGTGATTGTCGACATTGTTCTGACGAGCCAGGAGTTAACTTGGTTGACTCGTTGAGAAAATGTGGCTGATCTCAGAATATTCCTGGATGAAGGAATGAAGTTATGTGGAAAGCGTTTGAAAGCAGGCGCGAACGTGCTCATACTGCCTCGCAATTGACCTTGTTGAGTTGCACAGGTGTTGTCTAATGTAAGTGTAAGTGAATGAAAGGCTGACGTCAGACTTCAAGTGTTGGTTTAGTGGGGTCTTTCTGCCGATGGCGTTGCGCCAAAGGAAGGAAGGTACGATAAAAATGTAAAACGTGCAGGATGACAGGTCGCCGGGGTCGATATCATAAAACGGATTGATACGTGTGTGTATGGCGATTCGTAGAACCTTTCATTCATCAGTTGTGCTTTTCCTGCCTGCCTTATGCTGTTTATGCTATGCAAATGCGAACCGCCCTCACCCCTTCCTCCAACTCCCTTCCTACACTCGCGATGGTGATGTGACAAAAGTAGAAGAATCCTCTCCTACACACCGTTACCACCCGTATTCAGCTTTAAAACTATTCCCAGAGGCAATCTGAACCTCGTAGAACACTTAGGTAAAAAGCAAAATTGCAAAAAAGACAAAAAAGTTCGGAATTGAACTGGGCGTCCCCAGTTCATTCCTATGAAAAACAGCCGGACTGTTTTTGCGCCGAGGGTACGTGTTCGGCCACCCACGCCCGTCGTCAACTGCGTGCTAGTCTCTGGGGTTGCGGATGAGAGTGATTCACTCCTAGATAAAGCCTTCTGCGGGTCAGATGGGATGAAAGGGTCGACAGGTGGCCAGAGAGGTGCGGACGACTTCAAGGTGCGCGCGAAGCTGGTTCCATTGTCGCCAGACGTCAAGACCCACCCACTCACCCTCAGCCCAGGAAGTTCTTCAGATTCCCGCCAATGTTCTTGAGGTCCAGGAGGAATGTGTCGTGGCCGAAGAAGCTCATTTCCTCGCTCAGCTCGATGTGTGCCACGTTTCGGTTACCCGCCAGCTTGAGGGCCTGCGCGACTTCCCTCTGCTGCCACGCAGGGAAGAGGATGTCGCTGGCAACACCAATAACGAGGGCGGGGGTATCCCTAAGAGGGGAGAGACCAGCGATCAGGTCCTCGGGAGGTCTCGACGACACCTCGACGGGCTGATCTGATGCGCCAGCGTTCGACTCGGGTTGCTCCTCGTAAGGCTTCTCGGGAAGAGTGAGACTGCAAGCAGCATCGTTCCTCGTGGGCTCAACGCCAGACTGCAGCAGCTTCTCACGCTCCGCCCTCCTTGCGCTTGCAGCCACCTGGTTCTCACGTCCGAGATCGAAGAGGTCCATGGCCTTGCTGACGTAGAGAAGACTGTTGGGGTCGTAGGTGAGACAGAACTTCTCTCCAGCATGATCCAGATACGTCTCGATCAAGAAGTCCGGGCACAGTGCCGGGGGCTTGCTGGGATCCGCCCTCCTCCTTCCAAAGCGTTGCTCCCACTCTGGTCCCGAGCGATATGTAACCGTCGCGATCTCTCGCGCCAGCTTCATACCAGCGTGCGGCGGCACCCTGCCGTAGTAGAAGCCTCTGTTCCAGTTCGGGTCCATCATCAACACCTGTCGCTGCGTGTGGCGCATCGCGATGCTGTACGGGTGACTCCTCGCGCAACCGCTGATGGACACGATCCTGCCCACGCGGTTAGGGAACAGCGTGCCGGCAGCAAGCGACTGCATTCCACCCATACTGGAGCCAACGCTGGCATATAGCTTCTCTACGCCGAGGCCATCCAGCAACCTGAATTGCGCCCGCACCATGTCCTCCATTGTCAAGATCGGGAACCGTGTCGCATATCGCTGGCCGTCCGCGGGATCGATACTACTGGGCCCTGTCGAGCCATAGCATCCTCCAATTACGTTTGTGCAGATTACGTGGTATTTATCCGTATCAAGCGCAAGCCCTGGGCCGATGAACTTCTCCCACCACCCAGGCTTCGGGTTGCTCTCCGTAGAATGCGCATGCGACGACGCAGACAGGCCGGTGTGGAGGAGGATCACATTCGACTTGTCCGCGTTCATTTTACCCCACGATTCGTACGCGATATCGAACTCGGGCAAGACGCCGCCCCAGTCGAGGAGGAGGGGCTCTTCGCAGTGGTACGTCTCCGTTGCGCCGGCCGTGTACGAGGGCTCGTTGCTCGACTCGAACTTCGCTTCTAGTGTCGCGGACCGGTTCTCGAGGGCGTCGAGGCACGGGAACGCCATCGCCGGGTTCGAGGCATCGCCGGGGCTGTTGGACGCCTTGCGCGCCGGCTTGGAGTGAAATCGGCGCGTGGGTTGTTGGGAGCTGAGAGCTGCGGCAGAGCTCCGAATTGCGGCGGGGGTGCTGGTGCGGGGAATTGGGGCGCGAGCCTGGCGCAGGGCCGCTGAGGCGAGTCTTTGGCACTTCATGGCGACAATTGTGACGGAATTGAAGCTATGGAGGTGCTTGAGAAGGGATCAAGGGCCCTTAGCAAACATATAGCGGCCGTTCTTGGTGTTTCCCGCGGCCGGGTTTGTAAGCTGGAGTTGCTTAGAGCTCCATTGTCGGCGGCGACGATGGTGCAATCTCACGTGACGATAAGCGATAAGCGTCGCGATGAGGGGCAGCTGGATTTTCTTTCCAGAGGCGTTTACTCAAGGTTTCTTGCGAAGATTGTTAGCACAGAAAGACATGTCTCAGCCAGCCGACGCCAGTAGATTCCTCCGACGACCGATGACGTCGTCTTGTAAGTGTCATCCGTAAGCAGATCTGACGATGCTGGTGATGCACGCGTAGCCTTTTCCTTTGGTCTCCATTGTAGGTCCCTATGCTTCAGAATGGAATACGAGTCACCACACAGTAAGGCAGTTAGACGCGATCCCCACGATCCTTCAATGTCCAAATCACAATGACATTCACCATGTGAAGTCCTAGCATGTGCTCGTCGCAGGTTCTGGACCGCAGCTTCCCCGCTGTGAATCCCCACGCCGCACTGACGTCAATTTAACCTTCCCGTTTAGCTAGTGGCACCTGTGCTCTAGCGGCCTCCCATCGACCCTGAAATTGGCCAGCGCAGTGATGGACTGACGTCGCCTCCGTCACACGCAACCGACGCGTACGCTACTCTCTACTCCGTTGCCTACATTCACTACCCCTCCATCCGCTCCTCAAAAGAAACCCTAGTGACATACATACCTATGTCGAACTTCTTCTCGACTTTACAACAATACGCCAGACCTCTCGCGACAGTTGCAGCAGGTGCGTTCCTCGCTAGAGCCATGGCGTTCCCCGACAACAACGGCCCCGAGGGCCAATCTTCAAACCAACAAGTTCCCGGCGAATACAAACCTACGTTGGCCGATGTCCTCGTCGTCAGAGTCATGCTGGAGAAGGCCGCCAAGTTCCCGCCCGAGCTCCTCGACCTCATCTTCGACCAAGCCGAGTACTGGCCGCACTCCGAGGCCTCCATGGTATGGCAAGTCAACGTGCCCCGCGGCGGCGCCGGTATCGTCGGCGGAGACCCCAATGGCGAGAACAAGCTCCTTCTTAGATGTCCCCCGATTGGATTCACCGACTACCGCAAGGTCGGGGAGGCGTTCAAGACGGCCCCGCTCCCGCCCAAAGATGTTGACGGCTCGGCCGTGGAAGGGCCCCTGCAGAACTTAACTCTCATGGAGCCGAAGTCAAGTCCGACACTGCCTACGCGCGAAGCTCCGAGGGAATACTTCGAGGGGTCCATGACGCAGCCGCCCGCGCTGACCCACCCGGTTCGAAAGATTGTGTTCAAGTTGCGGAGCAAGGACCAAGGTTGGGGTGGCAGTCACGAAGATAAGGGCACGTATAGGGGATCGTGGACTTGGTTTGAGGCGGGATTGGAGAAGTTCGACGAGGAGCGCAAGTGTAGGTTATTCCTGTTGCTAAAAAGATGACAGCAAACTGACATTTTGGATACAGGCGACGGTTCTTGCAAACGATCATCACCGAGCCCACCCCCCGAACCCGAGGCGTCGGAGAGCAGCAATACACCTGGTGGTGGATCATCGAACTTCTGCACCTGCGGTCTCCAATCCGTGTATCCCCCCGTTGTTTCCACTTCTTCAATGACGGCCTACCACCACCACATGCACGCCCTGGATAACCTCAAGATCCAGGCCAATAAGACAGCGCATAGGGAGTTTGTGGACCATGAGGTGATCTGGTCATGGACGGACGATATCCACCCAGATTCGCCCGAGGGCGACCGTCTGGCGGAAATTGGTCGTGGAAAGGGTACAGGCACGGGCAACTTTGTCCGCAGCTTGAAGTTGGGCGATGTTGTCACCGTTTGGGGCAAGGCTCGGTTTGGCGGTTGGCGCAACAATGTCGAGAGCGTCAAGGTGGAGATTTACTGGGCGATTTGAAGCTTTTGGTTTTGCTTGAACGGTTTCTTTCCCTAAAACACTCAATTGGTATTTACTAGGTCGGACGGCGTTTTGGTCACGAGAAGAATGAGACATGATAGTACGCTCGCAACAATACGTCATGCCATCCGGTGCACACTATCTCTACACAGCTTACGACCCCTGGGCATGTTGCTTATCCAGAATATCAAGCGCCTGTCGGGTATCGAGACGCCATGCAACATTGGGCACGCTTTGCTTCTTCAGTGCTGTGCGCCAATGGTGCAGTGTGAGATCACGTGTGCTCATTGGTTCGAAGGCTGTGCCGCACACCACAGCTGACATGACCTAAGCCACAAGACGGTTTGCACAAGGCTAAGTGAAGCCTACAGCAGTTCTATCTCCTCACCTATTCCTTCCATCGACTGTAAGTTTTGGTCAATGTTCAAAGCCTCAGGGCTCTGCCGCTTTCGGATGACTACTTCACAACGCGCCGCCCTGATAGACGAAGTTTGCTGGCAACTATCTGTCTGTCGAGGCGCAACGACGTACCAATCACCAACAAAAACGAATGATCGGGGCATGATTACCCTGGAAAATGAGGGTGAAGATTACTTCCGACAGCTGCAAACCCTGCGTGGTAGGCTTTCGCTTGTTTTCGTTTCCTATTCGCACCAGTCTGACTTTTGTGCAGGCACTTTGCTATCTAACGATGACCACGATATGGCCTTTCTCTTGACCCACGAAGTTGATTTACTCTGGAAATTTTTAATATTTTGCAGACCGGGATTCCGCTTCATAAATCCTGTCTATGTTAAGGAACGATTGACTGCCTTTATCGATGTCGTCGAAAGGCGGGATTCACTTCTGGGTGGTCAGCTCAATCACCATCTGTGGGCCCACCCACAGATCGTGGCCTGGTTGAAATCCTCTCTGCCACAGGTGGCTGTTCTCGACGTTGAAATGAGCACGCGCACGCGAGGTTTTGCTCTTGAGCTAATAGAACGTTTGGGTGCATCCCATCCAGTTCTTTACCTCCTGGACGGCCTACCACCTTCGACCGCGCCATACTCAGGCCACTCCAAGCTAGTTGCAAGCGAGGCTTTCGAGCAGCTTACAGCGCAATGCCTTCGGCACATGAAGCTGCAGGATCTAGCGGGATTTGTTCACGAAAGCCTTCAGTCATTTAGACACACTGGGAGCATAGGCGAAAGCATTTCCCTATTCCAGCTGGTGTGTGCGAAGATGCGCAAAATATCCGTCGTACTTGACCGCAGCACATTTGCGCATCGCTGGGAGGACGGTATAGAGTATTGGCAGGAGAAGATTCAAACCGTTGCTTCGGAAATCTTCAGGGGGCCAACAGCCGTACTGCTTAAAGTAGTAGTGATCGGACCACGAAACTTCCCTCAAGAAGTCTTACCCATGGAGTCTATGGGTCGGTGGGAACCTTCATCAGGGGATGGCGTTGAGAACTACATTCCGCCGATGCTTTCGCGTTTCCTCTCTTGTTCTCCCAATGTGGCAGACAGGCTAGCATCTACTCCACCTTCGCGTCCAGCCCCCGAATCAGCGACGGTAAAACCTTCTGAGGAGAAGTCGTTGGTACTAGGCAACTGGACTTTGGATCCTAGGTAGGTACTGACATTTAGTACTGATATTTGAGAAACACCACTAATATTCTTTCAGTAGTAGTCACGACCGTACACGTAGCGCTGATCAGCAGATGTGTTACTCTGACGACGTCCCCACCGGAACGTTGGAAGGAGACCATTGTACTGATTGGGCAACCTCGCAAAACGTCGCAGTCAAAGTAGACGGTCCATGTCCATTACCATTGGCACCTTGGATTCCGAGGACTGTATCAGAAGTTCCAAAAGGCTCACGCCATAACACAGGTGTCAACGAAAGCCGGCACGACATCAAGATTGCAATCATATGCGCCTTGACTCTAGAAGCAGATGCGATCCACGCCCTATTTGATGAGCACTGGCATGGTACAATCCTAACTCAGATGAGATCACCCGGGGATACTAATTCCTACTCGTTTGGTGTCATTTGTGGGTACCCTGTCGTGCTTGTACATATGCCCAGTATGGGTAAAAGCAATGCTTCAAGCGTCGCAACCAACTGCCGAAACAGTTTCCCTAATGTCAAACTCGCCTTAGTTGTCGGTGTTTGCGGGGCTGTCCCGTTTTATGGCGATAGGAAAGAGATTATCCTCGGTGACGTTATCATCAGCGAGGGCTTGGTTCCCTACGACTTCGGCAGAAGGTACACTGACAAGCTCATTCGGAGGGAAGTACTAGCGAAGCCGCCTCCAGAGATAAGAGGTCTACTCAACAAGATGAAGGGATGGATGGGTCGACCACGTCTGAAAGCAAGAATGTTAACGCATTTAAAGACCCTCCAAGAAACTTTTGGGGCAGGCGCAACGTATTTGGGCACGGATGAAGACTTCCTGTTTGAAGCAAATTACGTTCACAAGCACAACAAACCTGGGACATGCAATATATGTGCCCTCCCGGATGGCGTTTGCTCGAATGCTAGGCCTTCGACATGCGGTAGTCTTGGCTGTGATCAAGAGCGGCTCATCCATCGAAAACGACATGAGGCTAATGAGTTTGGCCCAACTACCTTCGTTCCTGAGGTTCATTTTGGTCAGATCGGTTGTGGCGATCAGGTCATGAAGTCAGGGGAGCATCGGGACTGCATTGCAAAGGATGAGGATGTAATTGCCTTTGAGATGGAGGGAGCAGGCGTTTGGGACAAGTTTCCATGCATCGTGATAAAAGGGGTGTGTGATTACTCGGACAGCCACAAGAACAAGAGCTGGCAAGTGTATGCAGCCTGTACAGCAGCTGCTTGTACGAAGGGCCTTTTGCAAGAATGGTATATGTAAGGGCACTCGATCTGCTGGAGACGCCGTATATACATTAGCTCTTCCTGGGCCTATTCGGCGTGAAGCCTTTAGACAGGTCACGTAGAGCTTGAGATATCAACCTCTGCCGCTCCTTAGGGTTCGCTGATTTCATAGACTCCGCAAATCTGTTCTTTCCCAAGTGTTGCTTCTCCTAGAACAGACAGATTAGCTTTCGCACGACACTACTTCATCCGACATACCTTTGCTATAGGCATGGAGCTAGTGCCGTACTTTGTGCCGTCGATATCGTAGGTATTAGGATGACGCAAGTACGTTTGAGCACTACGCTCTTCTGAAAGGCTGCTTCCATCATTCCCACGTCTTGTATAAGCTTCCTTAGCAATCCTATCTCCCCCCTTCTTGCCTCGGTCTGACATCTTGTCGGAAAGCTCTTCGTCCATGATTTCTGTTTCAGTGCCCAACCTCCCAGCAACCGCAGAGTAAAATGATGTCACTGAGTCTGACAACTTTTCCGTACCGTATGCACTCCTGTAGGTACTCATTGGTGCTGCAGGAACTGAGGTATTGGTCTTATTCAGTCCGCCAACTATGTTTGGTTGACGACGATGTTTTGTTCGACCAAACTGAGCTAGCAGGGCAGCCTGTCGAGAGCACTCGCCTCGTGTATGATCGCGTGAGATGGTTTTAGAAGTGACGGTAGGCAGGGTTGCAGTGAGTCCTGGTTTTGGCTTTATCCAGAACTTTGAACGCTGTGTCACGCCATCTCCAGAGGCCTCAGTACCCGCGCGCCTCTCTATATCTTCTAAGCGTCTTTTAAGCTTTTTCCCTGTCCAAACCCGTTAGAGAAAGCCAGTTGATAGGACGGTTATTATCAGTGAGTCCATCTCGTATGACGTACTGTAGTTGCGCTGAGCAATCCGATTCTGGATCCTTCGGCGCTCTGCGAGATCGTCGACGTACGTCAAGTCGGCGGCATCATTATGCGGACGCATAGTGCTCTGGGTAGAGCCCATAACTGTGATTACAAACAACAACAACAACGATGCGTGCTTAACACGTGTAAATCGCGTTCCAGATGGTCAAGAGTGTCAGACGTGGGGTATGAGGCTTTTAAATTCGCTGCTTATCACGCGACAAAGGCTTAGAAGATTCTATTGGTCCGGCAACAGACCAATACAAGAGGTCCATAAGATGTAGCATGTGCGCATTACCTCGCTTACTCATTATGAAGTAGCGTGTAAATCACACATTGGATAGCGCCCTTACTAAAGACTTTGATACGGAATTCCAGAGCAACAGCAAAGTATAGGCATCGTTGTTGAGAATGAACAATCAAAGAGCAAGTTCCTGATACATCTTTCATATGAAAATATCAGGACAATTACGTAAACTTTTTCTCAACTGTGCAGAAGTTTATTCAACGCCGGATAAGAAGCATTTTGTTGCAACCTGAGTTGAGACTCTTGCAGCCTCAACTTGCATTTATCGCTCCCCCCTACCCCGGCGAATATCATCGGCCGTATACCCTTGTCTCAATTCCTTCAAATAAGCATCAAACTTACCTGCCTCTCTAATAACAGAAGCTATATGCTCATACCCAAGACGCATGCCGCGATACACAGCTAACTGTCGTGCCGTGGAGATGGCATTACGAATTTCTCGGCCATTCAGATTCGCTGTCGCAAGCTCAGGGAGGTGCTTGCGAATTTCTTCCGAGTCAATTCCAATGTCTTGGTGAATGCTGCTGCTTATTTCGAGGTGATTGGTAGCCGTACTTCTGTCATTATTGAGCTTCTCAATGCGGTCGATGAAGTTCGTCCAAATTTGAAGCCGTTGTTGCTCGCTCAGATTATTGTATCTCAGGTTTAGCTGGATGCGAGATTTGAATGCTTCGTCAAAGGTTCCCACGCGATTGCTCGTCAGGATCAGAATACCTGAAATCTCTGATTAGAAAATAACAGCAGTGAAGTGTTTCGCCGTACTTACCATCGTAATATTCTAAAACTCGCAGGAAAACTGTTTCATCATGGTCAGAAAAGAAGACTATGAATAGGAAGACGTCGGGCTTGACATCTTGTATGGCCTAACTATCAACAAGCAGACAATTGAGTAATTATACTTGCCTGATACGAGGGCATTTCTTTCAAGATTTCTGAGTGTGCGCTCCTCCAAGAACACATCCGCTTCGTCCAAAAGAACAACTAGCGATGAAAAGTAAGCTTTTGATTATAGGACATATCTCAAACTCAGCAGGTCTTACCGCATCCCCAAGTCTTTCCAAGAAGGAGGACGGTGTCTAAGTACTAGTTTGGGTCAACAACGGGAGTGTGGCATCCTGAACAGAAGCCCACCTTCTCTACGTCTTCCGCTTTTGTTCCTATGTCTCCACACGTAACTCTGTACAAGGGCTTCTTGGCAATTTCAGCAACGCTAATGATGTCAGCTTATTTTGCTCTGGAAGGTACAGGATTTCAAATACCTTTCAGCGGTCAAAGTTTTCCCAGTTCCTGGACCACTAATTGCAGTCAGCAGATTTGAAGCCATAATCACCATACAACGAACACACTTACCCGTGAAGTAGGATGAAAAGGCCGTTTCCCTTTCCACGAATGAGATCGGTGTTCTCTTCCGCTCTCAATTGCGTGGTGACTACTGCCTTAACCAACTCTTTGGTTTCCATATCAATGACTAGGTGCTCAAATGCCTGATCGTTCCATTTAACATCGTTAATGAATTCAACGTCCAAATTCACTGGGAAGAAGAGTCAGCTTAGTCAATCGGGTATCTCCAAAACTCCAAGACAACGTACCCCACTCCTTCTTTTGCATGTTGAATCCCGGTATTTGAGTGGGAAGACACATGAAGAAAGTATCATCAGGCTCCCAACTGTCATCAAGCTTGATCTCAGGTCCGATGTCACTATTAACAGTGTGCTTTCTGTCGGGATGCATTTGGTTGTATGTGCGGTAATCCACCATGAATCTCGAATCATCCTGCCGATTGGAAGTTAGTTCGGTCAGAGATGAGCGTCTAGATAGTTTCTCACTGAAGGCTTCAAGCCGTCATCCGAGAATCGAGAGTATGACACATATTTCCGACTCCGACATTTCCAAAACATTCGTCCACGGTTCTTCAAGCCCTGGATGGTTTCGTAACTGGCATACTCTACCGGGTAACAAGAAGAAAGGTCGGTGATTGCAAATGAACCATCTTGATCACACGGTGGTAGTGTATCAAGTATTATGTCTCGAGGGACATGGCGGAAGGTGCCTCTAAATGTCCAAGCTCTGATCGGTATCGTTGCTCGGAAGCCTTGTTCAAAGGTGTTCGAGACCTCAAGCCACCGGGTAGTAATAACCCCTCTGATCTGATGCTTCTTGGTACCATCCGTCTTGCAAACCAATATTCCGTTTGGAACCTAGCGTCGTTAGTACGGGAAAAAGGGAGGCAGGTGGTGAAATACAAAGAGATACTGAATGTACTGGGCAGTGATCCTGCCCCTGTCTAACAATCCATCTACCATGCTCCAATCCCTCCCTAAACGTTCGTGGATATACTGTTGAAACACAGCTAGATGCTTCCTCTCCGCCTGTAGTAGAGTTTCAGTATATATTTCAATCTCGTTTCGTCGATGAAACCACCAAAGATACGGATAGGTTATCTCGTCATCGAATTTCCTGTTGAAGTTGGGATGCGGAAGCCCACTTAAGGCATCATCTGCTATTTTCCCCAGCACTTCTGAGAGCTCCTCTGATATCAAAGTGATGTATTCGCTCTTGAGAAAGCTTGATGTGTCGGAGTTTAGATGATTCGTCATACGATCGTGATAGTTGAAGTCCTTGGGAGGGGCGACTCCGCAGCATTCGAAGTTACGGTAAACGATGAACGTGATTTCCTTGTTTCGCTCTAGATGTAGCTCGAGGTGAGGAATCGCGTGACTTCCTCTGAGATGAGCATTGTATCGTCCGCTCTCTACAATCCAGGGCTCATCCAGATAGAGGTTCTCCGCATTTGTATCATGACACAACATCCTGTTAACAATCTCGCACTTTGGCGGGCCCTGCTGTTGCAAAACCCTGTATCGCAGTCTCTCGGCCTCTCTTAGGGTGTTTGATGCAGACCCCATGGCAACTAAAAGCTCACCATCAGGGGTATTCGGAGAAACATCTATGAGGCGGCATATCTCGCGACGCCAATCAATCGTCGTATGAGGCCGGTATATAGGGCGCTGCTCAGAATTCCCTGGATCTATGGACTTTGGTTAGTCAATTTCATTTACCTGGGTCATCCAAGATTTCAATTACCTAGGCCCGGGCTACTGGGACTCCTGTTCCGACTTGGCGGAGATGAAGAACGTGATGGAATGAGGCGCTTGAGTCCTCGATGGGCTTGATCAGTTTGACTTCGCTCGTTGTGATGTGGAGAATCTTCATTTTTCGGTGGATACGACACTCGAGGTCTCTTTCGGGATTTGTCTTCGCCCGCCATATTGGATGATAGGACTGCAGAAGGAGGAAATGAAGCAGGTAGATTGTGCGCATGTTCGCAGCCTGATGACTCCGTCATCTATCCGCCGACAGCGGCTGCAGGACAGGTGTTACTGGTTGAAGCTGCAGCCCAAGCCTCCATGTGTTGGTGGCATCCCATAGGTTGACTTACCGAGGCGCGCCATTGTGCCGTATTCGCACCAGCGCCTCGTTAACAGGGGTTGGGCTAACGACACGGTAAGACCAACGTTGAAATCTAATTGGAGGTAGGTCTCTGCGAATTGCGCTGTTATCTGTGTGGGACTTTGATTTCTTGTGCATATGACGGACAGCCACAGTTACATGTATGGATAAGACCATACCACAATTACATTCTTATCCTTAATCAAAACATGAAATCCGATGGTTTGTAATGCTGCAAGATACCAGAGTTAATTAATTGACTCTGATTGTTATCACAGACACAATTACTAGATACATGTAAGATTATTTCATCTAGATGAGCACATGTAACGTCTGATTGTAATATGTACTATGTACCATCATTTACATCTGAACATTGAACGCTGCTATTCTTTTACGTACATATTTCGAGTGTGGAAAATTGTATTACGGTTATTGACTTCTAGCATCTCTGCTCGGCTTCCTCCAAACAGGCAGCATGGATTCAGGTTTATGACCTTACCACCAACGACGAGGAGTTTCGGATTCTGGTTTCGGGCCCGTTTAGAATGGCTCGCAGTCCTTGCAGGGGCCCTGGAAGTTAGCCACGGCTCCAAGGCAAGCAAGATCGGCCACCGGATCTAAAACAGGTCAGCTTTCACTTAAATATTAAGGCGGCTGCTGCGGCTTACTCAAGAACAACTCGTCAACAGCAGCCGCGCAAGTCGGAATGACAGCGGCGAAAGCTCCGATGCAAGCTATAACAAGACTTAGTAACTATCACTCTTCCAAATCTTGTGATTCGGCACCTACACCAGACATCGCAGCCTCTGGCCTCGTGGCCTCGGAGTTTGGTGATGGCGTTGTTGCAAGCACCAAGATCATTGGAAGTCTCGCACTGGTACTGCCTCTGTCTCTTGGCAAGACTGGCATCAACGTTTCCCTCAGAAGGTGCGGCGGCCACGAAGGGGACGGCGATGGCCAGGAGGGCCACTGTGTTGAAGTTGATCTGCATCTTGACGGCGAAAGAGAACGATTCTGAGACGAGGCTTGCTCTTGATTGAGACCACAGTGTTTTGATGCAAGAGTATGGGTGAATTGTCATGGAAATGTCAAGAGTATTAATAGTTGTCGACGTTAAAGTAATTGAAGAATTGATCTTAGGAAGCGGACTCCTCGGACGGCAACTGACACTCTGATTTGGATCACAAAACTCGGCATCTTGGCATAATTTCAAAATGAGGCTGATGAGCTCGTGTTCAGCCGACTGATCGCCAATCACAGCCTGCTACTCACCCCGGAGTAAGAAGTACGGATTCGAACGAAGTCTGATCAGACTAAGATGGGCTATGAACTAGACCAGTTTGGACGCCATGGTTGATAAAACAAAAACTCTCTTAAATTCCCAGCGCTCTAAGCTTGCTTTGCAAACTTTCCGTGGTATCCGTTTTGGGTTCACTTGATGGGTATTACACCGCTTTTTAATCGACTCTTGGTTTGTCGTTCGATCTGATTGTTGATCGGCGCTCTTGGCGACGTCTCCGTATTTCATTACTGTCTTTCCAAGGGATGTGTTGGACGTGGTGGGATGCCGTGAATGGAAACTAGCACAACTATAATTAATTAAGACTGCACGGACCTTGCCCGACATACTCCAACCAATCAGGCTTTCTGTCTCTCTTCTGAGAAACCTAGAAACTTTCGAAAGTCTTCAAGTTGCCTTCTATTAGATCCAATGCCGCCAATACACGATTGGGTCCGTCGTTGAGACTTGATTGTTGCCGTCGATAACTTGGCGCCAAGGGGCGTCTCGGCCTTTCTCTCCAAATACTGTTTTCACTCGGAATTCTCGGAGGCGAGATGTGAGTTTTCCGAGTCATGATTTCCCGGCCAAAGCTTCGAGTAACGCATGTCGAGGTGACTGAACAGCCCAAGGATGGCGTGAAGTAGAAATGTCTGCGGAATCATCCATGTTTGAGGTACATATAAAAGGATTACCTCTCACCAACTTCGTAACCAAATCCTGTCAACCAGCCCAAGCCGCCAACTCATTCTCTATTCCTTACTACTTCTCTCCATCCCATCTTCAGCTCTAAAATGAAGTTCAACATTGTCGGACTCGTTGCCGCGGCATGGTGAGAATGCATCCCGCAATAGAGAACAAAAAATATACTGACCGATTCCAAGGATGCCGCTAGCCGCATGCCAGTTTTCGTGCCACTGCCAGATTGCCAACAACGGAAATGCCGTCATTGCCGCTATTCGACTTTGCGATCAGGTCGGCGGAACAATCTGCTACAACTCTGCCGGAAATTACAATGTTGTAGGTTTCATCCTGGCAATGCGCCAACTTTGTCACCTCGGCTTTACATGAAAAAAGGCGTCAGTGCTAAGAAATCTCTTTGAACAGTGCAAGACCAGTGCCGCGTGGACCGATGAGCAGTGCAAGAACACGTTCCAGGGTATTGACCAGCCGAATGAGAGATTCAGGGCTGTTTGCACCGCGTACAACGGCGGAGGATGCCCTGCGTAGTTTGTTGTGCCGCGTAATAGTTGGTCTACGGACTTGGAAACCACGCCTTGCTACTAGGTCGTTGCATGAAAGCAAGAAATCTTGACTTTGCAATACATTTCTATGCTTAGAAGGCTTATTAACATGCCCGGTCCGTTGCTGTCATTCTGGAATGTGTACATATGCTTGCAGATTTGAATGATGCCACAAAACAATGTTGAATCTTCCGATAGATAACCACATAGAACCCAGACGCTGTTTATGAAATATGTGGCAATGATCTGTAGCTTTTCCAATGCTACACATCCTTTATCTTCCAAAACTTCCTAGTAATCTCCCCAAACCTTGTCCCATGTTCTCAGAATTACATTCTTCTTCCCAAGCTCTTCGTTTCGATGCTCCTCCTGTGGATCTTCTTCCCAGAGGCGGCACTCATGATCAACCGCTTGCTTTCGTCCGTCGGCGTAAATATCTACAGATCCGGGATCAACAAAGCTTGTGCGCTTGTATATCTTCCAAAACACGAACATGCCAACAAACCAACCAAGACCAAAATAGCTTGTAATGAACCCTTTTGTAGACCACGGGGAGAATATGTCGAACCCAATGAACAAAGAGATAATCGAACCCAGGATCATGCACAATTAGGGAGTCCAGGAAGCACCGGGTGCAATGTAGGGGAAGATGACTGTCTCCGTCTGCGTGACCGATTCCGCGCTGTTGTCTCTGTCAAGTAACGAGGCCAGCCAACTCTTCTTGCTCGTGCTGATTTGGCGGATTCCTTGGGCTTTCAAAGCGCGGCGCCAACCAAGAAAGACCCAGGACATGCAGGTGAAATTGACGACCAGTGAGACGGTTGTCAACTCCAAGAACCAAGAGAATACCTCACTTGCTTCGTTCGACGCAACCAAAAATGACAGAAGAGAGATGAGAGTGACTGCTGTCACACAGACCCATGGTACCCCGCTCTTGGTGCATCTCAGAAAGATCTTGGGTGCTTGTCCATCCTGAGCAACAGAGTAGAGGGTGCGACTAGATGAGTAGAGAAAGGCGTTTCCGCAAAACCAACCCGAAAGTAAGATGAGAAAGTTGATGAGTCCTGGCAAAAATCCCGAGATGCCATGGCTGAGGAGTCCCAAAACCCATGGCGACGCAGCGGCTCCAGCATCGCCGGAATCAATCGCGCCCAGGAGGCGTTCATCGCGCGAATTGCATATTATGCCAACCGCGAGGATACCAAAAATGTAGAAAAACAGGATGCGATTGATTATCATCTTGGAGACTCGCGGGATGGTCTTTCGCGGGTTCTGAATTTCACCAGCTGCGAGAGATATGGTATCTGGCCCACCGATCGTGAAAGCAGCGTAGCGCACTGAAATGCAGACGCTGAGGAAAATACCAGTGGCACCATCAGCATAGTAAGAATGCACGAAGTCTCCGTTAGACCAGTTTCGAAAGCCATAGGCGTCGTGCTTCGGATTTCCGCCCACCATAGTTATGAACGTCGCCATCATAAGGCCGAGAAGCAGGAGGACCTTAGTCGAGCCCATGACAAACTCACTTTCGCCGAACCATCTGTCAGGCTAATTAGCAAATAGAGTTTCTCGTGTCAGAATTTCACCAGCCTTCACTTACTTGACAGCTGCCATGTTCAGGAAGTAGCATACTGCCAGAACCATGGCAATCCATACTGCTGGGTTGACGTCGACGTTCCAATAACCCATGACGGTGGCGACCGCTGAATATTCCGTGCAAACAAGCATAGCACCGGCGAAGAAATAGGTCCATCCCATGGCGAAGCCTAGTGCGGGATCCACGAAACGAGCGGCAAGCTCGTAGATTGAGCCTCTGATCGGCAGCCAAGCCACCATCTCAGCAACGTTCAGGGTGGTGGGCCATATGAACCCCACGCCGTAGATGATGTACCCGATAATAAGAGGCAGGGGTCCCGCCTTGGACAGGACGCCGCCCACGCCCACGAAGAGGCCGACGCCAATGCCTCCGGCAATTGTCATGAGCTGAACATGGCGTGGAGACAGACCCCGTTGTGTTTGGGGAATCGTGGCCTCGGATGTTTGGCCCAAGCGGGTGGATGAGCTGTCGTCTGCAATGGCGTCTTTCACTTCCGGTCCTGCCATTATCGCAGAGGGATTTGGCGAGGAGGTTCGCTGGCATACGGTGATCAAAGAGAGAATTTGAAAAGGGCGGCATAAAATCCAAGCGTTTGAGAGGGTATTTACAAGTGATGCGACTCTGAAGTTTTGGCTAACACCTGCTGCGATGGTGGCAGTGGCCGACTTATGAGAGAATCCAGGCCCTTGAAGAAGTACCGTTCATTGCCACAGTAAGAATTTGTGATACCGTATACCGGATGAGCCTTCCTATCTCAAGTCGTGACCCATGACAGCACCAACCGAGCTATGCATAACAACTAAGATAACATATCACCCGATATCATCACAGCACTTTTATCTGGTGTGACCTTTGCTAGAATGCGATAACACAGTAGCAAGACGGAGGGGTCTTTAGCATCTGGAGTGGGGACTCACATTGGCCAGTTGGAAGTTGGGAGCTGACGACCCCTGAAGATTAGATCGTATTCGATTTCCTAGTTGGGATAGCCGATAACCCACGGCTCAGATCGTATTCATCCGCCTCTTATGGAAAGCAGCTGGACTTGGCACAAGCCCGGAGTCTGACTGCCGTTGGTTTTGAGAATGCTCAGTACGCAATGGTTGCAAGAGCGATTGACGGTTTGGACAAGTTGCCGAGGAGGGGAAATGGCATACGCAAGTCGAAAGACAGGCAAGTCAGCGTGTAGGCGAACGCCGATAAAATAAATAAAAACATGTGTCGGCAATGCGTCCTGCAGAAAATTCATATTCCTACCTGTTTGATTCCGAATACAATTTGTTTTTATTCTTTGCTGTATCGAGGGTCGCCGCAGGACCAGGCAAAAATGGCTGATCCGAGAACTCAGAAGGCGAAGGACCGGCTCTTGGCTGTCGCCAAAGTCCTCCAACCACCAGGCTCGATGCCGAAAGCCTTCATTGAGAGACTGAGCGCGTGCCTTGTGGCTGACCCTCTACTTCCGAGGCCTAATCCATCGACCTCACTCTGGCAAGAACCCCCCCATCCCACCCTGGCAACTGTTCAGTCCCCCAACCTCCCCAGCTACGCCGACTTTGTTGTCATAGGCTCAGGGATCACTGGATGCAGCGTCACAAAGAGCCTATTGGAGAACGAAATTCTAGGCTCCGGTAATAATCCCAGCCAAGTTGTTGTCCTAGAAGCCCGGAATCTTTGCAGCGGTGCCACGGGCCGTAATGGTGGCCAGCTCGTCAGTCCCGTCGGTCATACGTTCGCGGGTCTAGTCGAACGCTTTGGCAAAGCGACTGCGATAGAGATGGCTCGATTTAGTCTCATGAATATTGACCGTGTGATGGAAATGGTAAGAGATATGGAACCGGAGATCCAGACAGAGAGCGAAATTCGGGATCTGGTCAAAGTTATGGTACCTGAAACCGAGTCCGCGTGGCTTGAATCACTGAGCTCGTTGGAGGACTTCCGCGAAGCGTTTCCAGAGCACAAACATCTTCACAAGGTTTTCGAGCAGAAGGAGTTGGTCAAGGTTTGTCTTTTACACATCAGTCGACATTGACTATCACGGAAACTGATGAATGTTTTCTTAGGAATGGAATGTCAAGGCTGGAGTTTGGCACGATCGTTCACAAAGCAGGTGCCCTATGGCCATATCGATTGATTACTGGAATCTTTGAAATTCTTCTGGGCCAGTATCCCAATCGCTTGTCTATCGAAACGAACACTCCAGTTACCGCCATCTTCCAGTCTTTCTCTTCTCCAGAAGAGACAGCGAACTCGATCTATCAGTACGAGATTACAACTCCTCGAGGAACTGTGCATGCAAGACAAGTTATTCACTGCACCAACGCCAACGCTTCGCATCTTCTCAAGCCTCTAAGGGGTAAGATGTACCCATACAGAGGCACGATGTCAGTCCAGAAAGCCGGCAAACATCTGGAGAATGTCGGGAACAGCGCCTCCTGGAGCTTGCTGAATAAGCCTACGTTGGATCACAACACAGGATTGTATGATGGCGGCCTGTACTACTTGCAACAGAACGTGTTGACGGGAGACATTTGGGTTGGAGGGGGAAGCTCGAGCATTTTCGGCACACTCTCGTCTGATGACACGTCGGTGCCCGGTCAGGCTATGAAGGATCTGGCGAGGTTCCTTCCTAATTATTTTTTCAAGGGATGGCCCCAGGGAGAGGAACTCGAGATCCGGGGGATGTGGACCGGACTTCAATGTCATACATCAGATGGGTTACCCTTGATCGGAAAGATCCCTGAGTCCGCTTCAGGTCGCAAGAGTAGCGACGCCGAGTGGATTTGCGGAGGATACAATGGATACGGTATGGACAAGGCCTGGCTATCAGGCGAGGCACTTGTGAAGATGATTGCTGGCGAAGGTGTGCCTGAGTGGCTTCCGAAGGCATTTTTGCTCACAGAGACCAGATTTGAGCAGGCCTTGACCCTCGAGAAAGCACTGGATAGATGGGTTTCGTTAGCACGAGAGTCAAACTAGTTGGAAACCTCAATTTGGGACATGTTAAACCAAATAGCGTGTTGTTTATAAATTGGGTATCTATCCAAAGAGGGTGCTCAGTCTTTTCTCCACGCAAACGTCCAACCAATACTCATTCTCCTTCCCCGAATCTACCGCTGCCCACGTGTGATATACCAACTCCGAGATGTTCATCACCTTTCGCAAAGGCAGGACATCACGATACGCTGAAAGCCTTGCTGTAATGACGTTTCGCGCAGTTGCTATTTTAATTGCGTCATTGCCATAAGATCGAGCTTCCTCGTTATCAGCGTCCATTGATACGACTGCTTGAGTGCCAACGCGAAGTTCGCCGGCGACAGTCACAAAGATGAAAGGCTGAACACATCGAGTTCGAGACTCGAACGGAATGTCTCGGAGCAGATCAAGTGTATACATGGCCAAGCTCGTCAGCCATGCGTTTCTCTCTGTTTCTGTTGGCCTCTTGCAGGGTGGTGGAGCGTCGTAGAGGTCAACAGCATTCCATGGGTTATATCTGTCAGACAATAAGTCTGGAAAGACGCGATATAATTGCAGCAGCCCTGAACAGATATAGGCTTCGTCTAACTTAGACAGATGAGCCAGAGTAGTTCGCGGATCTTCCGGGTCGACCATTTCGGAGATTTTGGGTCTCTTGTAAGCTAGCAGTCTCCGTTCGACTTGCCGAGCCTGTCGGATATCCTTTCTGAAAGAGTCGAGAAGTTCTTCTGAGATAAACCTGTTTGAAGCTTGTTTCCTCCGGTGGTCACGAATCAGTCTTCCCACGCGGGCTAACAAGCTCATCGTATCATCGGATATGCCTGTGAAGGGGTGGGGTAAATTCCCACACGGTTGTGGAGGGCCTATGAAGCCAGGTGAATCAACTGTAGTTGAGCAGGTTTCAATGAAAAATGATAGAAGCAACTCCCAGTACTCGACCGCAGATTTGAAGAAACGGAACGTAGTAGCCGTCTTGGAATCTGGCACCCAGTTTCGGAGTGTGTCTTGCGTGATTGTGAACTTCTCCAATTCCAGGTCTGAAGGGTCATGCCAGCTTGCAGTGTGTCCCAGCAATAATCCAGACATGAGATTGATGTCTTGTTGGTGCCAAACAGAAGATGTATACCCGTTATCGAAGCCTTGAAGAGCAAGATTCCTCTCCCTTACAGCGACACAGCCGAGTTCAGGGAAGCTTTTCATCAAGCAAGCGGCGGCCATACTCTGCATTGTATGGAAGAGCACTTCCGACGATTGCCAAGAGCTCTCCATCAGGATCCGCATATAGTTATGCTTGCTATCCCAAGTACAATAAAGTGGTATCACTTCTTGCATGAAATAGTCTGACAGAGCCGTGGGGAGGTTGGTCAGTCTGCGGGGCCAGCCTAGCGGATTCTGAGAAACGCTGTCTGAGCTTTGGAGAAGATCGTCAGGCTCTAGACACCGATGGCCGCTTGATGGATCTCCATCCGGGGCCTCCACAAACATGTAATCTAGACTGCCTGTGTAGTTGAAGTCGGGAAACTCGAATGGGAATAACGACGTCGAAAACTGATGATCTGAGCTAACCACATGATTTACTGTTTCTTCAAAAGATAGCCATGATGGGTTCTGAGATCCAAGAAAACCATCAGCAGGGCGTAGAACCGATTCCGAGTCTTTCAGGAGTGAAAGACTTAGATCAGCATGGCCATCACCATTCCTCTTGCTATCACTGACTCCATCGGGAGGCGAAACGGCTGATGGCTCGGTAGACGGGAAGCTCGAAGTATTTTTGGGTCTTTTATTGCTGCCATTCATTCCTTTCGGGCTTCTTGGCGGAGCTGATCTTTTCGCATGAAGTTGGTTGGCTGGGGCCCATCGCACGTTCAACGGGTATCCAGGACAATTCGAGCCATATTCCTCGCAGCGGACGCAACCAGGCTTTCGTTGGTCACATTTGATCTTCCCTAACAATAAGCTGCATGAAGCCTAGAGCTGTAGTTGTACGCTTACCCGTCTAGTTTTGCACAGTGTGCATCCAAATCTGCTCTTCTTGTGGGATATTCTGGTTGACATTTTCAACTCTACACGTATGATGTTGCATGATTGCAAGGCGGGGGAATGAGATACCGAGGTGAGATAACAGACGGCCGATTCACCCGGGGCGGCTTATCATATCCGTGTTGGAGTCGTTCATGCTATATCCCTACCCTTATGTATTTGGTTAACCGCTGTTAGTCAGCAGGAAACCACATAAGCGCTAGGTAGGTTGACCGACAATCTTCAGTATCTATATTCGGGCGATAAGTCTGTTAGGCGGCTAGTCGTTCCTCAATCGCGACTTAATTCCAAGACTGTACCAGTTCAGATATCAACACAGTTCTTGCATCCGCTTCTTGCCAGAAATCGGCTTTTCCACACGTTCATTGAGATAGAACTTGGATTCAATACATCAATTACGTGGATACAACCCTTCTAAGCACTTGATACTAAGGTAAGTAAGGTAAAGAGTGAAAAGACCCCAGTAAAGATTTCCCACAGGTGCTGGTATTGAGAGCAAAGTCTGTGCCCTACCGAGAAGTATAGTGATGTGGTAGCGAGTGAATGTGTTATATCGTCGTCTATCGCAGCTCTTCCACAATGCCATTCATCAGTCTTAACCCTCAAGATGGTAATCACTGGAGGAGTGAGATGAATGTTTGTCTACGATTCCGAGAGTTGCCCCTGTCGAATAGGATCTATGGATATGAATGTGACACCGATCTTGGTAGGCCACCAAATTGGAGAATTAGCATGTCTCCATATCAGAGTGGTTTCAACAGTGGCAAGTGGTAAGTATCCGAATGTGTGAACGATACGTCCATACTCTACTCACTATCGAAATATTGCGTCTCAATGTCTGGTCGATTTCGGCTGAGCGTCAGCTTCGTTCTGGGAACGGATTGACAAATTTCATCCGCATGCTCCAATCGGGTACTTCCATCCAATGGACTTGGCTTCTTGTGGTCTGATGCAGTGATGCCCAACGCAGTGGGGCCTGCGGTCGCATGTTGCTGGCCGCCATCCCCTCGTTGGATTCCGCCCTCCCGAGATGGTCAGAAGACTCAATTCACGCAATCACATATACGCTTCTTGCTTTTTCACGAAGCTATCATTCGGAAGATACTTTTATCATATGCAATCGAACACAGCCGACGACTCAATAATGCCAGAGGCGACCTTCATCAACGGCCACAAGCTGGCGCTACTCATCGGCTGTCCCGTTGACGCACTCAAGGCGCCGGCCAGAGACCTGGAGACTATGAAAGCAATTCTCGACGATCACAGATTTTCCTGCAGGCTGGTACAAAATGCCACTAGAGCTCAGATTATATACCACCTAGAGAGCTTGATCGCCAAGACCAACGCGAGTGACGCTATCGTGGTCTACTTCTCGGGCCATGGCGGCCTTGTAGAGGAGTCTCGCGAGGTCACCGCGAATCCAGCAGTGCAGTTCCTCATTCCTTATGACTTTTCAGAGACCACTGAAAATGATTTCAGGGGCATCACAGACGTGGAGCTGTCGCGATATATGCGTCGACTCACTGATAAGACCGAGAACGTAACTTTGATATTGGACTGCTGCCATGCAGCCCGAATGGCCCGGCTCAAAGCCACCGTCAAGAGAGTTGACCCGCAGGTCTATGGTGTAGTGTTCTCGCATGTTCGCAAGATGCTACAAAGTGGCATGCTTGACAGAGGCGGCCACCCTGAAAGAAATCCGCGACTTCTCACCATCGCTGCATCAGCGCGAACTGAGAGCGCGTACGAACAATCATTCGGCAACGAGCAGCGAAGTGTTCTCACCGAAGCACTCGAGCGTGTGCTACGCCGGCGGGGCGCAGATGGCACCCTGCCTATGATTTGTTGGCGCAGTGTCATGCGTCTTGTCCGAGACCGTATCAAGGCTACCTGCCCCCAGCAATTTCCACAAATCGAGGGGGAGGATACGCGGTTCACGTTTAGTCTTGAGAGAGCAAGTCTCGATGGTGCACTTCCACTATCGTACAATCAACAGGATGGTCTTGTTTTGCAGGGAGGGCAATTTCATGGAGTCCAAGCCGGAGACACTTATGCCGTCTTGCCGGCTCATGAAGAGCGGTTTGACATAAGTCGCCAGATTGTGGAGGTCAATGTCAACCTCGTTGGGCCTCTAAAGTCGCGTGTCAGCCTGAATGATTCAGGCCATCTCAATCGTGTCGAGAGACATGCTGGATCTGGCATGAGAGCCTTCCCGAGGATAAAGATTGGTAGATTACCGGTGGCAGTTCGGTGCGAAACACTATCGGAGCGATTGAATCGCCACATCGACAGGTCTCCGTTCCTCTGCAGAGCTGAGAACAACGAGACTTCCCCATTCGCCACAATCACGAGTAGATATTCCCAAGTCGAGCTCTGGAGCCAGGAGTCAGGCGAGTTATTTCTCCTGGGCCGCTGGTCAGTCACACAGAACGAGCATGTCGATGCCCGATGTGTGTCCGAGGTTATTGGCAGATTGGAGTCCATGGCGCGGTCAAGGCATCTTCTCTCGCTCGCACGGCAAGTCGAGCCGAACCCCCTGTCACAACAAGTCAGTGTGGAGGTTGGCCGAGTCCGAAATGGCCAACCGGACACGAGCGGTCAAGAAAAGGGTCTCTCCGTGACAGAGGGGGAGAGGATATTTATTAAGCTTCGCAACACTGGTCGATTCATGGTGCTTGTATCGATTTTCGAAATCTGTGCCGGATCTGTTATGATGCTGACCGCGGCAACACCAAATGGCCGAGAGCTCCGCCCAGAAGAAGAGTATACCTTTGGTGAACTGGACATGATATTTGGAACCCTTCAAGGTTCCGAGGTTGATTGGCCCGAAAGTGCGCCCAAGGTTCAAGGCTCTAGACTTCTCGAGAACATTGTTGTTGTGGTAACGCCCAGCCGCCTGGACATGGATCTTCGATGTCTTGAGACAGGCCCTGGTGCGGCCAAGGGTGACAGGGGTGCTCAAGAGCTTGATGAGCCAAATCTGTCTGATTTCATCAGCGAGTTCGGGTCGGAATCTACCAGCAGAATCAGACCCGAAACCCAGACATTCATCAAATTTGGAATGCGTCTGTTTTCCTTCGAGCTCAACCACAACTGAGCCAGCCGTCTTCCTGGCATGATGGATGAGACTAGTCGCAACGAGCTTAATCTGGCGACAGTGCTCGCCATGCGCTTCTGTAGTGGAACGTTCGCTGTTAGATAATCCAAATGCCTAGAGCTATGCTTTCCAGTGGCAGTGCACAAAGTACATTGACATGTTTTTTCCCAGGTTCTAGGTCATCCTTCCATTTGTGCTGACCCGCACCTGAAATATTTCGCTCGCCAATCCCTTTGGTTTACAAAATATGATCCACTGTTGTGGCGACATGGAGGGAGGCCTGCAGATGCAGCTCGACGTGGCAAGATGTGCTCAGCCCACCAGTTTATCCACGAACACTTGCCACAGTGTTTTGCCATTAGTACGTATTTGATGCGGTGGACCAAAGCCCAGTGGAAGAGTTTTTCGTTTCTTCATTAAGGTCGCCCTGTTGAGTATCAACAATCTTCCCCTTCATCTGATCACACTTCGTTCCAGTGTTTGGTATTATTGCAGACTTCGATATGGAAATACTCAAAGCTTCACCGGTGCCCCAGGAGAACATCTTTCCCCACACAACGGATCTACCCGTCGACGGCTGCGAT
The DNA here is from genome assembly GCA_028654355.1 of Colletotrichum sp. SAR 10_99. NCBI lineage: Eukaryota > Fungi > Ascomycota > Sordariomycetes > Glomerellales > Glomerellaceae > Colletotrichum > Colletotrichum sp. SAR 10_99. The sequence continues at coordinate 89,560 of JAQIUT010000008.1, forward strand.
CTTCCCGGCCCCGAGAATCAAGTTTCACAAGAAGACGCCTGGTGGGGTGACATCCCGGTTTCCGCCCCAGGGGGCCCGGTCCCCAAGGTAGGAGACTACACCATCTTCTTCCAGCTTATGCATCATGCGAACTGGCGAACCGCTGACAAGGCATCCAGGGGTCTTTCGGAGCCTTGTTAAGGAAACTGAAAGGAGTGCCGGCTTGTGTGTGGGTTGTAAACCAACATGACGAGGAGATCACCGTCGTGGTGTCCAAGCATCGCCCTTGCCGGATGCTCACGGGATTCGAGGTCAATTTATCAACAACCGGTGGAGGGATTGGTTTGAGCCAAACAGTACGTTGTCCAACCTCTGTCTTACCTTCTCCTCAGTATTGGTATTGACAGTTGGGCCAATAGACATATGTAGGCCCTGCAACGAAGAAGACTCTCCAACCCGAATCGAAAACCAAGTCGGAATCGAGAGCTACATTTCCTCTGTGGACGAGCAAAGACGGCTTCGCCGTGGTCACGGTATTCATAGGCAAGGAAAAAAGATTACACATTGAGAATGATCGAATATTGGCTGGCGCTACGGCATACGTTGGACATGGACCGGATTTAAGGATTGAACCATATGGGCAGGCGTCGGATTAGAAAAAGATTCTTTTGCATTGTATCTTGGACACATGACTAGCAACTTCGACATTTTTTTCAAGGACCAAAGTGAACATAAGGAACCCACAATGGCCCCGTAGGTTCAGACCTCCTAATATCGCGTGTAAGATCATTTCCACCCAATCTAACATGTGCCTCCCGTCCCATATTCTCACTGACCTGAGTCGTCTCTTCCTCCACGCGTGAGCGGTTTATTTGTGATCTGTTGCGCATTTGATGATTTTGAACCCAGTTGTCGCGAAGATGCCGAATCGTGTGATGAAGGCTCCGGCACACAGAATCGTCCGTCATGCCCCCTTTCCACAATCCCTCGTAAGCCAACTTTGCCGCATCCACACACAAGGCGTCGTCGACTTCCCACAACGTCCCAATTACATGTCGGAAGCCAGCAAGCTGGAAGGCGCCAGCCAAGTGAATGCTTTCGTCAACAGACTTATCATCAAGAATCTGGCTCGTTCCGCACGCCGATAAGTAAGCCAGAAATGGAGACTTTTCTCTGAGATTTATATCCAAAAGACTGCCAGCTGTCAGGGAATGGTCTTTCCAGTCTTCCAGTAGCAAGCAGCTCTGTAGAGGGTCAATGGAGTGCGTGTCGCCGTGTCCAGCAAAGTGGAACACCTTGCAACCACTGTTCAATGCGGCAAGTACATCTTTGTGTTTTCCAGCCACGTGGGTGTAGCTGATTTCTCTGGACTGGCAGCCCTGTTTCACAACATCAATCTCGCTTGTGGCATACTTCAGTGGTGTTAGGTCCGGCGTGGCCGGCATGGAAACGAGAACGAATTCTGAGGTAGAGTTGCCTTCGCTTTTCTCTTGTACTGCGTCTGCAGTGTCGTTCCGGTGGGCTGAGTTGTTGTTCATTGACTTTCTAGCATGAAGAATGGCCTGAACGGATGTACTGTAGGATGATATCACCCTGTCAAGCGCTGTTCGTCCTTGACCACCAAAGTGATGACCAGCAGCGTGAAGAGGAAAGCCAACCAGCGGACCGGTCGGAATCCACCAAACACGCGGCCAAGGTTTTCCTGTGTGCGGCTTGCTCAAAATGCCCAAGGACTCGATAATAGGTCCTACAATTACATCCCATAGCCAGATCAGAGTGAAGGGATACCTGACTTCACGAGCCTTTGACTCGATGATTTCATAGGTAACGTCGTTCAGTGGTAAAGTTCGAATGCCACATCCTTCAACAACAATAGCATCGCACCTGAACCGACTAACGTTGACAACAATAACGGGGCCTCGAGAACCCGCTTGAATCATCTGAATCTCAGACAGGAGGCCGAAAAACCCTTCAAAACCGGGCTGTTGCTGGATTTTCGACAGCAGATTTTCCATTTGAGCGGTGGCAAGATGACGAGTGTCGGCCTCGATGGACGACTTATCAGAATTACCATGGCTCGTATTGGTTGAATCCATAAGATTCCGGAGTTGGCCGAAAGTCTGAGCTAACTTTGGATGTGAGCGGTGTAGCTCCGATGTGTCTGCGCGAATCTTTTGCAAAGAACCGGCGATAATGCCTCGGCCACTTTCGAGCAGTCTTAAGGCCTCCGCAGGGCTTTCGCCAGCCTCTATCGCGATTGCGGCAGCATCTGAAGCTAGTCCGACAGCCTGAGTAAGGAGATACTGCTTATCTGCTGGGCGCAGCGAGAGCGGTGCTGACACTGGGACCAGTGAAATGGTTTGCTTCGCGATGTCGTAGGCTTTCTGGTTATCATTCAAGACATCCGGAGTCGAAAGGAATTGACGGCCAGCATCAATGCGCAAGCTGATCGGGCCTTGCTTATGGCCCAAAGCCAACGCAAAGTTTTCTCTTGCATTTCGCAAGTCCTCTGGCCCTCCGACTTTGGAGTATCTGTCCCAAAGCAAGCGCCCAAGATTGAATGTTGCTGCAGCTCGGTCAGGATGATCATCGGGGCAGGTATTCACCGCTTTGTTGGCAGCGCTGATACCCAACTCAAGGTCATCCAAATGTTGCATTTCAAAATGTCGATATTTGAGACCGTAGAACTTTCCCTGGTTGTTCAAATACTTGACTCGGTCGGGGCGGCCTTCAGGTGTGACCTGCACAGCTTCGTTGATCTGACTGATTGCCATGTTGAGATCTTCAATTAGTCCACTTTTCGGGTGGCTTTCTCCAGAATATCGATCGATCAGTCTGTTTCCAATGGTGCTCAAGATTGGTCCTCGGTTGGGGTTATCCCGTGGAACAAGTGCCGCCAAAGCCGCTTTAGACACATCGATAGCTCGGTCAAGATCGGCCGTTTCCCCCTTCCGCTCAAATCTATCACTTAGAGCGTTTCCAAGGTTGTTCAGATAATCTGCCCTGTCTGGATGAGTAGAAGGAACCGCTTCGACTGCCTCGTTGTGGAACTTGATAGCCTCTTCGAGATCAATCAGCGCCCCAGAATGAGAGTATCTGTCAGAAAGCCGGTTTCCGAGGTTGTTCAAATACTCCGCACATCTCACAAAGTGGTCCTGTTTACCGACTAGCACGGCCTTCCTCGCGAATGCGATGGAGTCGTCCAAATATGAGAGTACATGTGAACGGGCATATTTGTTGCCCAGTAGACTTGCCAGCGCATTAAGACGAGTGCCTTGAGTTGGGTGGCCTTCAGGCGTAGATTGGACGCTTTCTCTGGCGAGTCCGATGGCTTCTTCCAAGTCCGCTTTCTCCCCTGTTCGCTGATATCTATCGCCAAGCCGGATTGATAGATTGAACAGCTGGTCGATGCGTTCCGGAGTCTTCGTGCCCGTAAAAGTGGCTTCTGTTGCTTTCCTTGCTAGTTCAACAGACTTGTCGAGGTCTTTCATCTCACCGGTCCTCAGGTATCTGTCTCTCAGACGAAGTCCCAAGTTGTTCATCCTGATTGATAGCCGAGGGCCGTGTTGTGTAGTAGCCTCCAGTGCCTCCTGCGCAAGTTGAGTGGCCTCCGTCAAATCACATTCATCGCCGGTATGAGTGAACCTGTCACCGATGCGGTTGCTTAGATTGATGAGAAAGTAACCGCGGTCTGGATGATCCGATGGTGCAATCTTCATGGTTTCTCTCGCAGACCTAATGGCTTCGTCGAGATCTTCCCTTTGGCCGTTTTCGTAGTATCGTCGTCCGAGGTTCATGCTAAGACCATTCAGGTAGTCTGGGCGCATTGGGTGTTTCTCGTGAGTTGCCTTGACAGCGTTTCGGCTCATCAGAATTGCTTCACTCAAATCCGATGTTGCACGCATCCCGATGGCAGAGTAGTGCTCCCCTAGTCGGAGGCCCAAGTTATGGCAGCGTGCTGCCCAATGTGGGCTAGATTCCGAAGTTTCAGCAAGAGCTTCTCGCGTGAATTGAATACATCCGCGTAGATCATCGGTAGTCCTGGTGTAGAAATACTTGTGGTCGAGATGGTGACTGAGAGTATCCAGGAGTTCTGGACGCTGTTCGTGGCCTGTCGGTGTAACGTTGACAGCCTCCTTTGCCGCAAGGATAACAGTTTCCAGGTCAGACATTGCTCCGGTGCGCGAGTACTTCTTATCAAGAAGGTTGTGAAGGACAATTATGCGGGAAATCTTGTCGTCGATGCGGATGTGTGGCCCCGAGAATGCATCTTGAGCTTCTCTAGCAAATCCAATGGCTTCGTCTAATCCACCTGCGTCCAGAGTCTGAGAGTATCGCTTTCCGAGTAAAGCTCCAAGATTGCTCAATACACTTAGTCGCTTTGGTACGTCTCGGGGAATGATCTCAAGGGCATTCCTTGCCGCATGTATGGCCAAGTCCAGGTCATCCAGCGAATTTGAGAACAGAAACTTCTCGCCAAAACGAAAGGTAAGGTTCCTCAGAAACGTAGCCTGGTCGAGACTGTCGTTTGAGGTTACCTCGAGACCTTTCATGGCGATCTTAATTGCCTCATTTAGATACTCCCTTTTGAGAGTGCTTTTGTACCGGTCTTCTAGCAGGCTCCCAAGGAGATTAAGACGGTTGGGCAAGTCCAGGCTTCCGTGCGGAGTCAAAGATAATACCTCCTGGGTTATTCGTGTTGCCTCATTTATGTCGTCCTCGGAAGCTGTCAGCGAGTATCTAGCTCCGAGACGTACAGCAAGGTTGAACCGACGATCAAGTCCGCTAGGATGGTCCGGAGGCAAAGTTGCGCTAAATGCATCAATGGCATCTCTCGCCAAGTTAATAGCCTCTTCCAAGTCTTTGCACCTGCCTGTGTACATGTATCTGGAGTATAGAACGTGCCCAAGGTTGTTCAGCCTGTTCGATCTCTCGCGGTGGTCGGCGGGTGTAACTTCAACCGCCTCTCTGGCGTAGCATATCCCATCTTCCAAGTCTTTGGACTCGCCAGTATGCCTAAATCTTGCTGTCACGAGAAAAGCCAGGTCACTCCGCCATCCAGCGCGTGTAGCCTCACTGTGTATGCCCGGTGAAGCCTCTATAGCCTGTTCCGCGGACTGGATCGCTTCCTGTAAGTCTGATAACCGGCCCAAGCGCTTGTATTTGGTATGAATCCGATGCGAGAGCTCACTCAGTCGGCTGGCCTTGTATATGTCCTCTTCTGGCGTTAAATCCGCAGCTTTCTGGGCAGCCTCGATGCTTTTGTCCAGATCCATGATTTCGTGAGTTTCGTGATACTTTTCTAGCCAGAGGGAGTGCAAAGTGGCGAGGAAATCTGCCTGGTTCGTGATCAGGCCCTTCTCCGCCGTGATCTTTACCACAGTTTCAGAGACCTCAATAGCTTCCTCAAGATACTGCATGGACTTCGTTTGGCTCCATGCCCAGTCGAGCAGACCTCCGAACTCTGCCAGATTCCTCCATCGATCCTCGTCGTCTTCAGGCACTCCCTCCAGCGCCTTTCTTGCGCGATCCACAATGTCGTCAATACTCTCCATCGGAAACAGACTTTTGGTACGCAGAGCACTTGGGACTGTGATACCAGACGAATCGTTGATGATTTAGCTTTAATAGCGCCGACAGAATTCAGGCGTGAAACATTGCTTGATGTGAGACGGGAGCCTTGCGGCTCACTTGCTTATCCACCCCATATTTCCCTCAATCGCCCGCAGAGCCATTCTTTCCAACGGAAGCGCCAGCCAATCTCCATGCAATTCGCGGGAATGCTTCGGAGCAAGTGACAAACCTATGTACCCAATCATAGGGCTTGAAACACACGTGCATGTGCATCCTCAGAACCAGGCCTATTTTGTTCGGCCGGCAAGCCTGTTCTATCTTGTGCGTTGGTCCTACGTATATGTGGAAGACCGTGAGAAAGGGGCTTTAAGGCTATGAGAGACGGTAGAGTGGACGATACAAACGCTCATTAGGACGGGGACGGGTGCCACAAGCTCCACATGCGACGTATTACCTGCACTGGCGGATCGTATCAGATGTGCACGCATGTCTGAGGAAACAATCGGCTAGGACTATTGAAAATCAAATGTTAAGATCTTTCTGGTGAAACAAAGATCACTTCTGTTGGATTACCAAAGTCCGCGTCTTACATCTCTAACTCCGCCTTCCCGGTGGGATAAATCTAGCGGAGCGCCGCTTGCATTTGTAATCGTCATTCAGACTAATTGAATAGTCATTTTCCGCATAACGTTATGCGACTAGTTTTCAGAGCTAAGGCCACCATAAACTTCATGATTTAGGGCGGTATCGACAGAAACTTTTCAGGTCCTGGTTAGGATAAAACCGGGCACGCTGCACGACTTGATTGACGCGATCAACCCGTCCAATAGAACGTGTACCAGTCGTGAACTAGCCACACTCTTCCTTCTACTGAATTATTTCACACCATGGAACCGACAATTCTTGTCGTTGGCGCCACTGGCAACACTGGCCGCGGTGTCGTCGAGACTCTGTCAGAACTTCTCAAATCCAGCACCACCTTCTCTAACCACAGAGTCCTTGCTCTCACTCGATCGCTCAGCGGAACTGTCGCGCAGAAGTTCTCTCAGCTGCCGAATGTCGAAGTACTTGAAAAGAACTGGGTGGACATCACCGCGGATTGGCTACGCCAACACAACGTTGTGAGGGCTTTTATTGCCGCCCACAACGAACCCAACCAATTTTCCGAAGAGTCAACCTTCCACGTCACTGCTCTCAATGCAGGGGTTGAATATGTGGTGCGAATCTCGACAACTGCTGCAAATGTACGACCGGACTGCCCTGCCTATTACCCAAGAACTCATTGGGCGATTGAGTCCATGCTGAGCTCGCCGGAGTTTCAACGTCTTCAGTGGACCTCGCTGCAGCCGAACATCTTCTCGCCTCTCTACCTTTACCCTGCGGCGGAGCTGGTCAAATCATTTCGCCAGACGGGGAAGCAGCACACGCTGAAGTTGATTGCTTCTGAAGACGCTGCGGTCGGGATCATCGATCCTTTCGAGGTCGGATGTCTGGCGGCACACCTTCTCACTGCCGAAGATGTGAAGCCTCACGACAGGGCTAAATACGTTCTAAACGGTCCCGAAGACGTCACCGGGCGTCAGATTGTGGGGATGGTTGAGAAGTCGCTTGGCACAAGGGTTGAGGATGTCCAATTCAAAGACGTGTCCTTTGTTGAAGACATGGCAGCTCAATCTCAGCAGTCAAAGAGCGTCATTCGGTCGATCAAGTACGCTTTAGAGACGGCTTGGGAAGGAAAATGCAGCACCTCCACAACAAGCCGAGAAATATTCGACATCTTTACTCCGAAGGTTACGCCGGCCGAGTCTTTCAAAAGGCTGCTGGAGTAGGAGGATTGATTGCCGCCATAGCAACTTTTCTGTCTCTCCAGTCTTCAAAAGAATTGCAGTTTTATTCCTCTCTTTCTTGCAGACTGTAACATGATTATTTTACTCAAAGCCAAATGTAGGTTGTGCTGGAGAGTAGAGGAGCTGGAGAAAGGTTGACCAGGAAGCAACGTAGAACCAACTTGCGATAGATAGTCGGGCTTGCGAAGTTGTCCAGGTAGTATGTAGGACTCGTTTATAACAGAAAATCAAAAGATAATCACTCGCATTGGCATTTACCCTTTTTGACTAGTCAAGTTCTCAACTAACATTTCACCGCCTCCTGGTTCTCACGCAGTTGGGTGAGCTGTTGAAAGCAATTGCTGCGATAAACCGGTTGAATTTAAGATTCAGCCCCTGCATGGTTAACTTGCTTTTTCTTCTTGATTAAGGGGTGTGACTTCCATCCACCTACTCATGAACCAACGACTGCTTGTTTTGCTGAGCTAGTCGTCTTGGCGGCCCCCAAAGCTGAAATTCAAAAGCCGTAATCTTCTCGGTTGATTTGGTCCGAGGCAGTGCAGGTCACGACCAAGGTCCCTTTGGCCGGCAACAACCATTTTACGGAATATCCGGGATATGACCGACCGGAGGGAGCGTCTGCCTTGAGAAATTTACGAAAGTCCAAATTCATGAATTACCCCTGAATCGATCGTTCGCTTAAATTCTGGAGATCGATATCACCACCTCTTTGTTCTCATTGTTTGCAGCGGGACACCCCTGCACATGCATCCTGCGGCGGATACGCTTACCAGGACTTTATCAACTTGTTTCTTGCTTCTTCCTTCTAGGCAGAGAAAGCTAGCAAAGATGCGTGTGGAGCCCTCAGCCGACACCTTCAATCTCACCAAAGTTCGCACTTTCTGCCTCCCAACCGACGATTTAAGCGTTCTCGTGGCGATGACGAGACTGCTCGTGATTGGACAACATACGGTGATTTGCGAGAACCGATGACTGTGGAGGTGCCGCGCCAGTCCCGAGTGGCGGCCAGCGGGCGTTCAATATCAGGATGGGAATATGCTATATAAGTCGAAACCTCGTCCTCATGCCAGTCGTTCAATCTCGTAGGACCAGTTCATCAGCGTCTACCCATCTTTTCAGCTTTGAAATTTGTCAAAAATGCGGTCTCTTTTCATTGCTACTTTCGCTACTTTGGCCGCTGCGCAGAGCACTCCGTGGCCCTCCTTCGGCAACTGGACCGAAACCGCTGGTGGCTACGACTTCACCTTGTCTGGTCCCGCGAAGCTCGGCACCAAGGCCATGTTCGAGCTGGACAGATGCCACTACGTCTGGAACCTGCTCAACGAGCGCACAAACTGCGACGAAAGGGCCCCGAGTGATGCCACCGAGTGCATGGACCAGCTCTTCCAACGCAAGACCGAAATCGGCGACCAAGGATTCCTCGATATGTTTGAGAGGGAGATCATTGAAGCCAGGCAGTTCTGGTACGAGGTGAACGACAAGTCTGAGCTGGACAAGCCAGAGACCTGGAAGGCCGTCGAAGCGCGCGCGGTAGTATCCTTGCCCAACGTCACTGCCTGGGCTTTCTCGGCGTGGTCGTCGTCGCCCAGAGCCGACGCGGCCAACAACAGGGAGAATGCGGAGCACTACTTCAAGCACTCGGACTTCACCACCGGCAGCGGTGTCTCGCGCATTCTCGAGGGATGGGGCGGCACGATCACCAACTTCACGATTCCCAACTACAGCGCTGCGCTGTGTGCGGAGAGGGCCATGGTCCGGCCACTGCCGGAGTTTTTGATCAAGGCCTGTGGCGACAAGAATCTGGTTGATGGCAAGGATACCAACTTTGGCGTGCTCAACATCGCGGCGCGTGATGTTGATGGTGCATCGTTTGGACAGCCTGGGGAAAGAGGCATTGACATTTACGCGTCCATTTGGTATGGTGGCGCTATCTCTGAGGAGCACCTCGAGGCCGAGCGGCAGCATGTGATCATTGAGATTGTCAACATGAGCTTGAAGGCGCAGCAGGATATCGAGACTGGCGCGTTCACGGTTCCTGCGCCTCCGACATCGTAAGATATTGGACTGCACGAAATTTGATGTTGGAGTCGGGGGATGTCGACTTTTCAGTTTGCGAGTCGAACATCAGCCGTTCATCCGCGGAATCCACTTCTGCATGTACATAACTTTGACCAGACGGCCTCTTTGTGTAGATAGGTCTTTTACGAGTGTACATAATAGGATTGTTTGCTTCGAAAACACAATGCCCTTGTACGTGTGATCGGGATTTTTGCCGCGGCACTTGGCCTCGGGGATGAAATCCTACAGGAACGTCATTTGTTCTTTTACGTTCTTGGAGTTGACAATTTGGCTTGAATGTTTGAGTATCAATTCTCATTCGTCAAGATGCGAAGGCAAGACGTCCAAATAAGGAAAGTTGCCGGGGCGGCCGGGATGTCTGCCCTGGGGCCATTATTCTTGGCATTAAGACCAGGGCAGAGCACATTAATCTCCACGCGCGCTGACAATCATCGATCATGTCATTATCCAGGCATCAGTGGAATTTTAAATCATAGTCCATTTGAGGCTCTCATCACTGGTCAGCACTAGCCCTGAAAGGCTCATCTGGCGACTTTGTAGGCATCCAACACAGCAGGTCCACCTGCAAGATTCACGATACTTCAACCTCGCGAGGCTTGAGCACCAACAAACGCAGTCTCTTTCTCTTGGGCTCTTATTTCACGAAGGTAAGATTCTTAACAGCCTCGCGTTTTCTTGGACCTCTTAAAACCACTATAACTTGGATTTAAGTGTATGTGCGACGTTGCTAAGGGCCGGGATTAAACCCCGCACTAGCATTGACTCCGTGTAAGTGACGGCGGTGGACGGGACTATGTCCGCACGGAGGCTCTCGGCTTTTGCGCGGAATTACAACCTGCCAAAAAGGGATGGAATTGAAGTCAATTATCTCATTGATTTGATGTCTCATGGAAGTCAAATATTCAATCGAGTGAAGCCTAAATCATCATCAAAACATCGCCGCTGATTGAATGTGCATAACTTCAATATCGAAATAATTTCGTCTCGTTTGAAATCCAAATCCAACCACGTTCAATAAGGACATATTCACAGAGATCCCCAGCTTTCCAGGAAATGTCTACCAAATACAACAAGCTCGCTGGGAAGCATGTCCTGATTATCGGAGGCTCAACCGGCATCGGCTTCGGCGTCGCAGAGGCCGTTCTCGCGGCCGGCGCCAGTGTGACCATCTCCTCCTCTTCGAGCAGCAAGCTTTCCACCGCCGTTGCCAGTCTCCAAGCCACGATCCAATCTCCCGCATCGAGCCAGGAGATCCAGAGTTTCACGGCAGACCTCTCGGGACCTGACGCCGAAGAAAGGCTGGAAGCCGTGTTCAAACAAGCAGGGCCTATAAACCATGTCGTCTTCACAGCCGCCGACTCGCTCTCTCTGATGATGCTACAAGATCTTACTCCCGACAAGATCCTGGCCGCATGCCAGATGCGTCTCGTCGCTCCCCTGATGGCAATCAAAGTCGCGGCGCGGTACCTTCCAAAGAGCAACGAGTCGTCGTTCATTATTACCAGCGGTAGCGCGGCACACAAGTCTACACCCGGCTGGTCTGTGGTGTCGTATTTTACGGCAGGCTTACAGGGGATGGTGAAGCAGCTGGCAGTGGAGCTGAAGCCTTTGAGGGTCAATGCTGTTGCTCCGGGCCATGTTGATACTGAGCTGTGGGTTCACATGAGTGCGGAGGAGAAGAAGGCAATGATCAAAGGCGTTGAAGAAACGGTGCCGACGGGTCAGTTTGGGAGGGTTGAGGATGTTGTGGAGGCGTATCTCTGGTTGCTGAAGGATCGAAATGCGACTGGTACCGTTGCTGCTACTGATGGTGGCTCTATGGTTGTCTAGGATACCGATCTTTCGACGCTATGACGCCATAGGGAAGATGCAACGTATTCTGAACGTCCATCTAGTTACTGGCATGCTATTTGTCGTACCAACAATGTTATCTTCAGATTGACAAAATGACATGGGCAAGACTGAGGAATTGAAGTGTTGAATTCGCAACGCTCTGACTGGTGGCTTCTAATGTCAAAGTGGATGGCCGTGACAGCTGTCAGCGCACGGCCCTTGAGCCACTGCCCGGGTCCAGTCCACCTGCATACGTACTGTCGGACCCCGGAGCAGAGATATCCCGCGGTTGCTGGGTCACCCCCCGGTCAGCTACTTTTCGCATGGGAAAATCATCGCCAGCTGCAGCACGCATCGCATGTGAAGTCGACACCTCTCCCAAAGAGCTCAATCTCTTTGTGTATAACCCCCGCAGCGCCGAAGGCAACACAGCACCTCGACGAATACCCCCGACACTCCTTTCAGGACTTTCCTTCCTTTCGTGCGCGTTCTAGTGTCGATTCCTTCTGCAACGAAACACACCGAATCTATCCCGACACCGACTTCGAAGCTTCGAAGCTCGCCGCGTCCGACCCCTTCGAGGCAGCGACGCTTTTAATACCTCCGCCCACAATGGCGCCTCTCATCCTCCACAATGTTCCCGACGAGGAACTCTACATCGGCGACGACGGCATAAAGCGCCCTTACGCCATGGTCTTCCCTCAGTACGTCCCGACGCGACTTTAACCCTCGAAGGGTCCTACCGCGCAGTGACATCCAGCTAACAACTTCCTCCCGCGCAGACAAGATGGCCTCCCCGGTGCTAGAAACCGCCGCGGCGCCCCAGAGACGGGCTCCTTCGGCAAGTCCACGCGCCGCTCCCGCTCCCGCACAGGGACACCTGCCCGCCGCGAGAACCCAACCGTCGCAGCCGCCGACAAGATCTTTGGCGACTGGATCTCCTCCCAAGCGAACGTCACCGCCCTCAACACAGCCGCCAACGCCGGCACCTCATCACAACAACCAGGTACAACCACCAGCTCCTCCGCCGCCGTCGGCACCCAACGCAAAACCTCAGGCCTCTCACAAGCGCCCCTCCTAGCCTCCGAAGAAGCACCCACCGCCGCCACAACCGGCCCCCGCCTCGCCCGCCGCGAGCCCACCGAAGTCATCCTCCGCGGCTACCGCTCCCCCTCCCAGCAGTACGCCGCCCTCGCCCACTACGAGCAGCTCGCCGGCCTCATCTGCGAAGACTACCCTCGCGAGCCGCCCCTCGAGCAGCGCCGCTACAAGTCAGAGCTTCGCGACCCGGCCTTCACCCGCCGCCGCGTCCTCACCCCCGAGGAGCGCGCAAAGGTCAACCGCGCCGACGGCGGCGAGCACTGGGTCAAGGTCACCTTCGAGTCCGCTGACGCCGCGGACGCCGCGTGCTACGCCAGCCCCCAGCGCGTCAACGGCTACCTCGTCTACGCCGAGCCCTACAGCGGCTTCCCCCCGGTCCGCGACGAGCCCATCCCCGACGTCGACTCCCTCGTGCCCGCTCACGACGACCTGCACCGCTCCCAGTCCGTACCCGCAGGCGCGTTCGGCAACCATGCCACACCTCGCAAGCGCCTCCAGAAGCCGAGCAACCCCTTCGCCGCCAACTCCCGCACCATGTCCGACCTCTCCCCGCCCACGTCCCTCACGTCCTCCAACACGATGGACACCGCGACAATGTCAAACATGTCCTCCGCCACCGTGACCATGACCGATGCCCCGCCCCTCGAGCCCTCCTCGTCCACGTCCCAGTCTACCGCCGTCCTGCAGATGACGACCGAAGACAGCCTCTACTGCCGCCGCATCCCCACCGCCCGGCGCGCCCGGCTCCTGCCCGCCGAGCAGGCCCTGCTCCCGCAGCAGAGCTACGCCCAGCGCCTCGTCAACGCCGTGCCCTTCCTCAAGTGGTTCAGCGGCTCCATGATCGGCAACGAGGTCCCGCGCACCGACACGGGCGATTTCGACTGGAACCGCGCCAGCCTGTACTGGAAGGTTATCTGCTGGCTCGACGCGACGTTTGGGCTGTTTGGCGGCGAGATCCTGACCGCCGACAAGGACGACTAGATGTTTTCCGTTTCTTGAGATCAGGAGCCTTTGGGAGGTTTTACGTCACGGGCAGGGGATGGGGGGGAGAGGCGTTTGGAGGAAAAGTTTCATTTAGCATCATGAATACCACGCACTACTGGTTCTCCTTTTTTACTACTACAACCATACTAGACCGACGGATGACAAGATTGGAGAAGCTGCATGCAGTCTTTTGGAGCAGGAAGAACAAACAATACCGAACTCGCGCAGAGAGAGGAATAAAAGGGATCAAAGGTTCTGTATGAACAGCTGTAAGACTATGCCGCGCCGAGGAGGGGCGTCCCTCGATTTTTCTTCTTTCCATAGACGCCTCTAAATGGGTATAACAAGAAATAATTCATGACTTTGGGCCGCCGTCGAACACAAACAAACACAAACACACACAAAGGCTCCTCCTTCAAATCGAAACATCAGTCTACTAGGCGTCTTCCTCATTCACACTCCACCGCCTCTCCCGCCGCCCCCTCTCCTCCGACCCCCCGTTGACCGAGGACTCCACCGCCGAGCTCCCGTCGTTGCTCTGCCCCCACGGCGTCTGCCCGTGCTGCTGCTCCTCGTCCTCCTCCTTCAGGATGCTGTACCGCCGCTGCTCCGCAACCCGCTCGTCGACCTGCGACGACTCCTCGCTCAGCCCGACGCCCAGGCTGTCGAACGTCACGTCCGTCGCGTGCCGCCGGATCGGCTGCGGCGAGAACGGCCGCACGCCCCGCGACCGGTTGAACGTCGTGTCGGAGAAGATGCTGTCCGCGTCATTGTCGTCGCCGAGCCCGGGCGAGGCCACCGCCGCGCCGAGGCTCTGGTACCGGTCCGAGTCGCTCAGCAGGCTGTCGCCCCGCGCGTGGCCGCCGCCCTGCCGCGTGACGTCCGAGGCGGCGTCCGCGAGGATGCTCTTGGGCGGGAGGATGCTGAACAGCTTCGCCGTCTCCGCGGACCCGCCGCCGCTGATGCTCGCGTGGTGCAGGTCCGCCACCTCGTCGCTCGCGAACAGATCAGCCCCCTTTTCCAACAGCTCGTCCAGCCCGCCGCCGCTCCATCCCTTCCGGGCGAGGCTCTCAAAGATGTCGACTTCCGCGCGGACGAGGCTGCACGAGGCCTCGAGGATGCGGCCGCTGGTGTCCTGGCTCTCGCGGAGCAGCGTGCGCGCGTGGTCGCCGTGCAGCGCGGTCAGGCCGTCGAGCTTGGTGGTCAGCTCGACGAGGTGGGCGCGGAACTTGCCGACGTCGCGGCGGCGCTGTTTATGCAGCTTGAGCCCGTCCTTCTCGAGCTTCTGGATCTCGCGGGAGCGCGCCTGGACCTCGCGCACGTAGACGTCCTCCTCGTCGTCGACGCGCTGGCGCCACTTGTCGAGCTCGTGGAGGAGGGGCACCTCGAAGTCGCGGTAGACGGTCTCGGAGAGGATCTGCTGGTGGTTCGCGACGAGGTGGTGGACGCCCGAGGCGGAGAGGAGGAGGTCGGCGGTGCAGGCAGTGCTGGGGCCTGCGCCGGGGAAGCTGGAGGAGAGGAGGGCGGCGCCGCCGTTGGGGTGGGTGCTCGCGGAGAGGGACTCGGCGCGGGCCTCCTTGAGGCGGGCGCAGGACTCGAGGGCGGAGCCGAAGGCGGAGGCGGCGGTGGAGAGGGTGGCGAGGGCCTGGCGGTAGGCCTTTGCGGTCTGGAGGAGGTCGGTGTAGGCGGTCTGGGACTGCTCGAGGTCGGCCTTTGTGAGGATGGCGTGGACGGGGCGCGGGGGCGGCGGGAGGGGGAGGTTGAAGGAGGAGAGGGGGTTCGCGGTGGAGGCGAGGGAGTAGACGGGGGAGCCCGGGATCGGGGGCAGCTGGGAGGGCGTCGGGGTCGCGGGGCGGGTTTCGGAGGAGCCGTTGGTGGCGGCGGGTGTAGGTGGTGAGGTTGCCATTTGTGTGAGGTTTCGGTTTTCGTTTGGAGGGGGCTGTTGCTGATCCCTCCGGAAAGGCGGAGGGGGAGGATGTGGAATGGAGCTGCGTTGAGGCTATTTCGGGATGCTGTTTACTGTGGCAACCAACGCTGCGGGGGCTTCGCGGGCTGCGTTGCTGTGGCGGGAGCTCGGGGTTTTGTTTCGTTTGTTTGGCTAGCTTATCGCGCTGAGCCGGGCAGTCTCATCGTCAGGTCGTGATGTAGGACAGGGAGGACGAAGGAACGGGAACCTGTCAAAGGTTGAGATCTCTAGGAGGAGGAGGAGGAGGGAGGGAAGGGGAAAGAAAAATAAGGAATATTTTAGGTGCTCTAAAAAAAAAAAGATGAAATCGCTGAAGATGGTTCTGCAAGATGCTGCAAAGCTTCCTTGGAAAGGCGATTGCGGTTGGCGCATGTGGGCCGCGCCATAGGTGGTCCATGGTGCAGGTAACAGCACACACGCACAGCAGCCCAAAGGTACTTCACAAGTGATGGAGGCCCTTGTGATTCGAGGGGGCAACTGCTGACCGCCGCACCCTGCCCACTGGGCCGCAAGGTGGTGTCCGGCCGTTACCCGGATAGGCCCTGTGCTTGCGTGCTGCGGCGCCACCTCGCGGACGCTGCAGCCGCGATAAGACCCCTGGCTGGAACCACTTTGGGCTTTCGTTAGCGTCATGGGCCGTTTGAACGGTGTGTCTTGCAGGATGTGGACTTAGGTAAGCTGGTGGTTGTCGGGGAGTTGTTGGAGAAGATGACTGATCCTTTTTTTTGTGATTGGATTTCTGAGACAAAAATGAGGACGTGTGATTTTGAGAGATTGAAGGCAGTTGTTAGCTTGAATCCGGAGTGAGGTGAAGATGATTAGTATTCCCGGGTGTATGGGGCCGCAAGTGAGTCTCAATCACGGAGGTGAACCCGAGCCCGGCTGGACGAACAACACATGCAGCAGCCAAGATCAGCGAGGTGGGTCTGAGAGGAAGTACGGAACCCGCAGAATACGCCTCACTTTATTGTTGCACCATCCGACTTTCCCATGTTAACTCAACAACGTCATTGCACCAAGTCCATGGAGCAAGCGAGCTCCATCACTGCTCTTGTGCTAGAAGAAATGAACCCAAGACAAAGTGAAAACAATCCCTAGGTATTCGGGTGAAGAGGTCAGGCTATTGGCTATCCTTGTCTATGTAATAACCCTCGGCTAACACCTCGCGGCGCGGGAGCTGTAGAATATTCACCATACATTTAAGTAAGAAGCCGCAGCTCTGTAAGAAAATTGGTCACTGAACAGTTAGCTTTTTTGTCAGGTTGCGTTTAGTGGCATTGGCTACCCCTCCGCGACTAACAAAAATGGCGGTTGAGATTATCATATTTCGGCAGGCGTATTACCAAAAGACATGTTTCCAACGTCGACCTTACACATATCAATGATGACATGAGTAGTGTCGATATCCTTCGCATATCCATGGGTGATTTCGATATTGATGAGTTCGCGCCAGGTGTCAAAGGAATTTGCCCCTCAAGACACCCGCGGTGACCGAAGCTCAACTAAGTTAATCAATCGTTACTGTTGTGATATGGGGGGCTTTTTGGAGAGCTATTCGTGGCTTTCTTGTGGAACGCTGTGGCGGTACGAAGCCAGCTGGGCTCAAATGGCTCGTTGTTAACTAGGCTTGATCACATACAAGTTTACATCACCAATGTTTGTGGCTGTCCATGCGATGCTCTTATCGGTTGTGGTGTTCGATGCCATATCAGGCTATGAGAATGTAGGGGGGAGGATAAACCAATGACACTTCTCCAACGATTATTCTGGATGCCAAGGCATGCTGATACTCGAGATATGTCTTGCGGCTTGGATTCTTTTGGAGTTTTCAGCCGCTGCGTCTCACAGCCTGATCTGAGTAGAATCCAAACACTTTAAAGCATATGCTGATCCCCTAGTGATGCAGTCAGAACCTGCCTTGCCGCCTTGCCGGACAGACCATCCTCCATCGAATCATCATATCATACCTCTCATTAGTAACCAGGACCCAGCACTGCAGTTCCAACTCCCCCCATTTAGAGAGAATGGCTTCAAAACATATCATACCCATCGGATGTCTTGCACCTGGCGATAGTCTCAATGAGACCTGCTGCTCCCCCAAAAACCAGACAGGCCATGCATGTTCATCTTTCCTTGGTGCTAACTCATTGTTTCCCTCCTCTTGCACCAGTGGAAATTGCCTGGAGGATTGTCAAGATGTCTCCAGGATTTACAATCCTAGACAATCAAGCAATTGGGCCAACCGAAGGAACAACACGTTGATGTATGCGGCTTGTGCTGCTGTCCCTGCCATCGCGGGATATCGAGCCAACGGCGTTCTTCTCCCTGAATTGAGCACGCTGACAAGACACTATATCCCACCTCAAGAAGTGACACGAGAAAGCTTAAGAGGCGTCACGGCTGCGTTGACAGGCTGTCTGACGCAAACCTGCTTGGCCGCTAGAAACACCAGCTTCTGCTATGAGCAGTACTGCGCTCCGACACGACTTCTGATAAACAGCACAATGCCAAATCAGACAGCGATCAACCAGTGTCTGAACACGCTTTGCACCGGCGGCTTTGATTCTTTGCCGTACTCAGACTCGGACATCATCGGCATAGGTGTAAGTGCGCATCCCATTGGTCAGGTAAGCTACGCGCCATTGATGGTTTGCGCTAATGAACTCAGGTATTTTCCTCATATGTCGTGCAAGATGCTCTCATACTCTTGCTCTTGCTTTGGTTGGCTGTCCCGATTTTCATACAGCGATATGCCACAAACTTGATGCCAGAAGGCCTCAACACGATTCTCGTCTCGGATCAGTGGGAACACACCAATCGCGAAAGCTTCACTGCCTTTCTTATCGATATCCACAGGACGCAATGCTATTTCGCTGGCGCCCTCAATATCGCCATTCTCGCATACGGCATACCAGATGCCAACATTGCAATGCTGTTCATTCTACTACCTTTGACCATCAACGGCTTCCTTCCCGTCGCGTTGGGCTACCTGATGCTGGTTTATCAGCGCTCATACTCATCCGCTATCACTCTTCTCACTCTTGGGGTTTATACGATCTCCACCGTCGCTTGCGGTATTGCTTACTTCAGGCTGAAATCGGTCGATGACACATCGGAACTTTTCGCCGAGTACTTGTATGGGATTTCAAACATTGATAGCTGCGGTGGGATGTCTGCTTTGACGGTATGCTCAAACTGGTTATATGAAGCGTTCGACCTTTCCGCAGTCGTCCACGCCAGAGTAATCCTTTCAGGTTACCCTCCCTGGACCTGGAGCATCTCTACCGTAGTTCTTTTAGGTGCTGTTACGGCCGAAAGATTCGCGGAGAATAAGGAATCTCGGCACCATGACAAGCCGTATTCTACGGTGGGGTTCTGGAGAGGGATGAGCTGCTGGGCCACTGGATTTTGGGCATTAATTACCACCATGGGTCTTGGTTCCATCGGGTACCATTTATCTCTCTTGGCAACCGCCTTGTCGATGCAGATGTTTGACGTCGGGGACTGGGGCTTTGGGCAGGTTGTTGCAGTGACTGTATGGATCCCACCCGTGTTGGGACATCTTTATCCCCTGCTGAGTAAGTGTTCCCCATCCCGAGGTGGAGGGTTGGCTGCTTGCCGGCCCTGACCTAAGTGAGCAATCTTGCTGACTGCTTCTAGGGAAGCAAATGATGCGGCTTTGGGAGCAGAGATGGAGATGGTCATACTACAGTCTACGAAAGGGGTGAGGATCGGAGATCTTTGTTCGCAGCTTGTTTTCCAGAAGAGGGGCAAAACTAGGGTCTGTTATAAGTGTACCCGGACGGGACCATAGTCTGGGTGATAGCAGGAGTTGTAGGGACATAATCGACTAGTTTTCATCGTTCTGGCGGTCGTAGAGAGACTGAATGGCCACAGCTAGATGCAAACAAGCAAGGAGCTCTTCACACGTGCATGCTCTCAAATTTTGAACCCAGGGCAGTTCAATGTATCAACTCTGTCATGTTCGTCTAACCATTTATTGGCAGTCTTTCCCGCAGGAGTCTCTCGTCAAATGGCAACAACGTATCTCGTGAAAACTCATGCGGCCTATTTCTTCTCAGTAGGCGGCAACTGCTTCAACAAAAATGCCTCGACATCGTCTAGCTCCTCCAAGCAAGCAGAATGACCCATGCCCCTGCAAACCTCAACGTCAGCACACACAATATCCCCAGGCAATAACCCATCAACCAAACTAGAACAGAACAAGAGTGATACTCACGGGTAAAGCGTCCTCGACACATCATAGCCCAACTTCTTCAACGCCTCCATGCTCAGCGCACCCAGCTCCGGCCTCACCAGCGGATCCGCATCTCCATGACCCATAAAGATCGGCGTCGCCTGGTTCGGCTTGTCAGCCGGCACCAGCGACGCGAAGCGCTCGCTCAGCAGCAGCCAGCACGACAGGCCAACGATGCCGGCGACCTTGTGCGTGCCCGTGAGGCCCGAGAAGATGGCCATGGCGCCGCCCTGGCTGAAGCCGCCGAGGACGATGCGGTCGGCCGGGATGCCGGCGTCGACCTCGGCCTGGACGAGGCTGTGGAAGTACTCGTTGGACGCTAGGATGCCCGGCGCGTCCTCGTTCTCGCGCAGCGACTCGACGGTGCCGTCGAGCTTTTTCTGCAGGATGGCCGCGGTGGTTAGGGGGGACGGACCCGGGGGGATGCGGTGGCGGTCTAGGATGGAGGCGCGACTTACAATGTCGAACCAGCCGGGCATGCGCATGCCGAAGTTCTGAGGCGAGGGTTCTTGTCAGTGGGTTTGGTCATCTTTCATTCCCCCCCGCAGACGTCTCTCATCAATTTCATCCAGCACCTCTCATTGATCATGCCGCATGATGAATGTGATGAGACGAAATGAGATGCGATGAAATGGAAATGAGACGGACAACGGGGATGGAGAGGGGCGCAACTCACACAGGTGATGGGGATCTGCGGCGCGTGAGGCAACACGAACTTGACCTCGTCGAGCCTCTGCCTCCGCCTCCAGTTCTCGACGGCGCTCGCCCAGCCGTTGCCCGTGTCGCCGAGGCCGTGGGCGAAGATGACGGTCGCCGTGTGCTTCCCGGCGGCCGGGAACACGAGCGGGGCCGCGCGGCTGATGGACGACATGTCGGCTGCTACTGGTGGGGTTCCGCCAAAGAGGGAGTCTTGCGGGACGGCGGCGAGCGGAGGGTGAGTGCCGCGGTCGTGGTGGTGTTGAGGTTCGGAGACGGTGAGGTGTGCGAGGTTGGCGATGACGACGAGCGTTGTTGCGATGAGGCCGCGGAATGAGAGCATTGAGAGCAAAGGGCAAACTGGAGGTCCAAGCTGATGGGCCGGATGGGAGAGCTTGAGGTGTCCACTTTTGGTTTTTTTTCCCTGGTGGCTCCGTTCCGATGGGTGGGGTCGCTGGTTGGGAAGGTCTGTGGTGTGCCGGCGCGGCGTGTAGATCCGTCTGGAACGCACTGTGGGGCGGATGGATGTCAGATGCGCGATACAATATGTAGTGTTACGGAGGCTCGCTCATGGCAATTGCCAGATACTTCTCTCAATCAATAATAGCGACATAGGCAGTATATATCATGCCAAGGAATCACAAACTACACAATCCGGGGAAGACGGGGGGCCTTCCTCGGAATACCACCGGCACAGCGGATTTAAACTCACCGTCAGCCCACGAGCGGATCCCTTCAGCACACTCCCGCCACTAAATCACCCCGAAACACACTGTGGACCCGGCCGCGCGCGACGAAAACCACCCCGCCCATCACCACGCCGGCCCCTCCGCCTGGCCCTCCGTCCCTCACCCGGTTCGGGTAAGGGGTCCTCACCGACCTCCGATGTGCAGTCGTCACTCATATAACTCCCAACCGACGAACACATCCACGAGAGATGTGATCATTTTCCCCCTTCTGAATCCAGCACACACAAGCCACGGAGTCTGGATTGAAACCTCTCATCATGGCCCGTCTAAACCCAATACTCCTCCTCTCCCTCCTCGTCGCCCTGCTGGCATACATGTTCTCCCCAACCCTGCGATCATTCCTCACAGCCGTGACATCGACCCTCTCAAACTCATCCCCACTGGACTCAACCACATCATCACCACCGCCAAAAAGGCCCCGTATGCCAGTCTACTTCTTCTCCCACGGCGGCGTAAGCTTCCCCTCCCCCCTCCCCTTCCCCTTTCCTCCATCCCACTAACACCACCAGCCCGACGTAATGTACAACAAAGCCCACCCAGTCTACCCAACCCTCCAACACATCGGCCACGAAATAACCTCCCTCGCGCCCTCCGCCATCCTTGTCTTCTCCGCCCACTGGCAATCCCGCTCCCGCACCTCCGTCAACATCAACGCCGCCCCGGGCCCCGCCCCTCTAATCTATGACTTCTCCGGCTTCCCCCTGCACTACTACTCCGCCTCCTACCCCAACACCGGCTCACCCCCGCTCGCGTCCCGCACCTGCGCCCTCCTCGCCGCCCACAACATCTCCTGCGTCCCCACCACCGACCGCGGCCTCGACCACGGCGTCTGGGCCGGCTTCCACGTCGCCTTCCACCCGGACACGAACCCCCTCGGCTGTCCCTTGGTGCAGGTCTCGCTCTTCGGCTCGGAGGACCCGGATGCGCACTACCGCCTCGGCAGGGCCGTCGCCGAGCTGCGCGACGAGGGCCTCGTCATCATCGGGGCGGGCATGTCTGTTCACAACCTGTACGACATGGGCGGCGGCCCGGAGCCGATGCCGTATTCTGTCAGCTTTGATGACGCCCTGAAGGAGGCAGTCGAGAGCAAGGCGGAGCAGAGGCAGGAGAAGATGGCGCAGGTGTGTAAGAGACCGGATGCTAAGCAGGCGCATCCTTGGATGGACCATCTTATGCCTGTTCACGTTGCAGCCGGCGCCGCGGGAGACGACCTCGGGAAGCAGCTATGGACCATGCAGGAGGGCAGCTTTGCATGGGCCCAATATCGGTTTGGGTCAGTACCCAAGACGTGATGGAAGCTTTCCACATAAGCGTAGCACATCTGTATTATTATCATTGACTCGAAATAACTTCTACCACGACATGGAGCATAACACCCTTCCCAGGCACTCAGACCATTTGCTCATGTCTCAAGTAATAAGCATGCATACTCATGTATTAGGACGTTGCCTTCCTGGTATCGTAACCCCTGCCGTCGGTACTCCATCTTCATTATCATAACGCTGTTGTAAACTTTCCCACCGCCGCTTGTTTGCCTCCACATTGACGCTACTAATCACAAGAATGCTCTCGAATGCTCGCTTCTAACCATGGCTCGATGTCTGTCACTGAGAAAGTTCTCAACCATCTGCTGACTACCAAGCTTCTGAGCCCTCCAGTCATCAGAACTAGTCGTGTCTGAGGTGTCTGTGCTGTTGAAGTCGCTCGAGTCCAAAAGGCGACGACCACTGCCACTTTGCCGTCTCTCTCTGGGGGAACCCCGATTGACCTGGTCACTGCCCAGCATTGGGCCGAATTGTTTCTCCACCGTCATGCCAAGTCCTGGGCTGGAGACTGACGGCTTGAGGCTCTTCCGTAGGCCAACACGCCGAACCAGCTTCATAGGGGATCGAGTCTTCGGCTTCGTCTCGGCCGACGTGAAATCAGGCATTGTATCAGAGCTGCGCACCTTCGAAGTCGCTCTGTTGGGTGACTTGACGGGAATGTTGCTCTGGGATGAACGCGACTGAAGAAGTGGCATTGACGGAATTTCTCGGAGAGAGCTTCGGGGTGGAATCGGTGGTGGTCCGTACACACGAATATGGCCGTTTACACGGCCCTCTGAGTAAGGAATCGCATTCTCATTGCTGTAGAGTGTGGAAACCTTCGGTGGAACTGCACCCTCAGCACGGCTGGCTGATGATGCCTGGCGATTGCGGCTCATTGTGCGAAGTGGTGTATGAAACTTGATAGGGCCTGCCGGTTTGTACAACTTGGGCTCATCTTCAGCGTACATCTGAGCCCCCTCGCGTACATGCCCTTTCGGCATGCTGGGCTTGGCGTATCTCACCTCCATCATCTGTCTAACAGGCGCGTGAAGATCACTATTGGATGCGTTTGCCGAGAGATAGGTCTTCCATTCAACAGAGCTGGCATATGACGCGGTTCTGGCCTCAGTGTCGATGGGCATTGTCGGTACGTATGTCAAAGGCTCACATGGCGTATGAGACCGCGACCTTCCGTGGGAGCCAGATCTAGTGGATGCGTTTGCTGCACGCTCAGTAATGTCCGAGTAGCAACTCTTAGAATGCGTGAGCCCGTTAGTCCTGGAAGACGACCCGACACTCGGACGACGAGGACGAATAGCGCCGGGAGCAATCAACGCCGACGTTAGAAGTTCCGACGAGAGAAGCTGGGGCGACAACAGCCTCGGTGACACGGGTTGGTCAGAATAGATGCTGTCCGAATAGGCCACACGGGGGTCATCGCCAGAGAGACTTGGATGGCGTCTCGTGGATACCAGATCCAGATTCAGCTCGGGAGGCGCAGATGACTCAGAGCTGCTCTCCTTCATTGACTTCTGCAATGCTCGACGGTAAGGACTTGTAGTCCGGAATAAGTGGCATGTCGGGCTGCCAAAGAAGGCCGAGCTTCGAGTAGATAGCGTTTTCGGAGCAGCCGAGACCTCTCTAACGGTGACAGGCAGAACCTTTTTCTCGTCACCTACTGCAGGTCCAGGATACGGGCTGTAATGTGCGCCCGTGGGAGCGGTCCTCGTGGGATAGTGTATGACGCTCCCGGATTCCGAGAATGAGCCATCTTGCGTTGTCTCCGCAATGCCGACAGGAGGAATCTGAGTCGGCGGACCATCCCGGAAAACGTCGTCTTCTGGCCGTACACATCTGATTGCTGGCGGGCTGTCGACCAGAGACCTTCGTAGTTTCTTTGCCTCCTGCTTCTGGGAGTCCTCGCCGCTGGCCTCTCGCATGTTCTCTTTTTGGTTGACCTCATACAGCCGATTCATTAGCGCAGAATACACCCTCTGGCTGTCGACTGCTGGAGGAGCAGGCGGACCACTCGGTTTCTCGGGAGACACGGCCTCGAACTCGTAAGGACTGCGTTCGTCTATGGTTGGTCGACGAAACGATGACGATGAATAATGTGGCCCATTTTCCTTGATGACGGACAGCCTCTGTCGATCTCTTTCTCCGTCCCAAGTGCTTTGGCTGTTAAGAGTGTGCGTTCCTGAGCTGGTCCAACTCGTGACTCGAGACTTTTCATCGGACTGATCATCCGAGACTTTCCTGAGGCTTTCGATGCTCTCTATGCTGCCTTGACGAGATCGAAGCTGTTGAGCGGACGATGAGGCATGGAGAGAGGGTACGCGTGATGGAACCTGGGAGATCGAACACTCGTCCAGCACTGGGTCGTCAATATCCATATAGGCGTCCTCGTCTATGTCTCTGTCGCCTTCGTCGTGGCTTCCGACCCCTGCTTGTGAATCCATCTTTCCCTCTGGTCCTTGCCCGTCATTCTTGGTGAGTCCGAAGAAAGACCTTAGCCTAGTTTTGAACCCACTGGAGACTTTTCGGGCTTTCTTGCGAAGGGAGCCGTTGCGCTTCGGAACCGCAAGGTTGCCTGCTGAGGGATCTCTCATGGATTGACGAATGCCCTCCTTGTTTGAAGTGAACAACCTCGAGGTGCGGCTTTGAAGGGATGCTTGTCCGTCTCCACCGAAGTTGTTTCCGCTGTTTTCGCCCTCACTGGCATTCGTCCGAAGATTGGACCTTGTTCCCGTGGATTTCAGGAAGCTCATGGACTTTGGCGCTCTGAGACTGCGGTTTCTTTTTGGTGACTTGCTCTCCTTGATGTTCTGCATCGACTTCCGCCTGAGTGCAGGTGTGGGATTTCCTTGCTCCGGAGAATTGCTGAAGTAGTACTTAGGCGTGGGAGTCTGACCTGTTGGGGAGAACATGGACCTAGACTTGCGGAGCTTCCTGTACGAACCTGGGACCGACGCACACTCATCTACCGGTCTGTAGGACTCGGCAGGAGGCAGAGACTCGACAAATTTGGCTGTGAATGGGTTGAAGCACGGCGATTCATCGGTCTTCTGGGCCGCTGCGCAATTCTGCTGGTTTTCGATACGACCAAGAACACTTCGGCGTCGGGAGATGCCGGTGCCATTGGCGGCATCGTTCTTGCTTGACTTGGCAAACCGGACGCTCTTCTGTCGCCGGAGTCCGTTCTCATCGCAGGTTCCGTCCAGCGTGCCCTGCTGGCTACCAGAGTCCCCAGAGTACTCTGTGAATACCGATCGCAGTGGAGGATGGTGTGCCGTTGGGACCATGGTAGGAGCGGCCTGACACCAAGAGAGAGTAGCAGCAAGATGGGCGTCTCTATCAGCAATGGCGGGGTCAATATGTTCCAACCTCTCCAGGGCTGAGCGGAAAGAAGTTGTCGATCTGGCCGACTTGGACCTGCTCACCCCCGAGGTCGACTTATTGCTGTTGCTCCGACGCATCTGGGGCGGCTTCTGTAGGAGAAATCAGAGGCAGGGTAAGAGAAGAGTACAGTAGGTATGGAGGTGGTGAGCGGTGTAGAGAATTCAGATGAGGCTGCTGATGGTTAAGTGCGATGGTAGCTAACCAAAAGCGAACCGCGAGAGCGTCGGAAGATCGAGTATGTTGTATATCGGTTCATGGAGGTTGAATGCGGGAGAAGAAGAGGCGAAGTGGCGGAGTGGTTGTAAGCCAGGCAATGCAATGCCTTGGGGGTGACGCCGTGTAGGACTGGGAAGGAACTCCATGATTGCTCTTTCCACGGGGCTGAGTGAACTCTGAGAGAAGAGACGAGAATGGAAGGACCGTTCAACCAGCGCCAGAGGCAGGAGAATGGCAGAAGGGGGCCTGATCCCTGGTTTGAGCAGGCATGAGGTGGCGCTGGCAAGCGCCAGCTGTTGTGTCATTCCTTCCCGAGATGGAAGACACAGCATTCCAGTCCCAGCGCGCTGTTCAACGGGCAAAACGGCAAAGTGTAAACCGACTTATCGATATGGAGGATCGATCATGTAGAAACCATGTGCTGCCATATGTCTTAGGTAGAGTATTCCAGCCCTCTCGAAGGGGGTTGGCGGCGATCTGAGAGAGGCAAGCATGACCCGTAAGGCTGTCCAAGCTGACCATCACCAAGCCGAATGGGGACAACTGCCTGGCTGCTTACTCACATAGTTGAACAAAGTTTGCCAACATCATGCTCAGTTGGTTGGCTTGGCTGAGGTTACTAAGAGAGTTGGGACGAAGGGACTACAAACCTGCCACATGTCATCACAAGTTCGTAACTCAATCACTAGTTCAAAGCGCGTCAAGGTTCTGATAGGTAAGGAGACTTAATTCGTGCTGTGAGATCTGTATGTAGCCATGAAGCAATGCATTCCCATCCTAACCCATCCTGCAATGTAACCCTATGCGTACACTGTCATTGACCCAGAAAAACGTAAGGAAATAAATTAGACCAGTCTAGCGTTCTATTACGACGCTTACAAGGAGGTCTCCTTGAGGAACTCCTTCAGCTCCTCATCCACGAGCTCGTGGATCTTCTTAGCGAACTTCTCGGCCTTAGTACCGACGGTCTTGGCGCCCTTGACAACCTTGCCGGAGAGAACCTCGAAGTCCTCCTCGATGGCCTTCTCGAGGTCGTCAATGGTGACCTCCTTGGCCTGCTGCTTGACAGTGTAGCCGCCAGCCTCGACGATGGCAGAGTAGTTGTTGCAGCCACCGCCGTTCCAGGCAAGGACGTTGGGGGTGTCGCGGGGAATGTCAGCGAGAGCGCCGACGGTACCGACGGAGATCAGAGCCTTCTTGAGCTTCTCGGGGGTGATGGCAGCAACAGCGTACTCAGAGTCAGAAGCAGGCTGGAGAGAGAGGTAGTAGGCAAGGAGACCGCAGATGTGGGGGGAGGCCATGGAAGTGCCGGAGATGGTGTTGACGGCGTACTTGGAGCCAATCCAGGTGGACTTGATGTTGGTGCCGGGGGCGAAGATGTCAGTGCACTTGCCGTAGTTGGAGAAGTAAGAGCGGCGGTCACCGAGCTCAGTAGCACCGACGGTGACGGCCTTCTCAGCGGCAGCGGGGGAGTAGTTGCAAGCATCAGCGTTGTCGTTGCCAGCGGCGACGGCGAAGTGGATACCAGCATCGACAGCAGCGTTCACAACAGCGTCCAGAGCCTGGGTCTTGCCACCACCAAGAGACATGTTGGCGACGGAGCCCTTGAAGCCCTTGCGCTTACCGTCCTTGGCAGACTGGACCTGCTCAGTGTGGGAAGTGGCAGCCCACTCAACACCCTTGACAACGTCGGACATGGTACCAGAGCCGTTAGAGCGGAGGACCTTGACAGCGTAGACGTTGGCCTTCTTGGCGACACCGTACTTCTTACCGGCGATGGTACCGGAGCAGTGAGTGCCGTGGCCGTTGCCATCGACGTCCTGGTCACCAGAGGGAATGGTCTTGCCCCACTTAGCACGACCCTCGAAGTCAATGTGGTCGACGTTGGTTCCGGTGTCGATAACGTAGGCATCAACACCCTCACCGGCATCACCGGCGTACAGGTACTTGTCGTAGGTACCGAAGCCCAGAGACTTGCGGTGGGAGATACGGGCAAGACCCCAAGGAGCAAGCTTCTCAAGCTCGCCGTCGCACTTGTCCTCAACCTGGGACTTGACAGGGACCTGGGTGTGGACCACGGAGTCGACCTCGATGAACTCGACCTGTAGATGGAATTGTCAGCGATGGCTCGATAGCAAGGTGATATGACGACAGCCGAAGCTATCCGACCGGAGCTCGGTGATGCGCCGCCAAGCGCGGGTGGGTCTCGCGGTGTTTGGGCAGTGTCAGGATGGTCGGACTTACGTCAGGGTGTCTGCGGATCTTCTCGATGGTGTCCTCGTCGAAGTGACCGGCGTAGCCCAAGAAGTCCTTGCCGATCTTGTAGGTGTGCTTCAAGCCGTGGAAGACGTCAGAAACCAGAGGCTCCTGGCTACGCTTGCGAAGCTCGAGGCGCTCGTCCTGAGCGGAGGAGTGAATCTGCTGGACCCAGGTGTGGTGGTCTGAGGCACCGGACTCCGAGACGTGCTTCTTGAACTTGATGATGTACGAGTTCGGGACGGCCTCGGCGTTGGTGGCAGAGAGGACGGGAGCCATGCCGTCGTGGACGGTCTGGATGGAGAGGGAGGGGGTGGCGCTGGCAACAGCAGCCAGGCCGGCAACGGCACCGACGAAGCCTCTCATGATGGCGGTTGCGATACGGTAACAAGTCTAGAGTCTACCGGAGACGTTTGCAAACAAGACGAAGGAAATGAAGTTACTGAAAAGCCGCCCTAGAACGACGAATACGCGATGGGTTGAGAGAGGATGGAGTCAATGGAAGAGAGGGAGGGGGATGAGAGAGAGATGGAGCAAACTAGATGGGGGAAGCGTCGGAGAGCGGGTGCGGGTAGATATAAAGGGAAGGCAGCGACGGCGGTTGCGTGCGCACAGCTGTTGGTGAGGTAAGGAACCTGTTGCGATGGATGGGGACCTGGCAGGTACACTACCTCCACTCCCACACGGCGAGGTACCTCCCTGGTGCAGGTCGCGCAGTGTTCGTGGAGTCCGGCGCAAGCAAGTACCTTACCAGGCTGCTATCGGCCGGTCTTAGGACGGCTGCGCGCCCCCCCAATGTGACGCAGCCGACTAAGATAAGAGCTGGGGAGTGGCTGAAGAGGCCGAAACCGGCTTAGCGCTGGGGCGAGGGAGCCAATGGAATGACTCGATAGGGTTTCCTCGGCAATGCGATAAGGGAGGGTCGCGTTTGGGGTTTCCCTGGGACGCTCAGCAAGGCACCTGGTTCGATACGGAAGGCTGTTTGGGATGGGAAAGTGCGTATGGACGATAGCGAGGTACTTTCTCTACGACTCACGCGAGTGCCCTTTCCGTCAGGTACACCTACCTGTTCGTACCTTCCATACCTGTTGGGGCAGGAAGCACCTACCTACCCACTGGTGGACATCCAGTTGCCTCCTTCCACGGCACCGAACGGCCATGGAAGCTTCATCTCAAGCTCCCGTCCATCAGTCTGATCAGCCAACGGTTTCTTTCTTTGGTCTATTCATCTGAATCAGCCTCGTGATTCTCTGTTGGGGTTGCGATAAGCCAACAATTCTCTTGCTCTCACGCTCTCTGAGCTCGCACAAGCAGCAAGGTCCGGACAAGACTGCAGCTGGAGAGTCAGAGTCACAGCCAAAACCCCCGACGTCATCATACGCTGTACCCCAACAGCCAAGGCGGTCGCGAAGTTACTGCGGCAATCAACCACCGCGTCGAGACATGGGCAGGCAAACAGGGTGGCCGAACAGCCCTGGAATCCTCCTCGACCCATGCTTCTGACAGCGTATCCTAGCATCGTCAAGGAGCTATTGAATGCGGTGTCGTCCATCCAGACAGTGTCACCCTGGAAAGAAGAAGCAAGCAGACGAAGACAGCTCGATGCCAACGCAAGGCACCTGCTCTGCCAGCCAGCCAGCTCACCACAACACGGCCTTCGCTGCCGCCCAGCCTCGGACACTTTGCTGCTGCTGCAGCCAAGTCATGTACCGCACTATCAGCTCTCCTCATGCATTCTTCACCCAGCTTGGAGAGCTCTCCCCTCCCAACCCACCAGGGGCATCCACACAGTCCGCATATCCCGCATAGCGCTGCATGCGATAACGCGCAATGGGCGATTCACATTCACGCAGCGGAGAGCGAGGCAGATCTATCCGGAGGACCCTGAAGCTTAACAAGCGCTGCCATCCCGTCTTATCTCGACACTCGAAGCTTTCGTCGTTTCGTTGAACTGTGCTACCGACCACTCACAGGGATGGGGAGCCGCATCGCCGTCGTGTTCAGAAAACCAGACAGTCCGTATTACCCTGTCACCGTCTTTTTCACCTTCAATCTACCTTCCTGGGCCTGTTGATCTGACCTCGGAAGGGCGGAGGGACAGGGCATGTCGGGCATGTCACTGGGAGTGCGACTGCGGCTTCGGTCAGCGAGCTACCCTTAGCTTGTTGTGCAGCACCGCTATGCAGCCAGGACCGTACCAGCCAGGGCGGCGAGCAGCAAGCCAGGCTGCGTATCGCACCGCCCGCCCCATTGAGCATGTAACTTGCTCAATGATGATGTGATTAACTGTAATAAGGTATCCGGCGCAAATGGGTCTCACGGGGTCTCACGGGAACACTGCCAGGCCGGGGATTGAAGGCGAGGCGGGAGAACTCAAGGCCTGCGTAGCCACTGGAGCTCTCGCTGTTCGTCTCACCCGCTGCTGTCCGGCGGCTGTTGCTCAGAGCTATGCTCAATCCTCAAGGTACCTTTGCCTCGGTCGCCTCCTAGACGAGCTGGTCAAAGGGCAAGCTCCGGCCCAAGAGGTACCTTGAAGGGGCGGCGAGCTGTCTGACTGGAACATGGAGGCGGGGAGGCGAGGCCCAGCACCAACGCTACGCTGATCCGAGCTAGCCCACACGCCTGACCCACTGGTCAGATGGTACGCCCCCGTGTGTGCCTGGCACGTGCCTCACACTTCCCCTGCCTTCCCGTCATCGGGGGGCATTTGGCGTGAGAGCTGCCTGAGCTGCCTGAGTGAGAAGGACCTTGGTGCTTGGCTGGGGAACACCCTCCGAGCTGGATTGTCACTGTTTGCCTGTAGTGAGCAGAGGAGACGGAACGCCGAGCAAGTCTGGGGTCACTCGAGGAGTCATTCAGGTCCTCGAGGGACGAATGGCGAAAAGGACGCGATCAAGGCCGATTGCGTTGCTCCTCCGGTCCTGCAGGAACTGCCAGCAACGACTTCGACGCCATCAGCAACTTGACACTTTGGAGGCGAATAAACATTGTTTACCGCCCGCGGTCGTGCTCAGAAACGCCATGAGCTTGCGAGTCGTTGTCAATGCGAAAGCCGCATCTCACCACACCATCTCGTCTCACCCAAAGACATAATTGGGCCATTCGCGCCGACTAGATATGGATGCAGCCAGTACGCGTGTCGTTGTCCAAAGGCCAGAGACAAGGACAATGACCCGGATTGACACACCATCCAGCTGGCGACACTTGATGCGGACTAGATCCATGCCATCCATTCTGGCGAACAGCGAACAACGTAGGTGTTGCCGAATTCCAGCAACCATCTGCCGTTGGATCTGTGCCAACCATCGCTGAACACTCCATCCTGCGCTTGGTGAGTCTCGTGTCTTGGTGTCTGGGAGGAGGCGGACTGAAACCACCCATGTCGCCCAAGCTTCTTCCCAGATGCAGCAGGTGTGCAAGTGTTCAGCAATGGCAACTGCGCTTCAAATGCCAACAGCAAGATCCCCGATCCCCGGAACCGATGATCGCTCAAGCAACCCCCGGTCAAGGGAGTCATGACACATGGCCATTTGACCCGACTTTGTCTCTTGTTCGCGTCGTTGCATTATAATTGTAGCTAGCGCTGGATACGATAGTAGATGGCTACTGACTCAAAGGATACAAAGACTGATAGGCCGTCACGTACTGATTCGTGTTTCCAGCACTTCTAGCTTTTGGAGGGTTTCATGCATCAAAGAGGGTGTTCAGTCGAAATACCTTGATAAAGGTCACAGTACAGCCCAATGGCTCTTTCGCCTGCCAATCCAGGCAGTGAAGACACTGGCGTCAGCTATCAAACGGTCAAGCCTCAGGCCGAGCTGATGGTCGAGCAGGACGTCGTTGCTCAACTTGGCACATGGAAGTAGCGCGCTCGAACGGGATTGAAGCAGTCATGTTTCATGGGTTCCACACTGCCGTCTACTGGAAGCTCTCACTGCGCAGAACCGCTCCGGAATGCGTCCGTCTATTCATGTGTCAGCAGCAAGGCGAACCTTGTTACGGACCGAGCACGCCCAGCTCGGTTTCTAGAATATTTCGCTTTTCTTGGTACCGATTCCATATGAGGGCGTCCGGCTTTTGGGTTCCTATGTGTCAAGTGCTGGCCAGCAGAGATGCAATGGTCTGGGGATGATGGCTTCTTGTAACATGCTCAACCCACAATTAAGTCCCGCCAAATGCTTTGGTTTGATTGTCGAAGCAACAGCAGCAGCTGTGCCATTAATAGCACGACGTATCGATATGGTCACTGAGCTGAGCTAGGTGCCTTTGCGACGGAGACGAACCGGGAACAGGGACCCGACGTCAACGCGGGCCTGGCAAATGGGCTCCAACCTGGAAGTGCTTCAGTGGTTGACATGCCGAGTGATGGTGACCGCAGTGGCTCGTTCAGTGGAGCTGGCCTGCTCGGCAGGTCTCAGTAACCGGGACAGAACGCTGAACACTGTGAAATCCTTCGGCACTGCACCGCCACCATTCCTACCCCACTCCCGGCTCAGCATGCGGTCAGCACACTGCACCGACTGGCAGTGGGCGCCAGACCTGCTCCTGCCCGCGGGCTGCCGTTGAGTGGTGCCTCCCACGTCTGCCGCTGCGTCCCGCTCTTGGACCCAACGAGGCGGCCACTGAGAACGGCCCAAGCCACACCGCGCGCCTCGAGGCTGACACTCGCAGCTCGCCCAAGCCAGCTCCGTCTCCGTCTTCGTGATAACGCGCAGCTATTGGACGTCATTGGAGCATTCTGAGCTCGCTCTATTTTATCGTCATATCCACCGACTGCACTCTTATCCTTGGGCGGGACTGGTTCGAAAGTCGATTAATCCTCTACGCCTGCGTCTCCCTCCGAACCCGACACCCGCCCGTTTCTGAGCCTCGAGCTGCGACGCCTATCCAAAAGCCGTATCCTACTTCGATGCCGAACAGTTTTGACGACTGCCTGGACCCTCGATGGGTGCTGGGAGCGAAAAAATTGGAATGAAAGGATTGTCGACTTGAACACCGGTAGCCACAAGAAATATTTCAAATCATGGCGACGCTGCAAGTATCGAGGAGATATCGCTCCTCCACCTCTGCGTCCTCTCACGCAGTTACATCCAAGGCTACCGAGATCCTGCGCGGCATGCTCGAAGATTTAACGAACGGCCTGCGACAACGAAAATCGACCGACGGCTACCCCGAATTTCCCGTACTGCTCAAGAGCCTTCGCCAGATCCGCCAGCACATTGCCGCCACCGAACCGCCGAGCCCGCCCCAAGATGACTTTCGACACCTGCGCGGCTTCACGCAGCTGCTCGACGTGCTGCGATCCTTTTCGGGATTCTACAACCCCCAGCGACGAACAGATGAGGAGAAGAATGGGTTATTTGGACTACTCGAGGCCGTGCTGGACGTCTTCGCTGCGGCATTCCACGACCACCCTGGGAACAAACGCTATTTCCGTCATAGAGTCGAAGGAGGTGGGTGGGAGGCTATCGAGCAGACTATCGCCAGCGTGGGGCTTGGAGGCAGCGACTCGGACCTGTGGACAAATTGTCAAGTGTTTGGCAAGCTTCTAGCTTTCTCGCTGGGCGACAAGAAAGTGGACGCTTTATGCCAGTCGATTGCATCTACACCCACGACGGTCGAGGATGCCAAGCCGGAGCCAGAAAAAGGGGCCGAAGACGATGCGACAGAACAGACAATCTCAACACCCCCAAAGACGAGAGATTATGCCCAGGAAGTACGCGAAATCGTCCAGAAGAAGGCCGTCTTCCGCAATCCCGAAATCCTGCGCGCCGTCGTCGGTTTCTGGGAGTCAATACCAAGAGCGGAGGACATGCCGGCCAACCCCTGTTCGATGATCGTTCTCGAGATCATGTCAAGTGTGGTCTCAATCTCCCTTTTCAATCTGTCCGCGCTACATACCACTGGCGTTCTCTCTCGCTTCTTGAGGGTCGTCTTCGACCCCGAGCCAAGATTAAGCCAGCCTGAAAAAGACAAGCTTCTTATTCTGTGCAAAAAGCTCATGTACTTGGGCGTCAACCAACCATCAGACACCCAGTTCCTACTAGCAAATCCTTCACCAGAGGCATCAGAGTTCTGCTTGGAAATGGCGTCAAGCTACACTGGACCCCCTTTCTTTCAGTTCGACCTCTCTCTACATGGCCACTCTTCCATCGAGCTGCCTACGCTGGGTCGCTCGTTTCCGCCAAGCTCCTCCCCCGGCTATACCTTTACAGCATGGATACGCGTGGACAGATACGATCCCGCAGCTCACACTACCCTCTTTGGTGTCTTTGACGCCACCCAGACATGCTTTCTTCTGATGTACCTCGAGAGAGATACCCACAACTTCATCTTGCAGACCTCTGTTACGTCCAGTCGCCCAAGTGTTAGGTTCAAGGGTATGGCCTTCAGAGAAAAGCAGTGGTACCATCTTGCCCTTGTTCACAGACGGCCAAAGACAATGACTGCAAGTAAGGCTTCTCTGTACGTCAATGGCGAGTTCGTTGAGCAAATCAAGTGCTCCTACCCCTCTCCACCCCCATTCACAAATGGCAGCACTGAAAGCTTTGCCTCTTTCGCATCTGCCAATGCCAAATCGCATCCTGTTCAAGCGTTTCTGGGTACTCCAAGAGATCTCTCCAGCCAGGTTGGCGCAGGATTGGTGTTTTCCAAATGGTCCCTTGCATCTGCACATCTCTTCGAGGATGTCCTCAGTGACGACTTTCTTGCTGTTCACTATGGTCTATCGCCAAAATACCAAGGCAACTTCCAAGATAGCCTCGGCGGCTTTCAGACTTACGAAGCCTCCGCCTCTCTCGGCTTGAGGAATGAAGTGTTCCATCCTGGCAGAGACGAAAGCTCCGATATTATTAGGGCTATTCGCGATAAGGCTGGAAGTCTACTGCCAGAGGTGAAGATTCTACTCGGCATCGTTCCTGCAGGCGTATTCAGAGAGGATGGCGTGTATCAAGATACCCAGCTGTACCGCGCATTGCCGCGAAGCGCGGCAACCAACCTCATCCAAATGACTCATAGGACCGGCTCGACCATTGCGGTCAATACTGCTCTGCCCTGTCTTCTTGACGCCTTGGCACGATCCCACGGAATCGCCGTCATGACTGGAAGTCCTGTGGCCGCCACACCCTCCTACTTTGACGATAACTTCTGGAGGTTGGCTGGGTTTACTCCACTTGCTCTCAAGATCGTGGAGCGTGCGGCTACGGTAGAGGAGACTGTGCGGGCGGTTGAGATGACATTCCTCTGCATCCGGAAAAGCTGGAGAAACAGTGAGGCCATGGAACGCGATAACGGATACGCAATCCTCGGCATGCTTCTCAGAGCCAAACTGGGCTACACCGTCAACCTCGGTGCCGATAATGCGAACTTGCGGCTGCCTATCTCGAGTGAGGAGCGAGACCGTTTGAGCTTCCAGCTCTTGAGCCTCGTCCTAGACTTTGTGGGATACAAGCACGCTGAGCCCCTGGAGTCATTCATTGTCAACCCTCTGGCATATCGCATCCTACTCATTGACTTCGACACTTGGCGGCGGTCGGCTCCAATCACCCAAGAGCTCTACTACAAGCAGTTCGTGACATTCTCCGTCAAGAGCAAATACCATCAGTTCAACAGCAGGCGACTGATGCGTATGAGTAAGTTCAAACAATTACTGACATGTATTTCAACACTAATCCCTATAGGAATCGTGAAACGACTACTTGATGCTATGAAGGCAGAGTCGATCTCCGAAGAGGTGCTGCCTCATTTTATGAGCGCTCTGGAACACCTTGTGAAATGCAACTACACGGCGGAAGTGCATCGCTCTCTCGCCCTTTTCATCACTTACGCCTACCACTCGCCTATTGCATCTCTCGTCAGGACCCCCCGACCCGCCTCCGCCATCACCAGATCCCCGACTCCCGGATTTGCCAGAAGGGCCACATTTGATTCTAACAGTGCCTCGAGCAACACAACATCTAGATTCCTTACGAAGAAGCAGTTAGGTGCCAAGATTCTTGGGATGTACTCTATTCTCCTTTGTGAGAAGGGTAACAAGGCCAACATCAGCAAGTTCGCCAGAACAGTGACCAATAAGGTGAGACCGCCGCCTGACGAAAACCAATTATATTTATTGAGCATGGACCAGTGGTTACTGTATCTCTTGGCGAGCGACGACCCCGAGACTGTAATGAATGGCACCAAGATCTTGGCCAGACTGCTCGTTACCCACGGCTCCACGTATACGTCGAAATTCTCGGGTAAGACGGGCGGCTTCACTATTATGGCGCACCGTTTGAAGCGCTGGTGGTATATCCCTTCCTTGTGGCCGATTTGCTTCTGCATCTTCTTTGGCTTTGATGTGGCTGAGATCGACTTGGAGCGGAATTTTGAGTTCTCCAGCTTGCTTGAAACGTTTGGCAAGTCTAGAATCACCTACCCAGAGAGCCTCCAAGTCATTACGTCGATGCTGCAGCATGGTCTGAAGGATGTCATGAAGCACCAGGAGGACCCCAACTCCCCTCACTCTCCTCAGAAACTACAGAATCTTCAGGCAAGCGGCTTCGAGGGATTGGAGACCCGACCACGGGCAAAGTCGATGGAAACCAGAGGCCTCGACTCTAGAGGTATGCGCGTCCTCCAGCGACTTTCGGCGTAGCTAACAACCTGCAGAAAACGCGCAACGCGAAAGCGAAAGGATATCTAGCAATGCGCCCATGCTTCATACGGTCATCCGGTTTATGGCAGACCTGCACTCTCGCTCTCAGGAGTTTAGGGACTTCGCCCTCACGTCGGAGTATGTGAGATACCTCCTTTGGGCCGCGTATCCGATCATCGTCAGCACCGACGCCGTTACACCGGACACGGAACTCAACTCGCGGGACTCTGCCTTGACGTTTGAGGGCGGCGACGTCATGATCCGTCCTCTTGCTGGCTCCCAGCCTGGACCCATTGTCCGCACGACAAGCACAGATGCTGTTGCTACTCTTGCAGGCAACCCGCGGGGAACCCCTCTGCGGAAAGCATCCGGCTTCGTTCTGCTCACGAATCAACAATCTCCCAAGGCACCCAGTTCTGCGAGATTCGCACCAGTCATGTCACCAAAGAAGAAACTTGCGTCGCAGCAATCAAGCAGCGCAACCTTGGACGGCCTATTGGAGTTGGTCATTAGCGTCTTCATTGACCAGGTCTTTACTCGAAAAGAGTTTCCAGGCTTTGGTTTGTTCCTAAAGATCCCGCCAGGCTTCCAAGAGCACCAGGCGTATTTCGAGTCTTTCGTGCTTAGAAACACACTCCAGCGCCTGGGAACTCACATTCAACCAAACCAAAATGTCCTGTGTGAGCCCAAGATCCTCACCAACATGGGTCGTCTCGCCGCACATGTCACAGAGTCAATATTTGAGGGCTGGTTTATTAATGGCACCGAGCCAATGTTGGAATTTGCCGGCATGGTGCTGGAGTATCTTCAACGGCCAGAGGTCGCCAGCGTCAAGAGCGTGCGTCTTTGCAGCCAAGCGGTGTCCACAATACGCCAGTGCTTCCTCAAGCTTCTGCTCCTTCGCTTCTCAGAACTGGATGACCCCGATACACCGGACTCCAGCGCCAAAGACTTCATGAGCAAGATTCTTTACTGGCAGGCGCCTATTCTCGGCTGTCTTTCTAACGAGGAGGAGTTTATGAAGCTCTTCTGGTATCAGCTTTACACGAAGCTTGTCGACTCCCGCGCCTCCATTCGGTCTGCCGCGGCAACTATCATGCGCATCATGCTGGTTCAGAAACCGGATGAAGCCAAGGTTCTCTTCCGTCAATGCGTGCAACCGGACCAACAACACCTTACGAAGGATTTCGCTGTTAAGCTCACTGAAGTCGACGATGACACGTTCATTGAGTGGGTGGACAAGCACCGCGCTTCGTTGGATGCCTTCTTCTTTGGGGGGATATCAAAAGCATGGGAGGAGTTTGTGGCTGTCGAAAACCAGCGAACTATAGATTCGGCTAAGTACCGTTTGGCAAAACGCAGGGATCGGCTCAAGGCATGGCAGACAGAGTCGCTGACTATGGACAACGTGCTTTTGCGGCACGACATGGCAAACGGGGCCTGGATGAAGAGCATCTTCAACAGCGAGCATTTCAAGCATCAGCGTCTCACTCAGGACCAACAGGATGACATGGCTTATCTGGCTGCGGCATTCCTGAAGATGGACCTGGATCTCAAACGGCCTGGTGCAGTCTTTGCTGAGCA
Organism: Colletotrichum sp. SAR 10_99; assembly: GCA_028654355.1. Classification (NCBI taxonomy): domain Eukaryota; kingdom Fungi; phylum Ascomycota; class Sordariomycetes; order Glomerellales; family Glomerellaceae; genus Colletotrichum; species Colletotrichum sp. SAR 10_99. The sequence continues at coordinate 128,023 of JAQIUT010000008.1, forward strand.
GGCTCAGTTAAAGTGGAAGCTCGATCGAACCGAGGGTCGCAACCGAATGCGGTTGAGGCTTCTTCCGGATTATTCAAAGAAACACTCAGACTACCAGCCAAAGCGCAGAGCAGGTGAAGCTCCGTCAACGCCATCCTCCCTCAAAGTCAACACCAACATGGCTCCCGCCCAGATATCCCCGTCCCCGGTTAAGCCAGCCACGCCGGCATCGTCACAGCTACAGCTTGGCCTTGATGGCGCCAAAGATACTACCGATTCGCCCCCGGATACAGAGCAGGAAGAGGAAGCCAACGAGTCCGCTGTAGCCACTGAGGAGGACTTTGAGTTGGTCGACGACCCCAATGATGCCAACGAGGGTGACGATGGCTTCGAAGACAAGAACCGCAAGGTTATGAGGCGACTAGAGCAAGGAGATCAGGTCCAGGCGGTATACAACATCTCGCGCATCGTCGGCCTGGAAGGGTGTGAGGGTATCCTCATCATCGGCAAAGATGCCCTTTACATCATGGATAACGTCTTCCAATGCGCCTCTGGGGAGATTGTCAACGCATGGCAAGCTCCCCCTGAGGAGCGAGACCCGTTCTCTGAAATCATCACGGATGCAAAGACTACCGAGCAGCGCCAGAGTTCCAGTAGAAGCGAACAAGAATCGCGGAGCTGGAGGTGGTATGATGTGATCAGTATCTCAAAGCGCAGATTCCTGTTCCGAGATGTCGCCATCGAGGTCTTCTTCACCGATGGTCGCAGTTACCTGCTGACCTCCATCAACCCCAACATCCGCGATGAAGTTTTTGGCAAGTTGATGAGCAAGGCGCCGCACACCAATGCTGCCAGCTCGCTGCCCAACCCCGAAGATGCTTGGCGATTGGAGGCGCTGAAGGTATCTGAGGAACAGCCCCAAGGCTTTGGTTCCAAGTTTGGAAGTATTTTCAACTCGACGCCATGGAACCCAGCAATGAGGAAATGGCAAAAGGGCGAGATGTCCAACTTCCACTACCTGATGCTTGTCAACACCATGGCCGGTCGCACGTTCAACGATCTCACCCAGTACCCCGTCTTCCCGTGGGTCTTGGCCGACTACACGAGTGAAGAGCTCAATCTCAATGATCCGGCGAGCTTTCGAGACCTCTCGAAGCCGATGGGCGCCCAGACATCTGGTCGCGTCTCGGGTTTCAGAGAATCTTATGATGCTTTGGCAGAAATTGGCGAGACTCCTTTCCACTATGGCACGCACTACTCCTCTGCTATGATCGTGTCATCGTATCTCATCCGTCTGCCGCCGTTTGTCCAGTCCTATATCCTCCTCCAAGGTGGATCATTTGACCACGCGGACCGTCTCTTCCAATCTATCCCTCATGCCTGGCAGTCGGCCTCTTGCGACAACAAGGCGGATGTCAGGGAACTGATCCCGGAGTTCTTCTGCTTGCCAGAGTTCTTGACCAACATCAATCAGTACAACTTCGGTAACCGTGAAAGCACCGGCACCAAGGTCAATAATGTTGTGCTTCCCCCATGGGCCAAGGGTGACCCGAAGATCTTCATTGCCAAGCATCGCGAGGCTCTCGAAAGCCCATACGTCAGCCAGCACTTGAACCAATGGATCGATTTGGTATTTGGATATAAGCAAAGAGGCGATGCTGCCGTTGACAACCTGAACGTCTTCCACCATCTGTCGTACCGCGGAGCAACTGATCTTGACAACATCAGCGATCCCCAAGAGAGGAGAATCACAGCTGGTGTAATCCACAATTTTGGGCAGACGCCTCACCAAGTCTTTACTCGGTCCCATCCCGCTCGTGAGCACGCCTCGTGCCCGATTAGGCGCCTGGATACATCCGTCTACGCCCTGACCAGGCTGTCCCATCCGCTTCTCGGTAAGTTGTTCCCTTACTGAGAGGAGAACTCCAGCTAATACGAGGAACAGAATCGCACGAGAGGGTCGCATCACTCATATACTCCCCCAAGATCGACCGGCTCATCTGCGCCTCGCCGTTCCGCCTGAATGTAGCGCCGTACGACAAGTTCCTCGAATGGGGCTACGCCGACAACAGTGTCCGGTTCTTCTTCAGCGACAACAGGAGGGTAAGAAAGCCCGGTACTTTCTCTGGACGAGCCTCAACTAATGATCAGAAGCCGGCGGGACTATTCGAAAACCTTCACATCGGCCAGCTATCTTGCGCCACTTTTGCCGACTCCAAAACCCTCATCACAGCCGGAGAGGATTGCGTTATTTCTGTCTATGCGGTTCACACTGCTCCTGGAAAGGTCGTGGACTTGCTCCCTCGGAAGTCGCTCTTTGGACACCGCTCTCCTGTGACCAACATGGCCGTTTCCAAGTCGTTCAGCACATTCGTCTCCGTGTCGACAGATGGCCAGGCCTTCCTCTGGGACCTCAATCGGCTGGAGTTCATTCGCAAGTTACCCCTTTCAAGAGCCGTGGAATGTGCTCGCATCAACGATGTCTCTGGAGAGATCATGCTGGGGTCCGGACCTAATGTGGTACTTTACACAATCAACGGCACAGTCATCCTAGATCAGAACGTCTGTGCCGAGCCGGACGACTATGTCCATGCATGTGCCTTCTACGAGGGCGCAGGGAATGAGTGGCTGGAAAACTGCCTCATATTCACGGGCCATAAGAGAGGCCGCGTGAATGTCTGGAAGAAGACCGCGAAAAACGGCAGGTGGATTCTAGAGCTGCTCCGACGGTTGGACCATGTGGACCCACGATCGGAAGTGGGCGCCAATTACGATGCAGGCATTACATGCATCACTCCCATGCCGCAATGCGTCTACACCGGCGACGACGACGGGCGAGTGGTAAGATTCCTCCAATAAGTCGTATTACCGAACGAATCACTGACAAAATTCGCAGTACGAGTGGAACTTGGTTCAGAGAGATAGATAGAGTCTACCTGATGCGCAACACCTCGACATGGTAAGCAGAGGTGACCACCGAAAAGCAAGCTGGTAAAGGGAAGCATAGCGGCGTCTACACGACCCAGCATAGAATTGGCGTTATCTTTGTCTTGTTTGATAGCCCTTCACAATAGCGACTTGGAGAGAGATCTAAGCGTGCTCCGCGCGCGCAAGAGAATTGATAGAACTTTGCATATTGGGTAGTGTACAGCTTGAGCACCGTGAAATGTCGGCGTTCCCCCAGTGGAAGCAGGGCGTGTCTTTTTAGCGACGAGATTCTGGCTCGGCATGCCTCCGGCCACTCGCTCTTTCCTCCCCGCTTTGCTGCCTAAAGCCCAGACGCCGCCTTATTTACATGTTGTGATTTTTTTGTCTTTCGCTCGGATGAAGCCAGGTATCTTTTGGGGGTGCTCATTCGTCGTCGTAGCCGGTCAACTGCTTCCTAGGTCCCGAAGGAACTGCACCATTGTTGTTAGCATTTCAGAATCATGCTGGGACAGAGCCCAGAATCGAGGTTTGCATGGCGCACATGCGGTCGAACTCACCAGGGTATGAGACGGGGATGGGGGGCGCGTTGTAGTCGCCGACGAGGTTCCTCAAGGGGGGCACGACGGCCACGGAGATGGGGCCGAGGGCGCCGAGGACGACGGACCAGAAGTAGGCGGGCTTCTCGCGGGAGGACCAGCGGAGGTAGCGGATGGGCCCGGCCCAGAATCGGGGGGATGCGGCGGACATTTTCGGTGCTGGAGAATTCGATTAGCTTATGCGAGGAGGGAAGTGGCAGGGGCGGGTTTTGCGTACTCAATTGACCGTGGGGGTAATGTCGTCAGGTGCTTGATGCGATAGCTGAGGGACGGTTTCGATGATGCCGAAGCTCAGAATGGAGCCGCATGGCCGGCCGGAGAGTGTCGGATTAACTGTGGCCGGATTAACCCCAACCTCGAGGGTCGTCCCAACCGGGGCGGGCGCTGTCTCCACTAGCCGCGACTGCTCTACCCCTGTCGGCGACCACACTGGTGCGCCAGCTGCCGACTCCCACCCACTCTGCCGTGGATTCTCCGACAGTCTTGGCAACGGCTACGTATCCCCAAGCTTCAAGACACATGCACCAAAAGTGCTGAAGCTCTTCCCGCCGCAGCGCTACGCAACGCAACCGCACCACAGCTGTGCGCCGACTTTCCCTTTTTTTTGTCCCTTCCCACCACCCACGATCAAATACCCCAAGAGCCAGACCGCAGGCTTGTTCTTCCGTTTGTTTTTTGGCCAATTGCACAATGCGGTCTCTTCTCTCGCTTTGTCTGCTGTTCCTGGCCGCCGCCGTGCACGCTGTCAGCGTTGCCGGCGGCCGGCTGCTCGCCATCATGGACGACGTCGCTGAGAAGGAGACGTACTCCAAGTTCCTCGGAGATCTGGAAGGTGAGCTGCCTCTCCTGCTTATGGGAGCTTGAAATAAGCTGTGGGGAGAAGATTGGCTAACCAATTGGTGGGCAACCTTGCAGGCCGCGGATTCAGCATCACATACGAGTCGCCCAAGAGCGAGTCTCCGCAACTCTTCAAGCTCGGCGAGAGAGTCTACGACCACGTCCTGCTCTTCCCCTCCAAGATCAAGGGCCTCGGCCCCAACCTGACCCCCAACATCCTCCTTCAGTTCATCAACGCCGACGGCAACATCCTCCTCGCCCTCTCCTCCGAGGCCACCGTGCCCAGCTCCCTCGTCAGCCTCCTCGCCGAGCTCGACATCGCCCTGCCCGCCGACCGCACCGGTCTCGTCGTCGACCACTTCAACTACGACGCCCTCAGCGCGCCCGAGAAGCACGATGTCCTCGCCCTCCCCGCCCCCGCCCCGCTGCGCGCCGGCCTCAAGACCTACTTCTCCCAGGACGGTGAGATTGTGGCCTTCCCGCACGTCATCGGCCACGTCCTCGGCGCTGGCCAGCTGCTCACCCCGATCGTGCGCGCGCCCAAGACGGCGTACAGCTACAACCCCAAGGAGCAGGCCGAGGCCGTCGACGCGGCGGACCTGTTCGCCGCGGGCGAGCAGCTGTCGCTAGTTTCTGCGTTCCAGGCCCGCAACAGCGCGCGCTTCACTCTTCTGGGATCCGCGGAGCTGCTGAGCGATGCGTGGTTTGATGCCAAGGTTAAGCCTGTTGGTGCCGCGAAGGAGCTCAAGACCTGGAACCGCGAGTTCGCCAAGAGGCTTGCCGGCTGGACGTTCAAGGAGATTGGCGTTGTTAGAGTGAATGAGATCGAGCACCACCTCAACGAGGCTGCCAACGACACCAACCCCGAGATTTACCGGGTCAAGAACGAGGTGGTAAGTTGACAGCTGGGCAATAGAAATTGTTCCAAGACAGAAAACTAACAAAAAATGGCAGACCTACACCATCTCCGTCTCCGAGTACTCCTGGGACAAGTGGACCCCCTTCACCGTCCCCGCCGACGACGAGCTCCAGCTCGAGTTCAGCATGCTGTCCCCCTTCCACCGCCTGCGCCTCGAGCCCAAGGCCACGACGGGCGACGCGTCCATCTTCGCCGTCTCCTTCGTGCTGCCCGACCAGCACGGCATCTTCAACTTCAAGATCAACTACAAGCGCCCCTTCCTCAACTACCTCGAGGAGAAGAACACCGTCTCGGTCCGCCACATGGCGCACGACGAGTGGCCGCGCTCGTACGTTATCTCGGGCGCCTGGCCCTGGCTCGGCGGCATCTTCGCGACCGTCTCTGGTTTCGTGCTGTTCTCTGCCGTGTGGATGTACAGCGCGCCCACGGCTGTTGCGGGACAGGCTAAGAAGACGCAGTAAACGTGGAAGGCAAGAATGCGTTAGTGGTTGTGTGTTTGAGGCCCCGGGAATGTTGTGCAGAGGGGCGCTCTGAGTCGAAGCGGTAGTCATGATACGAGGATAGAAAAATGGACCTGATGACGAGCCCCGTCTGGATTTGCGGCATGAAGTTTGAGGTGGTCTAGAGGCTTGTAACTGTAGTGTACACATCTCGGCATAGGATGCTGCCCCGGAAGATGCGGGGTGGCTTTGCGAAAATGACTTGTTTTTACGTTTAGAGTGTGAAGTATCTGGTCTTGCTGGTTTTCTGTGACGTTTGTGGTTCGTTGCTTGGCTCCATGTCATGGATGTCGATCCTGCGCAGGCTTGATGGGAGTAACTATTGGGTTGCGGATATAAAAGGTAGTTGGAGCGAGTGCCTGTCGATTGTCTTGACAACAATGCAGTCGACCCTTCTGCGATGTAGATCAAACGCAGGTGTCGGACTCAGCTCAATGGAAGCAGAGCGGAGATGACGTTGGAGAAGGGACTGGTCGTCGTGCGTTGATCTAGCTCTTCACGATTCTCTGGCTGCTGTTGGTTTCGGTTTTGGCGTATACTTTGCAATAAGGCTGAGATGGCAACCACGTGGTAACGATTGGATGTTTGGTGGGTGGATGGGTTGTGCTAACACACTGCAGCTTGGTTCTCAGATCTGGCGTTTTTCTCTAAATTCCCCTCGTGATCCAAACAAATCCGAAGCGATCCATTGTCTTGTTCAAGACCGAGGAAGCCATGAGGCTGTCGGATATATAGCTGGCCTGCAGTGTTCAGTCTGGAGGTCCTAGGCGGGCGGTGCGAGCTGGAGGGTATAAGTAGGCTGAGATATTTGCTTCAGACTTTTGGCGAGCCAGAGGCAACAATCCATCAAGATGCCATGACTGGATTATATTTGGAGAAAGCCTAGCAAGCGCGTAATCTTTTCAGAAAAGATATCGTGTTGTTGTTAATGAAGCGAGCATAGCACGGGCTTTGGGGAGCTAACCGCGTCGTCTGGCGTAATGGTTTAAGTGAATACTCTCATAGGAAAGTTGGACAGGGGCGAATAGAAATCGGTTGTCTTGAAACAGACGAGGTGTTCAAGTTAGACCATGCTCTAACGAGAAATTGACAAGTCGTGGTGCAGGTAGACATGGTCATGTCCGCTGTACTGAAATAGACAACAGAACCCATCCATTTTCCGTGATCTTCCCCCCTCAGACAAGTCGTGATCACTCTTAAATAAACCCAGCGATGGGGTGGGATCTGGCGTTGCGGGAAGTGGTCATATCGCAGGCTCCGTAGTTATGTCGTTCGGGGGGAAGACGGTGAAGAGAATCTTCCAGGCCGGCTAGATGGCACAAGCTTGGTTCCGCAACGGCTAGATATAAAAGAGCCTAAAGGTGCATATCCATAGTCTTTGAGCAAATTTGATCTGGTGAATCCTCGTCTGTTCATCACAAGGGAGAATTCAGCCTCACCATGGTGCATGGTCAAACTTTGGCTCTCAGTGCTACCCAGTAGAAGCCATTTAAAGTCCAGTCACTGATTCATCTTTCGTATATACGTTGTGAATATATTTTACAAGAGAACACTCGAGAACGGATGTGGCTATCGTCGGAAGAATCTTCTTGTGAGCCTGATTTCATCTGGGACAATTTACTTACTTGCTGCTTGCAGAGGAATGGAATGAGGAGAAGAACCGGAACAAGACTCATTGTGTGGCTGGAGAATAGCATCCCCGATCGGTCATTTGGAATTTATAACTTACTGCCATTGTCTACGGCCACGGCAGGGCAGTTGCCTAGTTGTTTGGCTAGTTACTCTTACCAGTTCTCTGGATGTTTTTCAGCCGCAGTTCATGCTTGAACCCTCAAATACTTGAATCAGCCGGTGCCAGTATAGATATATTTACAACTATCAAACCAAGGACGGTTTCTGGGCCAAAATATTGTCTTTGCCCTCATCTGGTTCGTGAGTGTTTGGAAGGTGGACAACCCTGGCGGCTGAGGGCAATCAAATGCACGGTCTCAGGCTATGCATGACCTGTGAGAGGGATTGAGTGCCTTCCGTGGATCCGAAGTAGCATTTCAGCTTTTGGTGTCGGTAGGCCTCCTTGCCTATTCCGATGGATAAACGGTGAGATACCGATGGAGATGGAGTTGGTGCAATGAATCAGCAGGCCGGCAAGAGTCAATCCAAACACCAAAACTTGTGTGCGTGAAAGTTTGCTCAAAATATCCCAGAGAGCGATGAAAGACATCGAGGAATGCATTTTCATTCCGATAGCTTAAGAGCTGAAATGATTGCCTTGTGCATGTCATGTACAGACAACCGGAATGCGTTTTATATTTTCGTTAACCAGCAGCACGGCTGGAAAGCTCAAAAGACGTATTCTGATGAAGAGCATGAGAACTTCAGACTTCAGCCGACTGCAGCGTTGAACTTCTTGATTTCTTCAGGACATAGTAAGTGAGAGCTGATGACAATTGCTGGTCTAAGGGTGTAATCAGTGTCATGGCTGTGCATAATTCTCAGATCCGGTATCATTACATCGTCCTTCGCTGGTTGTTGTTTGCTCATAGTCATTGAATAGTACCACGACGACATTGGACAAGGATTTCAATTGCTATTCACGGCTTGAAGCTTCTGCAAGCGTCTCGCGCGGTTGAGGTGCGGTAATTCCCATCGCAGCATACTCAATATCTACCTCGCTCCATTGCCGTAGAACTCACGCCATGGCAGCGGTGATATTGTGGTTTGTCCCGTTGAGCTTGTCAATGCGGTATGGGGGGGCTTTAATATTTTCAGAAAACGTCAATGGCTGAGGACAATCGTCAAACCTAGTTGTACGTCCTGTGCAAATGGCCAGAGCGTGTCCCAGTCAGTCATGTTGTAAAAATGCTTCTTAGGGTCGGAGGATATTTCAGAAACGCCTTCTTTGAACCACTGAGTACTGGCCAAATGAATTTGGAAGTTCCAAGATGTTCACTCAAGAACACGACGATGGGCTCTTGACATTTCTCCCTGAAGTGATTTGGTCCACGTAGTGAATTCCATGTCATGGTATTGACCCGGACCGATTTGTGCACCTTGTCCCACTCAAATTGACACCCGTGGGTGCGTATGCATCATATGAGGAATAACAGTGCGGCGACGAACAACAAGAGCGCCGAATATCATGACGGCTGGTGATTGAGATTAATCTGAACGCTGGTAGTCCCAAATTGAGGACAACGACCGTTGCGCAAACGATCAACAAGAACGTACGAAAGTCTCTGGCGGGGTCTTTCGCTTGACTGAGCAGCAGGAAACATCCATGCATTGTGCAGACAAGTCAGCGAAATCAAGTACTTTCTTGAGGCTAACCTTAGGATTTGGCGGAGCTTCAACTGAGCATAGAGCAACGATGGAGATTAACGGAGCGAATTCTCAGCATGAAAATGATCATGAAATGACTACAGCATTTACAGCTTGCGTCGAGGGGGCGAGGAGGTGGCATTCCAGAAGTCACAGCGGCGGTAAACGGGTTCAAGGAAGCATCGAACTACCTGAAGTTTGCAACGAAGGCGCCGAAGATAAAGGCGGACGTTTCAAGTGACTGGTTTGGAAACGTTGGAGCGGAAGTAGTTACTTGGACCTAGATGCTCAGCTACATTCATTTAAAACAAAATGCAATGAAGAGCCTCATGGGGATTTCCAGGCGTAATGAAGACACGATAAAACCGTTGTGACAACAAAAGAGTACCTATTCTGGCTTTGAAAGCTCTAGTGATGCAATCTAAGAATGACCAAACAAAAGATCCGATGGTGTTCAACCCAGTTATTCATCAGAGCTTGGGAAGGTCGGCCCTGCGAAACGTCCCCGAGTTCCTTCCTGCCCGATTGAAAATTTCAGAAAGCCTTGGAAGTCACAGAACCCAAATAGAAAGGCACCTTCCATCCGCAACTTCTGAACCCAATTGAGGTAGACAACTCCTTCCTTTCCACCTCACCTCCCCACTTGTCCCTTCCTTCTTCTACCTCAACGCCCACCACCACCGCTACTGCCGACATTTTCACCACCAAACCTCGTCCTGTCTGGTAGCATCAAGACGAAAAGAGGTATCAAAGCCCGCCAAGCCGGCGTTGTCCTCGATTGTAGATTTCATCATGTTCTACAGCCACGAGAGTCAGTCTATTCGGTTGCTCCTTACCATATCTCCGATCTATCTAACAAGTCGTCAGTCCTGAACAACAAGCAGTATGGCGTCGCCACGATCTGGTAAGTTGACCTTGAACTGCTTATCCCCGGCACAGGCTGACATCCCAAAGGCACGTCGCGAACTTCCGCCAGAGCAACTCTTTGAAGAGGGTCACTCGAAAGGTCATCGACGACGTCAAGATCTCCAAGGCCTGTGCGAAGTTCATGGATCCTGGTCCGCCCATCGCCTTGCGAACTCAGAGCAAGCTTCTCTTCGGCACAGTTCGCGTCTTCGAGCGCCAATGCTACTATACCCTGCACGACGCCGAGAAGGTTCGCCAGCTGATGACAGACCTGTTTGCCTCCATTGACAACGCGATTGATATGAATGCTGGCAAAGCCCGGTGAGAAATCTTGTCGTCTGTGGGAGACTCTGACCTTTGCTGACTTTCCACAGCCGCGAACAAATCACTCTCAGCGACGACCCCAGCTTCGTTCCCTCCGACAAGATCCCTCAATTCTCGCTCGACAGCGGGGACTTGCTCTTTCCCAGTCAGCAAAAGCTTGCCTCTGGAAGCGGCAAGAAGTCCCAGTCTCAGCTTAGTCCTCTCAAAAGCCCCATCAGCATCGATTTCACAGGCGGCGGCGACCCGATTCTTGACTTCGACCTTTCTCAATCCTCATCTAACGCCGGCTTCTTCCCAATGGCTTCTCCATTTGGTCGTGGAGCCGCAGCGGACACCTTCCTTCCCAAGGCGCGTGAGAGTCTTGACATGGGCATGGACATGAATTTTGGAGCAGTCTTGGATGACGATGACTTTGGCGGTCTTCACATGCGAGTCGGCCCAGATGGCGCCTTGATCGACGACGACGAGATCGAGTTGCCCATCTTGCCAGGCATGGAAGGTCCGGACGACGTGCCAATTCAGGATCAGCAACTGGACCCAGAGCTTCCCCAGTACGACCAGGATCAGATCATGCTAGACCTTGAAGGCGAGGTGCCTGCCGACGTGCCTGTGTTGGGAAGCGACCCGCCGCTGTTTCCTCAAGATGAGCTCTCCCTTCAGTCAAACTCGCCCATGCCTGCCAAGGCAGCTGCACCTACCAAGAAGAAACGCCCACGTGTGGCTCGCCCCCTCGAGAAAGACGACGAAAACGAGACCGCGTTCCCCCGCGCCGTTATCAAGAAGTGGCAGGTTGACTACGTTGCGAATACTGAGGCAGTCAAGAGAGACGCATCTGCCAAGAAGCGCAAGAGGGAGACAGCGGCTCATGCACGCGAGTACGCCAAGCGACTGGTTCTCGGCAATGGAATCTGGGGTGTTGGCGACCCGAGAGGCATCGTTGAAATTACATATCCGCTTGCCCAGATCTATGCCGGCGATGGTCTTCGCGATCGTATCTATGGACCGCCTCCTGCCGAGGAGAACCAGGCAGACCTAATCTCAACTCCCAGAGGACGTCGGAGACGCTCAGAAGAGGCCTTTGGTGAAGATGAATCACAGCGCAACGTGCGACCCCGACTCGACGAGACTCCTCACCAAGGTCGCTCCCAAGAAGACATTCCTCAGGACTTCGGCATGATCTACAGCGATCAATCGATGCCCGAAATGGGTATGGATGCTCCGCAGCCTATGTCCGAGCATATATCACCCGCAATCTTGCCTTGGGTCGGAACTCCTTCAGTCGGCAGGGCCTCACTCCCTCCGGGTTCACACTCGCAGCGAGCTGCCCGCCAAACGAGCTTGCGCGGCAGCAGCATCCCGCCCTTCACTCCTCACCAGAACGACCGCAGCAGTGATGCCGGCGGTGGATTTAGCGGCATTCCCGGCTCCGACGCAGGACCGAGCGGTTTGCTCGACGGCATCGCTCAGCCAAACCAAGATGACTCGCTCTGGGCGCGGTCCGCAATGGACGTCGCAAGCCAGGAGTTCCTCCACTGGACTGAAGAGAAGGTCACAGAGACAGGTTACGCCAAGATGGGAGATACCAACGAGAACAGACTCTGGGTCACGTTCGACAACCTCTGCGAGCCCGGACAGCAGGACCACACCGTCGCCGCCCAGGCCTTTTACCACATTCTTTCCCTCGCGACGAAGAACGTTGTCGCTGTTGAGCAGGACATTGAGAACCTGGAGCCTTTCGGAACGATTCGAGTCGGAGTCGACATGACGGGGCGCCTCGAAGACATGGATTGATTGAACGACACGGTGCATTTTTATCGACGAATTTTCTGCAGCATGTGGGGTTCTTATGCGCTGCAGTTTGCTCTGGAAAAGGACGAAATTTGGGGTCGTTTGCTTTGAAAACTGGGTTTCTTCGTTTTTGTTTCTGTTTCTGCGGTTGATTGTTTTCAAGAAGAGGAGAGGAAAGGTGTTGCGGCGGTCAAAATGGGGTTCGTCTAAAAGCAAAGGGGTGGACGACGCAGGATTTGACAATATGGATTTGCTGCATTTCCCTAGGGGATTTCATAATACATTTGCTAGGCGTCTTCTACATCAGCGCCATACACATTAGCTAAATTCACAGGAACGCAGATGATTTCGAAAGTTGTGCGGCATCAATGATCATGAGTTTCATTACTTCATACGCTAGGTAAAGCCAAGACATCTACTCATAGACATCATCCTCCTCGCCAACACCCTCTCGATCCTCGAACTTCATGTACTGCACGTCAGGGTCTTCGGCTGCGGAACCCATGACTTTCGTCCAGGTATCCTTGACCGGGTCCAGTGCTGCATCGCTGAAGGCGAGATCCAGTGGCAGACTGGGGACGACGAGGGACGTATCGGATGAAACAGACGCAGCCGCGCGGGCTTGCTCATACGCGACCTTGTAGATGGCTTGAGGGCAGCTCGCACCATCGCCGAGGGCTGAGAGTAGTGCGTCCAAGGCCTTTTGCAAGGCTTCTGTGGATGTTACTGACTTTGGTGTGATTAAGTAGACGACGCCTGCGATGACTCGTTAGCCAGGTGTTGAGACATGGTTTTGCAGAGTCAAAGTAGATAAAGAGGTGTACGATCAGGGTCACAGAAAGTTTTCGTCGAAGCATAAGCTCAGGCAATGTAGATAAGTTTTGACAAATCATCATGTACAACAGGATAAAATAAAGATGGGCTGAACTTACTCTGACCAGATGGACATTCTCCCGTCTCGCTCGAGTGAGCAAAGACGTAGATGGGATAAGGTGACGCGACGTCCTTTACGAACTCCGCAGGCATCGCGATGACGGCTACAGCAGGCGCCGGCGCGCCTTCAACGGCGGCCTGGAACAGCGATGAGAGAGGCGAGTCGATAACGGCCGTCAATCTGCTCACGCGCTCTGCGTCTGACGGCACATCCTCAGCACCACGGACCAGCGCACGGGTTTTCACCGTGACATCGCTGGTCAGATCAACCTCGAACGTCGCGCCATCTTCCTGGGCTTCCAGTGGGCGTGTGGCTTTCATACCGGTGCCCAACATGTACACCGCGCCGCCGACAGCGCACGCGCGGCAGCCCACCTGCGCGATCTCCGACAAGCCGCCCCATTTCGGGTACACTGCCGCGAAGCCCGGGCCGAACGCACCCATAGACGAGAGATGGCGGTGGATGGCTGCCAAGCCGGCGCGCGTGGATATCGTACCGTCGAGGGAAAGCGTGAGTGTGACGATGTACGTCTGCAACGCCGCATCGAGCTTGAAATCCGTCGCAAGGAAATCCGCCAGAGGCTTGTCGGCGTGGGGAGTCCAGGTCGGGCGGTTATCCTCCGAGTCGTAGTCAAAGACGAACTTCAGGAACTTCATCAGCGACCGCTTCGCCCTCGCCGGAATCGCGGTCGTGGAGAAGACGGCTTCGCGGGTGGAGGGGATCGGCACGATAGCTGCCGCGCCGCCGTCATCCACAGACGGGGTGTAGATGAAGAAGGATCCCACGGCGAGGAACTCAATCTGCCGGTACGCGCGGGAATCGACGAGCTGGGTGACAAGTGCCGACCGAGTGTGTACGATTTGCGGCGCAAGAGCTAGAGAGTAGGCTCGAGGGAAAGAGACGCCTTGCCCTGCCTTCGTGATCGTCGCCGAGGAGAAGACGCCAGAGCTTGACGCGTTGGCCGCAGCCCAGTCTTTCATCTCCTGGAGGGAGAACGCGGCTTCGGGACCGCCATAATACTCGTTGGGATCGAGGTGCAGGATTTGTTTTCCTGAGCGGGAGAGGGCTCTTTACGGCCGGAGAGGGCTGCGTCAGTCAGATCGAGGCTTTTGGAAGCAGCAACGACGACATTTTCGCGGGCGTGGGAAAAGAGGATGCTGAGGAAGAAAGAGAAGCTTACAAGGCTAGCAGCGACTGCTGCAGGCCAGTACCGTGGATGATGACATCCCACGTGTTCTCGGCCAGCGATTCCATGTCGGACTGGAGGGTAATCGGGTCGAGGAGGGAAGAAAGAGAAAGCAGGAGAAAAGTTTGCGAAGAGAGGTGAGGTCGAAAAAAAAGGAAGCTTTGACGATGGGGGCCCTCAGTGGGGAAATGGAGGCTCTGGGTGCGTTGTTACGTAAGGCACTGTCTGCTCGCACGGTAGAGCCGCCCACTCTAAAAATTTCTGGCGCGTCGCTGGGCTTTGCGGATTTTCTTCTCTTCTTCAACCATCCGCCCGGTAAACCAGCCGCGAGTCACCAACAGTAGATTCGCAGCCTATGAGGGCCTTTCATTAGGCTTCCTCGGCGCCGGGCGGTAGAGAGATATTTTCCCTAGTATCTACTGCCTTGGAATAACGTCTGAAAAGGTGGCTCGAATTGTGGAATACATACTTTCACTGTAGACGTGAGCTGTGATTGACTGCCCTGCCTTGTGGACAAGATCCTCAGCGAATTTTGTTTGCCTAGCTGATGCGTCTGCCTAGTGCCAGCTGACTGTCGTTTGCTCTAATGGATATTGCCCTGCCGGAATATCCTGCATCAAACAGCTATTGCTATTCCTTATGCCCAGCCTGATTGTTCCTCCCTGCGTCCTCAATTCGTCTTGACGATGCGAAAGACAAGTCCCCCCCAAAGAACTCCTTCCCAAGGTATGCTCATATCTCATAAAGTCGTGCTGCGAAGTAGAAAAGGAAATCAGGCAGAGCTAGAGCCCGAGTCGTCACCGGCCTTCATGGCGACGTGGTAGAAAACCGTGCAGCCAGTGCTGAGCTTGCCCTTCTCCTCGCTACAGCAGGACATCACCCACATCAAGTTGACGTTGTCCTTGATGTCGTCGCTGGCCTTACTGGCATGGTGGAAGCCGATCTTATCCTCTGTCTCTACCTCTATAAGCCATTCACCTGTTGCGAAGCATTGTTAGCATACATATGATGTCGAAGTCGTTGCTAGACGTACCAGGATGATGAGATCCGCATCTCTTGTCCTCGTCGTTCTCATCGTAGACCTTGCGGCACTGCTTGCAGACGCGAAGGGCACGCTCAGGCTGCGAAAGGACGTCGCCGAGCATGTGGTGGACCGAAATACCGGAGTCGTGCGAAGCCTCCGACGAGGCGCGAACGGTGTTGCGCGTGGCGCGGCGCGAGCTGAAGACCTTGGGAATGTGAAGGTGGTCCGCGAGCTTGGTGACTAGCTCACGGGTCTTCGCATCCGCATCGACGACCGTCTGGAGGATCTGAAGGAGATTATCCTTGTCGCCGGCAACGAGGCGCTTAGAGATATCGATGTCGGACATGATCGTCGAATCGCGGGTGTTTGAGGGGTTCGGTTTCGTTGAAGAATGGTAGAACCCTTCGTTTCGGTGAAAGGTGTTTTGGTATTGTTTCTTCCAGGAGCCAGAGAGAAATCTTTTGGAAAGAAGTAAACAAGAAACAAGACGTGTTAAGGCGGGTGCATCTAGCTATGCAGCTTCCTTCTCATGACAGCCGCATCGGGTGGGTGCGGCTGGTGATGGGGACCGTCGACTCATCAAAGCTCATGACAGGAAACATGCGCGCGTTTGCCTGTGATGAAGCAAAAACGAGAAAGGAAAGTTACAGAGTACAATGGAGGGGAGACAAACATTGCTTTCCCTAAAACTTTTGATTTTTGTTTCCTTTACCGGGTATCATTATCTTCATGGCATGGCCTTCCTGACCTCCTCCCATCTCTGCTCCGCAACGCCGACAAACTCCCGAATCAGCTGCGGTTGCAGCGCCGTGCCGCCGTGCTTTGATATCGCCAGAATCTTGGTCTCTTCTCCGCTGCAATCAACTACCGCCGTAACCTCCTCGTCACAGAGTCCCTCCTCCAATGTGTCCGGGTCCACCAGAGTCCAAAACTTGCCGTCTGCCGGCTTGTCAGTCGTCTCCTTGCCAGTGAAGACACCCGCCGTGCAAGCGACGGGGAAGCCGTTGATGCTAAGGTGCTTAGGATTGTCGCGGGAGCAGATGACCAGCTCACGGTCCGGGTCCCAGCGGGCGATCGGAATAGTCGTGTCGCGCAGGGCCGCGAGGACGGAGGCCCAGGCAGCGTCGAACGGGTTGCCGTCGAGGGAGATGAAGAAGATGTCGATGTAGAGAACCCAGTACGCAATGACCACCTTCTCGCCCTGCTCCTTTTCTCCATCATCCTCCTCCATCTTGTCCTCGTCATCGTCTTCGGCAGCGTTCTCGGCGGGGCGGGTGTACCATATCCTCAGATCCTCGGCGTCGAGAAGCTTGGAGGAGTGCAGGAGAGAGTAGACTCGTGTGCTCAGGGTCTGGGCGAGGGTCGTCGGAGGAACACCGGGGAGGAACTGAGGCGCGCAGCCAGTGGCAAGCTCAATATTCGGGACAAGCAAGTCGTAGTCCTTCAGCTCTGCAGCGCCGTCCGTCTCGGTTGTGGTAAGGGCGTTGTGGCGGCGGAAGTTGGGAATGTCGGAGGCGAGGATTGTCTCGGCACGAACACCACAGATGGCAGTCGTGTCGCCGGTACGAACAACGGCACTGCCATTGGCGTGTGTGAGGGAGGAAGTGTTGATGTTTGGAATTCGGGCCTCGTCAGGACGGCGGCCATTGCTACGGGCTGAATTGGCAGGCGCGGGCGGTTGGAGGTTCGCGAGGAGGAACGGGTGGGGAGAGAGCTTTGCGAAGGTATCGCGGGGAAGGCCCTTCGAAGTGGCCATATTTCACGATATATCTTCGCGAGGCGAAGGCGACAAGATATTGCGAATTGAAAGCCTTGAGATCGAGAGAAGCTGCTGTTAGAAGTAGGATTGAGGAAGGTGAGAGCTGGAATTTTTGGTTGGAGTCGGAGGTCGGCATCAGTGGCTCCGGTGGGGCATCACCTCCACTCACGGTACCGCCGCCCCGAGACCCGGAACTTAGTGTAGGTATGTTCACTTCATGTCTTAACTTCCTTTATACTTAATGCCGGATTGGAACTTTTTTTTCCTCGATGATATGAATTCTCAAACTAGACTTCAAGCCCTGAATCGTTCTGGAAGTTTTCCACAACTCAATAGGCTCTGAGCTTTCTAACCTCTTTTCTTTCTATCTTCGAATTGGATCGAAGCATGGCTGCGATCGTTGCCCTTGGTAATCAATTTGGAGAAGCCGGCAAGGCCTCTTAAAGTGCGACAGTAGAATCGTTCGTGGCGCTATGTCATCAAGTTTCCCGTAGTCCTCTGTAAGTAAGGTCACCACTTCAGCATGACCCATGCAGTCTGATGGAACGAACCTGTTCCTTGAGTTGTACAGCATACACTCCGTTGCGTTGACGGCGTCCGCCCCTGACTTTGACCTGGAAGGAAAGTTTTCTAGTAGCCTAAAAAACCCTAAATCACAGTAAACTTTACACCTTAATAACTCTATGTATATATAATGTGTGAAAGTAAAAAATATATCATTAGATAGCCCTTAACTAGTAGATTAATTAATTAATTAAATTTCTAGCTACACGTATTACGTACGTATAGAGTTATAGAGGTATAAAGTTTAGAGTGATTTAGGGGGTTTTTAGGTTAGCGGACACTAAACATAATTCTAAAAAGAAAAAACGAAATCCCTGGTGCGTTGCGTTAAGAGCTTTTTGTTACGGTCAGCTATCTAACAGTAGGGTCTGCTAATAGAAGTTAGAGATTAACGTATAGTAAATAGGTTTCTTATCGTAATCCTAAGTTATAGGTTATAGGCTGTAGTAGATTAGGTCTTTAGAAGCTAAAGTAATTAGTCTTAGACTTAATAAGTTATTTATAGTAAAAGTAAGCTAAGAGTATCTTAAAAATAAATATAAAGTTAATTACTAAAGAGCTATAGAAGTCTAACTATAAACTAAGCTTAAATTATTCTATATATAAGTCCTAAATAGTTCTTTTATTTTACTTACTAATTCCCCTTTAAGTACTAATAAGCGTTTAGTAATTATTAGTAAGCGCTTAGTAGCTCTAACTAAGTACTTAGTAATTTATATTATTTACTTAGTCTTTATTTTATTATTATATAACTTATATTATAATTCTTCTATTCTAAGTAAGTCCTTATTATCTTTATAATCTTATAGTATAAATATCCTATCTTAGCTACTTAATATCTAAATAGGTTAACTAACTATTATCTTTATATAATAAGTTATAATATTAGGTCCCTTCTCTAAAGGTTTTATTTTTAAGACTTAATATAAATAAGTTATTAGTTTTAAATTAGGGATCTATTAATTATACTTCTTAATTTACTTATAATACTAATATTATATTAGGTTATATTTCTAAAAATTCTATAATTTCTACTCTTTATTATTATTATTATTCCCTTAAGATTACTAAAGATAGTTTTAAAGTTATACTTTATTATTATTATTAGTTTAAAGGGTTATATTATAAAATACTATTTAGTTCTTTAGTTTATAGAGAGTATATTACTATAAGTAGTACTTAATATTTATATAATATATCTAATAATATAATTTACTAATATTTATAGTTTCTTACTAATTATTCTATTTTTTTTAGCTAATTTAGTCCTAGTAGAACGTCTAATAGTTAAGTCTTATTATCTAAATAATAAAGAAAAAGAAACTAAGGAGTTATTTTAGAAAAGAATAGAAGTATTATAGAAAGTATAAGCTAAAGTAAATAAAGTATTAGCTAAGCTAAACTATATCTATAAAGCTAAAAAGATAGTTTTTAAAAAAAGTTATAAGGAAATATTAATAGTAGCTAAAGAAGAAGAAGTATTAAAAGTTCTTCTTATTAAGTTTTCTAAAGAAATATCTAATTCTATATTAAGGGTATAGTTAGTAAGTACTTAAAGTATTATAAATATAGATACTTTATTTAATTAGAATCTTATAACTTTAAACTTTTTATTAAGGGAGTTTTAGTTATATTCTAATATTCCTAAGTAAATAAATAGTTTTCCTTATTTTAATCTATTTATTTCTATTAGTAGTTAGATATATCTATAAAAGTACTTAATCTATTAATACCCTTATAATATAATTAAAATAAGTATAACTAATATAAATATTATTTCTTATTTATAGTACTATTACTAGTATTATATAAGTTTATCTATTATATTTATAACGTTTTTAGCTAGTTCCTATATATTATCTTTATATTTATACTTTTTCTACTTAATAAAGTATTAAATTCCTTAAGGTTCCTATATATAGTTAATAATTTATTTAACTTTATACTCTAGTTTATTATCTTCTATAATAATAAAGTTATTTATTTATAATCCTTATAGTATTAGTTTAAGAAATAAAATATAAAAGATTAAATAATACTTTATAGTTTCTAAGAGTTTAAGTTTATAGTTAACTAATAAGATAATTTATAAAACCCTAAAAAGTTTAAGTTTTTTAAAGTTAAGTTTATTATTTAGTTACTTTATTTTAATATTTTACTATATAAAGTAAATACTATTTCTCTCTCTTAAAGTTAGTCCTTTAATTCTTTATTAGTTACTAAATTATAATATTTATTTTTATATAAATTTAAGTTCTTTTTATATATTTTCTTAGATATCTTTAATTTATTATACTAAAGTAGTAGCTTTTACTATAGCTAAGCTTACTTAGGATTCTCTATAAATAGTTAGTTTAAATCTATAGTTAAAATAGAAGAGAGATTCTTTAGTATTTTTTCTTATTACGCTATTATAAGTAAATTAAGTGATTAGTAATAATATAACTTAATTATTTTAGTTATAATTAATATAAGTATAAAGGTATATTTTAAGGATTTAGTTAATTTATTCTATTTATCTATTAATTTATAAGTAAAATATAGTAGATATTAATTATTTAATATTAAGTTATACTATAATTAATTTCTAAAACTTTAAAATAAATATCTTATCTCTATTAGATATAATCTCTTTAGGTATTCTATAATTAGTAATAATATACTTAATAAAGATATATATATATTCTTTAATATTACTTATTTCTTTATATAGGATAAAATAGGTATATTTTATAAGTTAATCTATAATAATAAGAATACTATTAAAGTATATTCTTATAAAGGGTTTTTTAGACTTTAGTAGTTTAATAATAAAGTTAAGTAATATAACTTACTAAGTAGTTTATAATATAAGTAAAGGTTATAGTATATTATAAAGTTAGTATTAAGTAGGTTTATTTTTAAAGTAAACCTTATAATCTTTAATTACTTTTACTATATATTCTCTAGTAACTTTTTCTCTATATTACTATTATAGTTATTTCTAAGTTTTTATAATTCCTTAGTAGCTATATATAAAGTATATATAAAACTCTATAATTACTTTATTATTTAATATATTAGTTAAGCTAGTATTAGATTATTTAGCTATTATTAAGAGTTTAGCTATTAGTATTAAGTTTCTATTATTTTCTTTAAAAATTACTTAAGTTTTTTTAGGTATTAAGATATTATAGTCTAATTATTAACTAAAAGTATTAGTTCTACTATTATCTAATCCTTTTTAGTAAATAATTTAGAAGTTAAATTCTAAGAAGAATTTTAATTATTAGATTTATTATTTATTAAGCGTTTTTAAGATTATAAAATATAAAAGATTCTTATAGTCTAAGTATATAAATATTTTATAAGTAGTTCTTAAAAGTTTAAATTATTATTCCTTAAAAGCTTTAATAATTACTATAAGTTCTTTATTATAAATCTAATAGTTAAGTTTTAGTTTATAAAGTTTATAAGAGAAGAAAGTATAAAAATATAGTTTTTTTTCTAAGTTTTATTATAATAATTATATTCTAAAAATATAATCTAAAGAATTTAGTTCTACTTTAAATTAGTTCTTAAGATCTAAGATTATTAGAACTAGCTTATTAATAATTATATCTTTAATTTTTTAGAATACTTCTTATTAAAATTCTTTTTATATAAATAATATATCTTTATAGCTAAAGTTAATAAAAGTTATATTTATCTTTCTATAATTTTTTATAAATTTATAATAAAAGTTAATAAAACCTAAAAATCCTTAAACTTCTTTAAAGTTATTAAGTACTAGCTATTCTTTAATAATTTTAACTTTATTTTCTAATATATAAACTTCTTTAAAGGTAATAATAAATCTAAAGTATTCTACTTTTTATATATAGAATTTACTTTTCTTAAGTTTAACTAAAAATTTAGTTTCCTATAAAGTTTATAAAATATTATATATATCTTCTTTATACTTATTAAGTATTAAAAAGAAAATAAAGATATTATCTAAGTAGATAATTATATAGATATTAATATATTATTATAATATAGTATTAATTATATTTTAAAACGTTATAAGTATATTAGTAAGACTAAAAAGTATAATAAGGTACTTAAAATATCCTTTTTATATTCTAAAAGTAGTTTTTTATTTTTTATCTTATTTTATTCTAATTAAGTTATAAGTTCTTTTAAAATTAAAAGCTATAAACTAATTAGCTTTATATAAAAGTCTCTTTATTTTATTAATAAAAAGTAGTAAGTAGTAATTCTTAATTATTATCTTATTAAATATATAGTAGTTAATATATAGTTATAGTTTTCTATTTTTCTTAAGTATAAATAAAATTAAACTTCTTATTAATAATATTAATAGTTTAATATATCCTTTTTTTAGATTTTTATTAAAGTATTTATCTAAAATCTCTATTTTAGTTAAGTTAAAGCTATATATCTTATTAAATTATAGTTCTTTTCTTTTTTTAAAAAGGATTTTATAATTAAAGTTAGTATATTTAGATAGTTTAGTTTTAAGTTTAGCTATAAAGAGTTTTTTATAAACTTTATACTTTTTTAGGATAAATAGAATTAAATCCTTTTTTTTATTAAGATCTTTTATTATTATTAGTTATAATATACTTTCTTTTATTTTAAAGTAATAGATATATTTTATAGCTATTCTTTTATAAAATCTATTTAAAGTTTAAGTTCTATAAAGCTACTTAAAGATTAAATTATTATAATCCTAATAGAGTTAGCTTATTCTCTAATTTATTTATAAATTATTCTCTTATAATTATAGTATTCCTAATATAATATTATATATACTAAGTTTTATAATATTAAGTTAAAGTTATTTATTCTAATTTAAGTAACTTATTATAAAAGGTATAGTCTTATTTTTAATAATTCCTCTTTTATATTAAACTTATTCTCTTTCTATAGTATTTAAAGTATATTAGTATTATTTCTATATTTATAGTAATTATAGTCTATTTATTACTTAAAGTAAGATAAAGTTTCTTTTAGATCTACTATTAATTAGTATAATTACTATATTATTATTAATTATAACTTATAGTTATAAATATACTTTTTATTTTAGTTATACTAAATAAATAGACCTTATTATTATTATTTATCTTAGTCCTTCTTTAATAAGTAAGTTTAGTTTTTTAACTAGCTTAATTATCCTAAAGAGGTAATTTATTTTCTTTCCTATAGTACTTTTATAATACTATTCTTATAGATCTAAACCTAAAAAGGTCTTAATCTATCCTTTATAATTCTCTAAGTATATATCTTTTCTTAATAGTAGATTTAATATTTATTATATTAGTATTTATCCTATTTTATTTACTTATTATTAAAGTACTTTATAGGGAATTTAAGGTTTAATTAGAAAGTAGTAATATTATTATTAAAATAGCTAATTTCTTATCTTATAAGAATATATACTAAGTATATATAATATATAGGTCTTATATTAATTTTTTAAAGATTAAATTAGTATTTATATTTATTTCTTATATATTCCTTATATTATAAGTAGAAGTATTAAGCTTAAAAAAAGTAGTAATATCCTAAATTATAGAGGTTTAAGTAGAAGTAGTCTCTTAATATAAAAGTTAAAGCTTACTTATTAACTAGTAATTCTAAGTATTTATAGAAGTATACTTATTATTTATCTAACTAAGTATTAATTATCTATATTTTAATTTTTATCTTAATTTCTTTAAGTTTATCTTTAGATTCCTTTTTAGAGCTAGTATTATCTATATTAAGTATAAACTTATAAGTAATCTCTATCTAAGTATATTAGTAAGTAGTATTATAAAGTTTATCTAAGTTATATAGGGAACTTTCTCTTTCTCTAAAAGTCTAATTATTTATAATATTAAAGAGATACTATTCTTCTAGGGGGTTATATTAATATTTTAGTTTTTTATTAGATTCTTTCTTAACTTATTCTTTAAGTTCTTAGTTAATTTATTTAATTCTAATAAAGTTTCTTTATATATACTTTTATTATTCTATATATAAAAACATAGTATTAAGTTATTTTTCTTATATAAAGTTATAAGGTTCTACTTAAATCTATTCTAAGTATATAAGTTTAGTTAACTAGAAGTATATAAGTACCTATTTATTATTATCTTCTAGTTCTTAGTTATATATAGCTATACTTATAGGTTAAAACTATTAAAGTTAAAGTATTTTATTAAGTTACTCTTTAGGTTTTCTTATAATTTTATTATTATTAATATATATTATTATTAGGATTTAGAAATAAGTATTTAAAGTAATTATATTATATTTAGATTATTTATTATTATCTTTTAGATAATATCTTAATATTTCCTTATCTTTAAAGTAGATATAGTAGTTATTATTATAATATCTAGTTTATAATATAGATATATAAGGTATTTTAGTTATTATACTAACTTACTTTATATATTCTAAAATTAGTTTTTAGTTTCTTTTCTTAAGTTATTAGTAGTTATAGGTAATATACCTTTATTTCTTATAGTTATAATATTTAAGGTTCTAAGGTTTTTTCTAGTTCTTTATAGTAATACTAAGGTCTATAGGTCTACTATAGTAGCTATAAGTAGTAGTATACTTTAGGGGTTATCCTACTCTAAAGTTATTATAGTTATTTTTATTTTTTATTACTACTTATTAAGGGAATTTCTTACCTTAGTTCTAGCTATAATACTAAGAGTTATAAAATTACTATTAGTACTTATAGCTAATATTAGATTTATAATACTATTCCTATTCTCTTTTATAATATTAGTTATTTTACTTAATAGTATATTTAATATAATTAGTAAAGCTAAGTAGTTTATTAATTTTATTAAGTTTATCTTTTATATATCCCTTAAGTTCTAAATAAAATATCTTAACTTTACTTTCTTTAGTAAAGTTAAATATAAAAATAATCTAATAGAATTTAGCTATATAAGCTAATACTAATTTAGTCTAGTAGAGTTATCTTAGTTCTCTTTATACTTATTAGGTTTTATTAAGTTCTTAGAATATAAATTATAAAGCTTATTTATAGTTTATAAAGCTATAAAATATATTCTTAACTTCTTAGGTATATTAATCTAAAGGTTTACTTAACTACTTATTTTAAAAAAGTTTAAATTAAGCTAAAGCTTTTTTTTATAAAAAAGTAGTAGTATAAACTACTCTCTCTATTTTATTTTAGAAACTATTATTATAGAAAGTATAGTATATATATACTTATACTAAATATCTTTTAAACTTCTTAAGGTTTCTATTAAAAAGAATAAGTAGTATAAGTTTAAAATAGTCTTATCCTTCTATTAAAACTATAATAATATTAATAGTAGCTTAAAAAGTTTATACTTCTTCTTCTAAAGTATAAGCCTATTTAATATATATCTAAAGTTTAATAAATATAACTAAGTTTTTATTAAATATATACTATATCTCTTTAAAGTTATTATTAGTTTTTTTAAGCTAATACTTAAGTTCTTTAGTATTATTCTTACTATCTAAGTTATCTTTTATTTTCTAATCTTTAAGTTCTTAAGCTAAATTCTAAGAAATTTATCCTCTTAAAGTAAATAAAGATTTAAAAGTAGGAGACTTAATAAAAGTATAAGAGGATATCTTATCTATACTATTTAGTAAGTATTAATAGTTAATTTATTAAATAAAAGTAATTAAAATATTATAATTAGCTATCTAATAGTAAGGTTTACTAATAAAAGTTAGAGATTAATATATAATAAATAGGTTTTTTATTATAATCCTAAGTTATAAGTTATAAGTTATAATAAATTAGGTTTTTAGAGGCTAAAGTAATTAGTTTTAAACTTAATAAATTATTTATAATAAAAATAAACTAAAAGTATCCTAAGAATAAATATAAAGTTAATTACTAAAAAGTTATAGAAGTCTAACTATAAACTAAGCTTAAGTTATTCTATATATAAGTCTTAAATAGTTCTTTTATTTTACTTACTAATTCCCCCTTAAGTATTAATAAGTACTTAGTAATTATTAGTAAGCGCTTAGTAGCTCTAACTAAGTGCTTAGTAATCTATATTATCTACTTAGTCTTTATCTTATCGTTATATAACTTATACTATAGTTCTTTTATTCTAAATAAGTCCCTGTTATCCCTATAATCTTATAGTATAAATATTCTATTTTAGCCGCTTAATATCTAGGTAGGTTAACTAACTATTATCCTTGTATAATAGGTTATAACACTTTTACGTTGAAAACCCCTGCGTAGTGCGCGTAAATAAAAAACATATTATTATAATCAGCTAATTAAGGGCTATTAATTAATATAGATTTTATTTACGCGTATTATGTACGCATAGAGTTATAGGTGTGTGAAGTGTTTGGTTTTTTTCGTGAAAAGCCCCTTTTTTTGCCTTTTTCGGCCGGAAAATTGGGGGGCGGACGCCGTCAACGCAACGGAGTGTAATTGATTGGGTGGGCTCGGGGCTCGGCCGTGAATGGCACCCCACACCAGGCAACGTGAGATTATCTTCCTCTACCTCCCGGAAACTCTAGGCTGAGTAACTACAAATGTTTCCCATTTTCAAATTTTTTGTGAACTATGCCTGGCAAAATGCCTTTCAGGGACAGTTTTAAACGCAGACTTGGACTGCATGGGTCCCAACAAGACTTGTCAAAGCCATTTTCACGTTCAACAGAGCCTTAGGCTATCGTCTTACATCTGATTTTCATGTCAATACAGGTGTGCTTCTCACAGTCATGGTCAATTGAAATCAGGAGGTTAGTGTGCGTTATCTGGGCAGAATTGCTCTGGGCAGAATTGTCAAGTCCCACCCACCAAGCTCCATAGGTATGTACTTCTCGCCAATAGACTTGCGGTCGTCTGGGCCGGCCTGGCGGTCGCATCAGCTGCGCCTTACCTATTATTCATACATGCAGGTTCAAACTAGATCATCGCCTATCACATAATGCTGATGGGGCCTCGTTAGGTTTGGCATTTTCCAGCCTTTTACCCCTCCTTTTTCTCTCTTTTGTTCGCAGGACGGCAGAGTTTGCGACAGATCATCGCGTCTTTCTCGATCTCGCCACTTAAGAAGAGGCATCGCCTTCTGGCTATCACTTTGGCCAGTATGCCCGACCCATCAAACTACACCATCGGTTGGATATGTGCCCTCCACACTGAATTTGTAGCTGCCCGAAGCTTCCTCGACGAAACCCACGACGATCTCGAATTCGTTCCCGTAAACGATGACAATACCTACAACCTTGGCCGTATGGGGCAACATAACATCGTTATCGCGCTCTTACCGGACGGCGAGTATGGCCTGTCTTCTGCAGCTGCTGTTGCTAGTGATATGGTCCGCACCTTTACGAATGTGCGTATTGGCCTTATGGTCGGTATTGGGGGTGGTGCGCCAAGTACTAGTAACGATATCCGCCTCGGAGATGTTGTGGTCAGCTCCCCTCGCGATGGGCACAGTGGTGTTTTACAGTACGACTTTGACAAATCCATCCAGGACCAAGAGTTTAAGACTACTGGCTTCCTAAACCAACCACCAAGGGTTATTCGAGGAGCTGTGGGAGCACTGCGGGCCGAGTTCGAAGAGAATGGCAACAACCTCGCCGAGGATGTTATCAATGTATTAGCGAAAAAGCCAAGACTTCAACGAGATTATGGTCGTCCTCGCGTTGAGACCGATAGGCTATTCCGCAGTCATGTGGTGTTCGAAAGCCTAGTTAAAGAGCCGGGTTCAGAGATGCTAGTTTCACGGCCAGAACGCACTGATAAAGACGACAACCCGGCGGTTCACTATGGACTGATTGCGTCTGCAAACCAGCTGATGAAAGACGCGACTATAAGGGATAAGCTTGCAACAAGCAAAGGAGTGTTGTGCTTTGAGATGGAAGCAGCGGGGCTTATGAATCATTTTCCATGCCTAGTTATCAGAGGCATATGCGATTACTCTGATTCGCATAAGAACAAGAACTGGCAGGGGTACGCAGCGATGACCGTAGCAGCGTACGCGAAGACTTTATTATGCCGTATTCATGGAAATAGACTAGAGAACGAGAAGAAGCTCGCAGACGTCATCTCTACTGGTAAGTACGGCTCAAGGCAATGTACCTAACTCAAGTCCATAGTTCTGACACAAGTCCATAGCTCTGAACCAAATACAATCACTGCAAGTGGCTCAGCAAGAAAAAGTCTCTAAGATACAAACCCATCTCAATACCGAAGCTTTCGATAAGTTATTCATAGCTAAAGGCGCCGAATACGACACCCATCATAACCAGCATGAACCCAGGTGCCATCCGAAGACAAGAGTCGGTGTTCTTGAAGCAATTCAATTGTGGGCGAAAGATGCAGATAATCAGCGACGTATCTATTGGCTAAGCGGAATGGCCGGCACGGGGAAGTCAACTATTTCTAGAACGGTAGCAAAAGCCTTCGACGATAACAATCTTCTCGGCGCCTCTTTCTTTTTCAAAAGAGGCGAAGCCGATCGCAACAGCGCGTCCTTATTCTTCAGTACAATTGCTCGGCAGCTAGTCAGGCGACGAACCGACATGCAACCGTTTGTTCTGGATGCGATTAAGAAGACCGACAACATTTAATCCAAAGGCATCGCAGAGCAGTTCGAACAACTCATTCGCGACCCGCTAGCAAATGCCCAGCGCGCAAATGCTAGGAAGACTCACGTGGATGAGCTTATGAAGTCTGAAAACATGGAACGCAGTCAAGCAATTCTCTTGGCAGACAAGCTTACCGACAAAGAACTGAAGCTTGTGACCCCTCCTACTTTGGTTCTGGTCATTGACGCCCTAGACGAATGTGCGGTTGAGGAGGATGTCAAACTCGTTATTACGCAGCTGTCATCGCTTGTCAAGTCTAATGCTGGTGGTCTAAAGGTATTTATTGCCAGTAGACCGGAAGTGGTTGTGCGAGATGGAATGGAGAATATCCATGAAGTTCGTCTAGAAACCAAACTACACGAAGTACCGACTAGTGATGTCCTGACGGATATCGCAATCTTTTTTCGCAGCGAGCTAAAAGAAATCAAAGACAAGTGGAACAAGAAACATCGCAACAATCAATTCGCCGCGGACTGGCCTGGACAATCCACACTCAGCTACCTGACGGACAAAGCTGTCCCGTTGTTTATCCATGCTGCAACCGTTTGCCGTTTCATCAAAGACCCTTTCAGTAGTCCAGAAGTGCGGCTTGCACAACTACTTCGGGCCAAAGTCAGTGGGCTGAACGACAAAATGAGCATAACATATCTGCCTGTGCTATGGCAATACAAAGCTGATAGAACCGAACCAGAACTAGACCACGTTCTGAAAAGGTTTCGAAAAGTTGTGGGCACGATCATTCTTCTTGAACAACCGTTATCAGTCGAATCGATAGCATCTTTTCTCAACACCGAGACAACAGATGTCGACCTGATCCTAGACCCCCTGAGGTCAGTCATCGATATTCCAGAGAAACTGGGCAACCCGGTCAAACTCTTCCACCTCTCATTCCGAGATTATCTACTCAGCGAGTCCGCAGAAGACTTCTTCATAAATTCAGAGGAAACGCACCGACTGATTGCACTTGAATGCCTCGACATTCTTTCGAACAGACAGCCATTGCGATATAACATAGGTGGTTTACGACCTGCGGACAGTGGCAACCGGGACAAGAAAGTAGTGGATACATACCTCCCTCCACATACACAGTACGCTTGCCTTCACCTTGTTTCTCATCTGGAACAAGGCAAAATTGGCCTCGGAAACATCAGTGCACTCGATGATTTCTCCGCGTTCATTTACTTCACTTGCTCGAAGCTCTTGTCATTTTTGCAGACGAACACAAGATCAGAAGCATATTTCTCAATTTGACGTCATTGATGCCTCGGGGTCTGCATCAAGTAAGTGTTTCTAGCTTGAATAGAGCCCAGCGTATGAGTTTTTGCTAACTGATGACCATTAGTCGTCTGATGAAAAGGATATGTGTGACTTATTCGAAGAGATGAATTGGTTCGTCGCTGAAAATGTCTCAACTTTTCTCAAGTACCCTCTCCAACTATACTGGTCCGCCCTCAATTTCGTCGGTCCTGGTGGAGGCCGAATCCGGAGAATGTTCATCGACGACGTGACGGGATATGATATCACTCTCGATACGGCACACTGCCCAGACCTGTCCTCTATGTTACGAACACTTGAATCAAGTATCATTCTGGATCATCGGCCTGACGAGAAATTGTTTTATGTTGCCGTTTCACCAGATTCGACTCTCATTGCATGTGGCTACGAGCACGGACCGGTTCAAGTATGGGAGGCTTCTACCGGGGACCTACTACACACTATCGCCAACGAGGGTTCGGATGAATTAACAATAGTCTCACTCGTTTTCTCAGGAGATTCGAGTTGGGTCATATCTGCGACACATGACGCCTTCTGGATTCATGAATCCGATACCGGCGTTTTTGCCCAGACGTTTCCGGCCTTGAATGAGCGTACGTTGCACATTGACGCGTCACGGTATTCGGATATGGAAGTGCTGGCCTCGGCCCATGCAAACTTCACTGTTGCGGTATGGTCGACCGGATCTCAAGAAAAGAAACCTCGACTTCTGTCACCACATAAAGGGAGTGCTGGGGAGGCACTCTACGGATTTGCGAGTCTCTCACAAGACAACCCAGACTATCCAAGAAGAGTGGCAAGTTGGTTCGAAGGCGAAGATCACATACGCATTCTGGACGTGGCTACCGGCGGATTCTTGTTCAATATTCCGCGCTCTGTAAACTGCCTCTTCGGTACTAGAATCCGCAGTCCTATAATTACCGTAGTGCAACCGTTGCAGAGGAGTTACGTTGGCCAGGAAGATGATGCTGCGCGACGTTCACTTCTGTCCGTAGACTAATTTCAGTCTGCGCGCAACGATAATGACTAAATGGCTTCCGAAATCTGGGCCTTCAGTAACAGTTAGGCGATGGCTTCTAGACGTTTTTGAAGTGATCAATAGAAACTGCTGAGTGGAGTAGTATCACCCAACTTCAACTCTAGTCCTTGTCACTTTTGAACTCTATCGTACTGGTTGCACCCTTTCAGACCACGTGCGTTTTGAGAAAGCTTCTTGACTCTTGAACATCATCACCCTTGCCTCCTACTACATCTTCACTCAAAGTCCGTAAAATGGCAGTCCCCAACAAGACGGACAGCCCCCTCTCACCCTAGCTTACGCGTCAGAGATCAGGACTACTAAATCAAGATGTTCTTACTATGAACTTTCCTTTCTCGAACGGATGGACAGCTAACAAGCAACCAGACACCGTCTCGCGATCGCTGCGACCATGAACCAAATCTTCGGCCCAGAGATTGGAGCTGATAACCGCCTCAACACCGCTCACCTCGCAATCGCCACCAACGGCTACCACATCTAGACAGAAATTCTTCACATCCCGGAGCGATTCGGCATTTTCTCATCCGGCCCTCCCCGCCTTCAAGCCCATCAAGGTTTCCTGTTCGTAATCCAAACGGTACTTGTGGCTATTCGGGGCGTTCCTGCGGCGTTCGGTCTCCTATTGCTCAAGTACACGGACCGCGAGTTACCAATGGCACCTTTTGTGAAATACTTTGGATCTATGTTTCTGAGTATGATCGGGATAGTATGGGTTGGGGCATGTCTCAATAAGAGACGAGCACCGGATTACGACTGGGGGGAAGGAAAGGTGCATCAGGAATTATGGTTATTGTTTAGACATTTGGGAAGTTTACACGTACTGTAATATCATGCTACAGCAACTCTGCTTGGGCTTGTGATTATTTTCTCAGCTATCCCTAATTACTGAACCTCAGTCACAGCCGATAACCTTACCCCGTGCATTCATGATTAAGGCTCTGAACTGCTTTCATGAGGATCTCTTCCACTACACTGCTAATCGAGAATATCATGACCGTGCTGGTAGGAGGTAGCCTGAAGCTGACAGCAGATTGAAGTAGCTGCCTTGACACAGTCTTGCGAATCAAGACTTCCAGCAAGCTTTTGCGTTAGCCTTCTAACAGTTCAATAAAATTAATGAGTCCGGAAACTGATATATTTAACACAGATCCAGGAGCTTTTCAATTCGGGCGCAGGCAATAACGATGAAGGCGGGACAGATGACAGCGATGACAAGTTTAAGAAAAGAGACCATTGTCAAGAATCAAGAACACCTACTAATTAAAACAGTGTGCATTTGGTAGAAGCATCTACCTGGATAGCAAACACCTTTATTCACCCGATAATATGCGGGCTATAATGACGTAAACTAATCAGTCTGCTGCTGCTGCCGACAGTTAGCACATGAGGCCGCTTCAACAGGCCCTTGACGATCTTGGGCTCCATGGTTCAAGTCTTCATACTAGCAATCTCCGCATTCCAAATAACCAGGAAAGATGTCTTCATTTGGTCGAATCAGGCAATCCCACTTTAAATACATTTATCAAACAAACCTCCTTTAGTTCCTTGCCTCACAGCATCGAAAACACCTGCCACATTGATCACAACACAGCTACACCCGTGACGATCTCAAACTCGCACGTTCAGTCTAAATCCCTTAGATTTTCGATAAATATTTAAGGTTAAGTCAACCAGAGTTGAAGGCAGACAAATTCATCCGCCGACCACCTCGAGGGAATCATGATCTGACGGGCGATGTTGACTTTGAGAGATACAGCGGAGACATTCGTACCATCATTATGCCGGGATATACTCTGCTTGAACTTCAGTAGACGGAATTGTTTGCTATGCCAAAAAATATCTGAATAATAAAGCAACGATAGAGAAGACCAGAAGACTCAATTCAGGACATGAGGATCCGCCGGAGGTTGCTCTATCACGTGTCATAACATCTTTCACACCATAAGATTATCATAACAGGGGCGTTATGCTAGAACAAAACACGACAAGAGCATTACATTTTGCGACTAGTAACAATATTTTGAAACCGCTCGAGATCTATTTATAAGACCCACGTCGCCACACCTTGCCTTCACGAGCAAGGATGGGAATCCGCAGCAGCACCATCAACTTTACCTTTTACACCAACCAAGCTGGTTATAAATACTTGTTATGCCTGTCCTTTAAACTTCTCGCAGGAAATCGAGTCTGCTGAGATGCCCTTGAAAAGAAATCATCTCCATCTGTGTCGTTGTGATCGAAGGATCACTGATGTCCTTATATGCTGCACTAACCAGCCCTGATAACATCACAACCTTAGCTGAGATGACACACTCTTCTGGTGGCTGGGTATTCTCCCAATGATACTGGGGTTACGGCATGAGGGGCACCGGCGGATACTGACAAACAATTAGCGATGCCCAAACTTTTCCCGCGATCAATTTCGAGACATGCGTTGGGTCACGGAAGGATGAGGGGACTCAGGAACCCAGAAATCGTGCAAAGTGTTCCGAGAAATTGCGTTGAACTCATTACAGTGGGCTTATAGAAGCATTATGTATACGACAGAAAGCTTCTGAGCCTGCAAATGGGGGCTAGGATGCATCAAAGTCCAATCGTCCTTGTGAATTTGTCAACAACCGTCTCACCTTCGGCCCCCTTTCCCCAAGAGGAGTGTATCTGGCCTCGTAACAGAAGTACTTAGATACGAAAATGGCAACTGAAAGTCCAGCCAGCAGCAGGAATATTGCGAAACATTGTCCGCCTTCTTACTAAAGTACCAGTATTGGTGCATGGCCCGCATGACGATCGACCTCACCTTTCCCTCTCACCATTACATCAACACACAATTCATTCATGTTTCCGAACTATTCAGGTCCCACAAAAACAGCCGAAAACAGCGAGGCATAACACCCAACACTCAATCGACATCCCCTGCGAGCCTCACATCTGGTTTTCTTTACTGTCAACGTGAACTCAGAACGGGCCAGTACGTCCTCAGGGCGAAGAAAACCCCAAAGGATTTTGCTGGAGACAAAGAGAACAATAACAAGACTGCCCTTATCAGCCAGAAGCCTTCGCCGCACCTGTAGCTCTAGCTTAAATACCACAACTCGACACCACCCATGGCTCAAGAGCCAGAACAAGCCTACAGATATCACCTATACAAACCACATCATCATTTGTAACCTAAGCCCCAGGATATCAGCCAATGAGTCATGACAGTCTGCATCGTTGAAAATCGAGATACCATATCTTCCTGCCCAAGTTATCTCATTCCTAACCCCCTCCTGGAAAGATTCGCTAGGCAGGCACGACCTGACCCGCCTCTCATGAATCGCCGCCATCCCTCCCTAATCTTGATGTATTATGTTTAAATACGAATGTAAGTGCAAATATAGCAAGTCACCACCTTGAGTCCGCATCAAACAACGGACAATCATACTGTGTAAACATATAAGCGGTGCCAACAGGTTCGGGTTCCACGTTTCAAGAACGAGTGGATTCTCGTTGTTGAAATTCCTCGCCATCAGGGGCCATGATACACATTTATTGCATTGTAGAGCGGGCCCAGCGTCACATGTGCCCGCGTTGACTAAGATGCGCACGATGATTTTGACAACTCAACCCACTTAAAGACATCTTCAACGTATGCAAAGTGATTTGTTCATCTCTTGTATTAAGTGTAAGTGTCATCAGTAGCGGACATACCGCGATTAGGTAGGTATACATCATCATCCCGTGGTATCGAACGCCAGGTATTTTCCATCCAAGATCGTCATCCATCAGTACAAATACAGAGCCGTCATCAAGCCCGGCTCATAGGGCATAGTTCTCAGTATGTAAGTAAATCTCCTCAAGCATATCGTCACCCCAGATCGCCGCCTGTAACCTGGCGACAGTGTTTGCGACACCAACTCTCATGGCCGGTGGCCCGCAGACAAAGACTGCTGTCCTTCTGCCGAGGATGCCTCTGCCATCAGCGCCACCCGTCGCCCACTCCTTGAGCATGTAGCCGAGATCGGGACGCCCGTACTCGACGCTCCAGCCGCCATCGATCTGATGCGGAATTGGGAAGGCAAAGCGCATCAGATTCTTTTGGAACTCGGTCGGTGTCTCAGGGAAACCAAAGTCGAAGCCGGACGGCGGGCCGAAGGTGCTGGTGGGTCGGGTTTGGTTTTGGTTGGGAAGGTTCATGGTTCGGAGGTGGGCCAGCTCCGGTGGCCGGATCGGGGCTTCAGTCTCTTCCGGGTTGGGGTCGGGCACCTTCCGCGGTGATGGCGGGGCGTAGTTGAAGTGCGGCTGATCACCCTTCATGCTGACACGAGGGAAATGGAACTCGCCGTCTTCTCTCTTGACATCTGGATCATGCTCTCCATCGTAATCGCGACCCTCAAGTCTGCGAAGCGACTCTTCCTGTGGAGAGAAGCGGTTTGATGGCGGAGGTCCAGGTGGTGGAGGTGGATATTGGTGAGGCTGCAAGTATTTCTGTTGAGGCAGGGCGGTAATCCTGTCCTCTTGCTCGTCGCGAAGCTCTTGCTCCCGTTGTGGGTCGCCTTGCGCGACGGACTGAATGAGCGCCGAGTTGCGCTTCGATGCGATGCCCGCGACAAACCCGTCAAGTTTGTCGTGGAACAGGTGGCTTAGAGCTCGAGGTGCACCACGGTCACCTGCATCTATCATCATGCCTCGGTTGCGCACCGCCGACGTGACAAAGAACTTGCAGGTGACACTCTCAGGAGGTGCGGCCTCACGACAGATCCGTAACTCCTCGCGGAACCAGTCCATTGCCTCGAGTCTCTTCAGAGCCCATACAACCACCACCTTTTTCGTGATCGCCTTGCCATCGCGCATTCGCTTGATGAGGTTCAGCAATTGAGACATCAATGCCGTGATGCCGCTGCCGCCTGCGATGAGAATGCAAGTGTCAAAGGCAGCGAGATCCCTTCGCATGCCTCCGTAAGGACCGTCCAGGAATGCTCGATATGTGTGGAAGGGGCCCTTTTCGATGGCTGTGTCGAGGACCTTTCGGGTGAAACCACCATAGGGCTTGAAGACCAGCATGCAGTCGCGGTACTGCTCGCCGTATTCGGAGGGGAAGTCATCGCTGCATAGCGAAGCGATGGTGAAGGGGTGGTTATCGAAGAATGAGATGCCCGGCATGCGCAGGTAGACGTACTGGCCAGGCTTCCACCGCATTTGGGTGGGAATGGTGATCTTGATCGCGTTCTCGGCAAGGAGAGTGATGGCAGCTTCGTCACCCACCATGAAACTCAGCCTCCATGGCTTGGTCCAGTTCAGGTTGAAGAGGCGCAGGAAGTAGCAGAACGCCCAAATGGCAATGGTTGCCCAGAGGTAGTCCCACGAGGCAAGGAAGTTCTTGGTGTGCCAGAACAAAAGCCCAACGTACACCATACCCACGGGTACGTGAAGCATGACGAAAACTTCATAGGCCATGCGTCGAATGAAGGGAAGGGATGCAACGCATAGCCAAACCAGAGGAACCAAGCACGCAATACCTGTGCCGTAGATGACACCGCTACCGCCGGCGAACAGCCGTGAGAAGACCTCCATACCGCCATCATCCCACACCGGCTGGATGTAGAACGGGACGGTGTGCACCAGCGAAAGAAACAGGCAGAGATATCCGGCCCAGCGGTGGAAGACATTGAGGCGCTCAGGTCCAATGCCAATGAGCATCGACATGATGTTGGCTTTCATGCTCGTCACGACGATCCAAGGAGTCAGGGCCACGGCGATCATGCCGGCACGAATGGCGACGGGAGGTGAGCCGAATTGGATACTTTGCCAGTAGAGTGGCTGTTGGAGGAAACAGTAGAGTGTCACAAAGGCCAGAGCAATGAAGCCGCAGGTCAAGACGGCGAGCGAGGAAAAGGTGAATCGGTGGCTGCCCCATACGAAGTCGGGAATGGGTCGGTAGAAGACCCAGCGGAACAGGGCCAAGGTATCGTTGACGAATCCGACGGAGGAGAAGTGAGCCTTTGGCTTGAACTGCTTCTCCCCAAGACCTTCTCCTTCGGGGAAGAAGTGCTGTGTCTGTCCGGTTCTCAATGCGTGGGCGTATTCGGGATCGGTGCTGTAAAGGTCGGCATAGTGCTGCTCCACCTCCTGTTTGTAGATGGCTTGGCGGATCTTGTCTTGCCAGAAGTGCCAGAACCGCATGAATAGGACTGTGCCCATGAGGGCCAGCGCAAAGTAGGTCCACCCCAATCCATACTTTCCAGACTTGCTCCAAGGGTCTACCGTGAGGGCCTCAATGAGACCGGGTGGGCTGTCGGGTGTAAGCGTGATGGCGATGCGTTTGACGAGTCGTGTCGCCTCATCCGAGGCGGCGTTAGCCACGCTGCGAAAATGTGAAGCCATTGCAGCGAAGCGGTGACGCTTGAACGAAGCAACGGGAGGGCGGCTAAGCGCAGAACACGGAGGTTCTTGTCGACATGCGGCGCGGGTGATTCGGTGCTACTCTGGGGATTTCGGGGCGAGTTGGAGAGGTCGTCGAGTAGTGGCTGTCTTAGAGTTGTTCCAAGCCGGGATGGTTTCAATCCATGTGTCGTGTGTGTTCAGGTGACGTTGGGGTTGCTGCTGACCGAGGAATGCCAGATCCCTCCGAGTAGAGGCAAGGAACGGAGAGGCGACAGAAGCGACGAAAGGAGGGACGGGGCAAAAACGCGGGAAAGAGGAACCGATCCGCAAGTTCGGGAGCCCACAGGGGATATATGGATGTGAGATCGGAGGCGCTCCGAGGTGGAGAGTTTCTAGTGGCTTGATACTGACGGAGGGCGGCGTGATGAGGGCAGTTGTCGACAGGACTGTCACGTTGGTGACTGGCAGGCCTCGAAGCACAACTAATCAGAGTGTGGTGGCATCTGTGGTGTATACGATGGATGATAAGGCGGCGAAATTGCCATGTGGAGGGGTCGAGAGGGTGCGGCCTGGGTGTGGTCGTTCAATCAACGGCCAGAAGAGGGTTCGATGGCTTCGTTGGCTCCGGTGGTGAAATGTGAATGGTACCGGGCCCAGCGGCTGACCGTACTTTAATATTGGCTGGTCGCGATTGTGGTCGTTCCCCGCCGCTGGATGTCACACAATGCAGGCCGGACGTGGGCGCTAGAAGGGTGGATGCGATGCAGGTGAACAGACTGCAAGCTGCAAGCTCTTGGCTAGGTGTGCGTCGAGGGACGGTGGTACGGCCGTCTGCTCAGCAGAGGGAGACTATTGAAGATGTGGACCGGGGTACGACTGCGGGAGGGCGTTGGTTCTTGCGCCATAGGTGTAATCAGCCGAAGATAAGATTTCCGTGGTAGCAATCGCTGACGGCGGCTGGCTCTGGCCCTCGTCACTGGCAGTCGGTCTTCTGCGAGGACGTCGTATGCCGGTTGGTCTCCATTAGGCAGCCGAATAGCCAACTGGAAGCGGGGAAATCGCTGACGACTTTTGTGTATCCGGAGTTGGTGATCGGGGCAACGTCGAACAATGGCAGTGACTTGTACGTGGCCGTTCGTGGCTCAACGGTGCTGACGACAGCAGTGGTCCTCTCCTTTCCTCAACGCTAGTTCGTCGCTTCAGTCACGCGAGGACATGACACGAACTGTCGGTTCCCTCTTCCATCCTTCTGGGCCAGTGGCCAGTGGGAAAACGTGGGCGTCGTGGAGGACACCTCTCTCTCGCAGAGGAAGTGGCCCATCAAGCAGACCGCTGATGGAGACA
Source organism: Colletotrichum sp. SAR 10_99 (assembly GCA_028654355.1). Lineage (NCBI taxonomy): Eukaryota > Fungi > Ascomycota > Sordariomycetes > Glomerellales > Glomerellaceae > Colletotrichum > Colletotrichum sp. SAR 10_99. Next base: position 166,220 of record JAQIUT010000008.1, read on the forward strand.
TCGGAACGGGATTGACCAACAGCGGGCAGTGGACAGCAACGTACTGCGAGGCGAGGCCCTGCAGAAGATGCGCGACCCAGCACACATGGTGGACGGCCGCATATTGCAAAAGGCCGAGTTTCTTGGATGGCGGTCGAATGACAGCGGACGACGGCTTTGTGACGGGCAATGTGGACAATGTGCAGTTGGCAGAAAAGGGTCGCCAAAAGGCGGGAAAGTGCTGGCTGCCAGATGTGATTCGCAGGATCGAGGTGGAAAGAGCACCAGTGGGGTCCCTTCCCCCGTCCCCTGCTCCCTGACGGGCGGCAATGTCAAGCTGCTGATTGGCTGTGGTCCCTGCTCGTCCAGTGTCTGTGCACCCTGGACGCTGCGCTAGAGCAGGGCCCGGCCGCCCGCACCTGGCTTCTATCCACTAAAGCTTGCCTTGCTAGCCCGCCCAAGCTCCCGCCACCAAAACGGCTTCGCAGCATTCGCAGTGTTCCGCAGCTGTCACCTCCATCCATCTCGACCATCTTGGCCCTCCATCTCCTCATCTCGCCTCATCTCATTCGCTATCTCATGCAAAGTCCTCCGAGGGCTTTTGGGGGGCCGCCTGATCTGGCTTCACGCCTCCGGATCCAATTCTCCCACTGGTCGGTACCTGACTGCTGCACTGCACCTCATGCCTCCACCAGGCCGGACCTGCGACCCGTGAGCAGACCCCAATGTCGAGATGTGTATGCGGAACATTGAGGGGAATCATGTTCGCTTGCACACTCGGTTAAGGTCTGTTCCACGTTCATCCGGTGAATCATTGCTGACACCAAACATGTGTCTTTCGCTGTTTCTAACGGGCTTCTAGAAGACCGCGTCGGAGGCGTCAACGCCACCACTAACGATGTGTCGACAGTCTGCGACATTGATGGAACAAACACGTAAAGAAGGCCATCATAGCCGCCCACAACCCGTCCACCGACACGGAATCCCCTGCTTTCCGCGCCAACAACGACTTACAAGAGAGGAAAATCTTTCAAAACCGAAAGCCCCTCACCTCCGCGGCTGCGCGGCTACTCCTGGCGCCGCCGGTGCCCACCCCGAAGATCATGAGCGACATCCAGACATCGATAGCGTCGTTTGCCCATCGGAACATCCCAACACGCACCCAAGTAACCAACGGGTGGGAAATCTCCCTCCCATCCAGATCCGGAAGCCGAGCCATCAAGCCCTCCCAAAGAGGTGAACAGAGCCAGTCATCAAACCCCGCCGCCCAGCGCTCCCCGGTTGCCGCCGCCAATGGCATCTTCTCGAGATGTGATGAATCTCTCGGATCCCTGTCGTTTGCAAAGACTCGTCCACCAACATCTACCCAGGGCACGATTTCGCCCGCAAAGTCGCTCTCAAATCATACGGTCAAATCAACAATCCATGCACCCATCATCGCAAGTCAATGCAATGCAGTCCGCGATTTCTCGTCACCAACCGCCAAGACCATCTCTGCCTTGGAAATCACTCTGCAAAAGCGTAGCAAACAACTCGCCCAACACGGTAGGTGGCTTCCACAACCGCTGCCGCCGGCTAGTAAACATTCAACAACAACCCCTGTCCCTTGTTTGAACCCGTCGTGTCCCGCCCGTCCCGGTCCTGGCCCGGTGTGATGCGCAGTCCCCAGGCCCCATCCCGGCCACCGCCCGCATGTCCATGTCCATCAATCCTTGCGGGGTTTTCCCTCTGCTTGCTCACCCGCGCATGTCTCGCGGCCCAGCCATCGCTCTTTTCCCAAGAGTCGGGCACTTGCATATCTGCCTCCTGCTCGATGGCATCGTACGAGCTGCGCGTGTACCTTACCTTACCTCACCTTGCCGTTGCGTAACTTGCCGTCTCCCAACGGTGCGCCACCTCAAGGTCGTGGCACTTCTCCCTTCAACTGCAAAAAATGTGTCTCACTGTTGATGCAACCCCGTACGACCCAGCGGTGTGGGATCTGGGTCGAATATGCGGAGGACTTGGAGGTAGCATCGCCGACCTGCACCCGTCAGCACTACGCCCAAGAATAGCCAAAACGCCTTGGAATAAACAAAAACACTGAATGTACTCCATGAGTGATGAAACAGCAATTCTGACAGGCAGGCGCATGTCTAAATTTGACATGTTTAAGAAGCATAATGATCCTTTTAACTACGAAAAAGTGCAAATGGCAAAGGTCCGCCTGCTTTCTCTGTGCCTGCACGGCTGCAAGGTACACTTGAATTAGACTGCGTTCAAGAATGACGGCAGAAGACGGAGACGACGGTGGATTACGACTGTAGACGACGATGGTGGACGACGATGGTAGGCGACGACGGCAGAGAAGACGACGGCAGAAAAGACGACGGCAAGGAAAAGTAGTCGCTCAAGCACAGGACAGGACAGGGTTCTCAATGGCAAAGGGTGATCATCCTCGTTTTGCTGTATATCATTCTATGGCATTACCTCCTAACCACGTCAGACGCGGAAACATCTCCTTGATTACTCTACAAATCCAAGCTCCACGGGCCTTGTACAGAGCTCCTCCGAAACCCCCAGACGCCATCACAACAATCTCCTGTCAGGCTCCTTTCCCTTCGGGTGCATGTCATCATAGTAATAGTCACGAGCGGGCTTTCCTCGCGGGCAGAAGCGCTCATGATGCTGATCGCTCTTGCAAAAGCGGCAGCGACGGTCTCTGATAGCACAAACGTGCCCACTCTCCTGGCAAGGCCTGTTGCAGCGCCTGCAGATCTTCCCCCACGGTTTATTGGTCAGGACCGAGAGGTTTCGGTCCCGGTGAGAGTTTGCGTACAGATTAAATGTGCCATCGCCCTCGGTTCTGCTCTTCTCTCTGTCCAGAGCCTCCATATTAGCAAGCATTATGGCTCCGCCGCGAGCACGGGTCGATGCCACTGCCATGCGATTCCGATTGTTGAGAAAGCCCGAGAAGTCTTTGGCGCGGACAGAGTCGAAGATGACGAGATCTGCCTCGGCACTCATCGAGTTGTCGACAGTTCGGACTGTGATCTTGCTCTTTATGATCCCCGAGGACGTCATTCTGGCTATCTCATCGCGATAGGCGTGGAGCTGAGCTGAGTAGGGCGTAAGGATCATAATCTCGGCGAGTTTTCCTGTGGTTCGGAGGTTCGGCAAGCCGTACTGAAATGCGTTGTAGGCAATCCAGAGGGCGCAATTGCGGTTGCCAATATTGATGTAGCCTGTGCCGTGCTTGATAGACAGGGTGCTGCGGATGTCGTACACCAAAGTGTTCGAAAATCCCATGTTAGGGCTCGGGTCCATCATCCAGCGCATAAAACGCTGGTAGGTCTGCGCCTTCGGGTCGATCGAGAGAGGGTAGACGATGTGCATCTTGCCTGGATAGATGTTGTTGTTCGCCCACATAGCAATGTCGCCGCGGTTCCTGCGATTGTTGGAAAGGTGAGCAAGAACCTGCCCGCACATCTCTGCCCGCTTCAAGATCGACAGGTTGCGCTGTTGTCCGAAGACGCACAGCCAGTCCGTGCGACCTCTGGCATGCTCAAAACCCGTGTTCGTACTGATAGACAAGGGCTTGAACTGAGCGGTGTCGCCCATGGTCAGTACCAAAGCATCAGGGAATGACACCAGAGGAATCCACCACTGGCTTTCTGGGATACGGCCGGCTTCGTCAATGATAGCGAGGGCAGGTTTCCATTCGACAGCTTGGCGTTTGGGAAGTACTACCTTGGCGGTGTCCTTCAGCTGTCCCATGGCGAAGGGTGTTCCGACGAGGACATCGAAGCTGTCGATGGCCGTGACGATAATCTGCCGGCAGGCCTTCTGCCAATCAACATTACCTGGCATCTCCCTCCAGAAATCGGGGAACTTGTCGGGATGCTGCGTGGCTAGGTTGATAGCCTTGGATGCGACTGAGTCGGGAGAGCGGATCATGTCGAGGTCGCCTTTGGTGTCGCTTGCATGAGAAAGAAAAGAGTTGATGTGATTGGAGACATAATTTCCCCAGCGAGTAGTGGATGTGACCGTGTTGCCATCTCTGGCAAGGCGATGGTCTCCGAGTGCATCTACCATACTGCGGTAGTAGGGTAGGCGACCAACGCGCACATCCTTTCCGCACTTCTCCTTCAAGAATCGAAGAGCATCGTCGCAAAGCTCGTTGCTGTGTACTGTCCACACCACCCGTTCTCGTGAGGGGCCTTTGGTAACAGCAGCAGCGATGAGGGCGGCGAAAGTAGTCTTGCCTGACCCGGGACCCCCAGTGTACATGGCGATGCCTCCAGGGACGTTCTGGAGACGACTCAAAAGCTCGCGTTGCGGCTTTTCGTCATCTGGAAAGCGAAGATTCTTGAGTTCGGGGAAGCGTTCGTGGAAGTTGACGCATTTCATGGGGTGATATTGCGGCAAAACAGCTGGGTTGAACTGCAGAGCGTAGGACCACCGGACTTCAAGATTGCTGCCTTTGCTAGCTGTCGCCATTGCCGACACTGCCTTCATCTCCATGTGGGCTGTGGCATCGAACTCGTCGACGACAATACCAAGAACTCTGTGCTCCATCTTTGGGTCCTCGATGGATTGCTCCTCGACCTTGTCGTCCGTTGCCGTCGTCACCGTCGTCGCCGTCGTCGTCGTCGTTGTCATCGTTGTCATCGTCGTTGTCATCGTCGTCGCCCATGGGAAGGTGACCTTAACCGGAATCGGGCGCCTTCCAGGCTCAATATCATTCTGCTGAGGGACCCAAACCACAAAGTAGGCGTTCTGGTATGAAGATCCCTCCGGCGGCGTGGTCCGCATGGCTTGCCAGGAAGACGAGCTGCTGCCACTGAGCTCGACTTCGCTCGGCAGGCGGAGACGCATGTATTTGAGCCTTGCCACCAAGTCCGAAACGAACGTCTGATTGTCGTGTGACGCACTGGCCGAGACAATGTCCCTGACGTACTGAGTTAATTGGGCGTCAGCATCTCCAGGCAGAACATTCTCGAGAACGGCTTGGAAAATGTCGGAATTGACCACATCTTGCTGGCCAACGTCGACGAGGCCCGTTCCAGATTCGGACTGAGCTCGACGGTAGCCCCCAACGATATGTTTGCATATAGCCACCGAGTCGTTGCTATCCACGGAACCCATGGCGCGGATGTGTGTCTGCACGCTCTTCCCAAAGGTGATCCTGCACTCGTCTCCAATCTTCGGCAAGACACCAGCGGTTTCGGGCGACATCGGGACCACGGCCAAGTACTTCTGAATAGTACCATCGGGCACAAAGCCATACTTCTCTTGCTCGTTCCTCTCCTAGGCGGACGAGCTGTCTGGAAGCAGGGCGCACGGGAGGTCGGTAGTGCGAAAAGGATTGGCCTGCTCTTTCTGGCAAAGAGCCTCCTCCCTAGACGAGGCCTGAAGCCGCAGGACGTAGCTTCGGTTGTCGGGGAATACGAATGTGGCTGGGATGGGATGCTGCGGCCGGGGGAAGTCGTCATTGATCTTTCCGTGTTCGTGAAGGTTCTCCAGCGATGACTTTGATGTCTTGAAGAGGCAGTCGAGCCCTTGGTCCACCAACTCACAGCTTTGGGGAGTCGAGTAGTGCTGCGACATGATCTCAACGTACTCTCGAGCGATGCAGTACATGGCCTCAGGCATGTAGATGTTGATTCTGTCTCTGCCGCCTTGTCGAAAAACACCGAGCTCCGAGACTCGAGTGGCCTCGCTGGCTGTAGTCTCTGATAGAATAACCTTGCCAAGGTCTACTGGGACAGAGAGATGAAAAGCAGCGGTGCCAAACCAGTCCTCCTGGCCGCAGCGGGGGCTGCCTGCCATGGCTGTGACAGGTATGGTGACTCGGGCGACCTTCCGAGAGGGCGTGATCGTTCCGCGATTCTCCACGGCAGTGATGGTGATTCGAAGCTCCGGTGTGATGTATGCGCCGTATACAAAGGTGAAGTCCGTTACAAGACCACCCGCCTGGTTCAGACCGACGCTGTCCCAGCATTCCTTGTTGTATGCCAGGAGCAGAGAGCTTCCCACGCAGATGACGCAAGGCACTTCGCGTCGTTGATATGCGTCGAAGAGAGGGTCATGTCTCTTCTCTTGCTGGACGGGAAAGCCAGTCGGCTCCTCATCGTACTCGAAGAACCTAGACATGGTGTGCTTTGCCGAGAGGGACGACAGAAAGGAAGACGGCGGGCGGGAGCAGAAACGAAGACGACGACAGAAGTGAAGACGACTACGACGACGACAGCAGGAGAGACGATGACGACAGCGACTGGAGAGAGAAGACAAGCTGAAGGACGGGGGCAGAAAATACCTTAGCGTAGGAGGCCAGTGATCGATGCTGCAGAAGAAGAAGTCGTTGGCCCTGCATTCAGAATGACAAGCCTAGACGGCGGCCGAGACGACTACGTTGTTTCTCGCAGAAGCGGCAACAGAGAAGGTGAAGAGTTGAAGGAGGCACGACCTGCTCGAAGGTGCCTTAGGAGTTTGGGAAGGAAGTAAGTGTCTCAGGAGGATAGGCAGTTGCGAGATGCCGTACCCCAACAGTAGGTAGGTAAAGGGAAAAGCGAATCCCTCAGAGATTGGCAGAAAAGAAAAAGTCTTCTGGCAGGAACTCCCATAGTGGGAAGTCCACGGGTCAGACCTAACCCTAAGGGCAATCGTTCCTCGAGAGGAAAGGTGATGGTTTTCCTAAGTGTAAATCCAAAGTTGCCCGATCAAATGTCTCTTTTGTGAACCTCAATTAATGACAGGTAGCCTTGACTTGTAGTTTGAACTTGCAGTCTCGAAAAGGGTTAGAACTTTCCTTGTTGTGCTTTCGAACTTGCAGAATTCTTTCCATTCATGTATCACCCTAAAAGACCTGCATGTGACAAGAGGGTGCAGTGGTGCCTTTGAAAAATAAGCACCTTCTAGACGACCCATCCGGAAACTTCCATTTCATAATTACTGAAAAGGCGAAGTCCAAAGTTCTTTCCGGCTATGCAAGTCACCTGCAGCGCGGAATGCCCGTCGGATGCCCTTGCATGGTGCCATTGTAAGCTTACTTCCACCACCCTCGTCAACGTCAACCTTGCAAGGAGCGAACACCTCCCAAGACTAGGTCGTCTGACCTCCCTTCATGATTGGAACCGGCTCTGTCTTCCATCATCCCGCCTCCAAGCCTCCATTGGAGGGCTGCTAGGTAGGGTCGCATTCCTTCCCCGAGGCTGAGTTACGTTGCCTATTCTGTCCCAATCTGGGCAGAACATGGCAAAAGGGAAGTTCTTATAACTGTCAAGTGACAATTTCTGATGGATAAGCCGCCATTTATGTCAGACGTGACCTCTTTCGGTGACGAAACCCAGCTTTGGATGGATTCATGTGAGAATCCTTGAGTTGCCTGAAGCTCTTGGCACATCTATAAGAACGACGCCCAAGTTCATGATGAATGCTATTTTCTCTCGCACATGCGATTGGAATATCTATCTTCCATCTTTTCATCGAAACATCTGCTCAAAATGACAGCATACAACTCTCCCCGCCCCAAGACGATGAAGGGTGTCGTCTGGGAAGGCAAGCCCTACGAGATGGCCGTCAAGCACGACATAACCGTCCCGCGCATCACTGAGCCCGAGGACGCCATCATTCGCATCACCACCTCCGCTATCTGCGGCAGCGACCTGCATACCTATCACGGCTTCTTCGGCAGTCATGAGGTGCCCTTCGCCATGGGCCACGAGGCCATGGGCATCGTCGAGGAAGTCGGCGATGCCGTCGACAGCTTCAAGGTAGGTGACCGCGTCGTCGTCGGGTTTCCTCAGGACGGCTACGTCCAGACCCAGAACCATCTGCAGCTCGAACTCGTCACCTACGGCTTTGACCAAGACTTTGGCGGTATTGGTGGTCTGCAGAGTAAGTCTCATCCTCCACTTCAACCCCTTTTCTTTCAAGTAATACTGACACCCATCCCAGCCGAGTACGTCCGCGTCCCTCACGCCGACTCCTCCCTCTTCAAGATCCCCAAGCGCCTCCCGGACAAGGAATGGCTTTTCATCGGTGACATCTTCCCCACCGCCTGGGAAGGCCTCACCTGGTCGGGCTTCCAACCCGGCGACATCGTCGCTGTCTTCGGCGCGGGCCCCGTCGGCCTCATGTGCGCCTACTCCGCCATCATCCGCGGTGCGTCCCTCGTCTACGTCGTCGACCACGTCCCGCAGCGGCTCGCCAAGGCCGCCGGCATCGGCGCTGTGCCCATCAACTTCGCGCGCGGCGGCGCGTCCGCGTCCGAGCAGATCCTCGCGCTGCAGCCCGGCGGCGTCAACCGCGCCGTCGACTGCTGCGGGCAGATGGCCGCCGTCAACGCCGAGCTGAAGCCGCAGCAGGACTACGTGCTGCGCGAGGCGGTGAAGGTCACGAGCTTCGGCGGCGGCATCGGCGTGCCGGGGGTGTACGCGTCGCTGGAGAAGAGCGCGGGCGCGCCGAAGGCGGATGTGATGCACCCCGAGCTGAAGTTTCCGTTTGCGGATGCGTGGTTCAAGAGTATTACGATCAAGCTCGGTATCGTGGAGTTGTTGGAGACGGTGCCGGCGTTGGTGAGGCTGATTGAGAATGGCAGGGCGAGGCCGGGGTTTGTGGTTACGAGCGAAGTGGATATTGAGGAGGCGCCGAAGGCGTACGGCCGGTTTGATAAGAAACTTGAGACCAAGGTGCTTCTCCGAGGCCCTGGCAAAGAGGGTAGAGATGATTTTGTCTGGGAGGCTGAGCAGCAGAGCAACGGGGTCGTGGTCAATGGTGCTGACCACAGGTACGTGCTTGCCCCCTTTCCTATGGTGTTTGGACAGATGCTGACTACCGAGCAGAATTTCTGGCAAGACCAAGAGAGTGAGACTCCATTGAGTTTCTGCATACTGGACGAACCCATGTCGGCGCATGTAGGCTTTCCCTTGTCACTCTGACTTTTCAACGAACTGGTTACTCTTTCTAGGTAGCTTTTGGCAGTGTGAACGGGTGGGGGAGTTCACCGGACTTTGATCAACATCACTCGAACAGACCAGAAACCACATGTGATATCAACTTCATTTTCTTGATTTTCATGGTCTTCATATATCTCGTCAATGGATTCCCAACCCCTTAAGAAAACGCAGGCTTCTGGTCGGCGCCGTTGACGCCCGTCAGGTACGACACGCGGTCCTTGCAGTAAAACTCGACAGCAGGCTTTCCCTCGAGACTCGCCTTTCCGTCGTCCAGTCCACCAGCCTTTGATGACAGATTAGCAACGCAAAGTAATGATCATTCATCGCAGAGGATCCCTTACCTTGATGCAGGTGACGTCCGGCATGAGATCGAGCTCGGTGTACAGACTGGAGCCGCAGCCGGAGCAGAAGAAGTGCCTGTTCTTCTTGCCCGAGTCGCCGGTGATGTCGTAGTACTTGGGCTCGCCTGCAGATGATGTCAGTTCCTTCCGCAGCATCATGACGATGCGGGAGTTTGCGTACCCTGAGTGACCTTGAACGCGGCGCGAGGGACGACGGCGTTGGAGGTGAAGGCGGAACCGCTCCACTGGACATAAGTCAGCACTTTGAACATCCCCGCGTCGTGACGATGATCATGATGAGAGTTTACCTTCTGGCAATCAACACAGTGGCACAGGGCTGTCACCTGCGGCTCTTCTGCAGACTGCATCAGTCGAGCCGTTCGCCCGTGGGAAGCTTCGAGGTCCCGGACTCACCACTACTCTCGTACTTCACCGCCTTACACATGCAGCTTCCCTTAAGAACCATTTTCCTTTTCCTTTTCCTTCTCGCAAAGTGTGTTCCGTCAGTTCACTCGTCGTCGGTGTCCAATAATGATTTCGGTGAAAGAAATGTGAAATTGATAGGGTCTGTCAGCAAAGAGGAGACCAAGCGGTTGAGGAAGTCCGATCCCCCATTTATATACACGTTTGAGAGTTTCGGCTAGCGCTGGAGCCGGCAACAAGGAAGCTGATCCCCGTCTTATCATGGGAATTGGCCACTACGCTACGCCGTGCCCATTTTCTGCTGCGGGGTTAGGTGATGTAAGTAGTTTGGGTAGGTGAGCATGGGCCCTTTTTTGAGGGGTGCGTGTGTTTACCCCGCGGTTGGCGAATGAGAGTGTGTGTTTGGTCTGTTTGATCTCCTTCTCTACGAATCATCATACGGGGCTTACTTGATAAACCGGTGGAGTTGGGACTGTCAATTGCAGGGCGTGATGGATGCTTCCGCCGCCGAGAAACATAAAATGTGACAATCCCCAGGGTTTTATGGGGTTTGCATTTCTAAGCATGTGTCTGAAGGATTTGAATTGATTCCAGAAAACATGTTGTCTAAAAGGCGCGGGTGGCGCCGCTGCAGAAGCATTGATTCCAAAAAGGCTGGTTCTGCGCCCCGCCCCCGCTATGCGGCGTGTTGACGTCCGCAGAGCGACGGGACTCCACTCGCGCGAACCGGGTCGGGGAATAAAATGGTCGGCGCCGCGGTTGCTCGGTTATTCCACGGGAGCGGAGACTTGAATGACAAGCTATCTTCAGCTGACATCTTAGGTGAGAGAAACGACGTGATAGAGGAGTAAGAGATAGGGACCAACGGTCAAGGGTTAGACTCAATCGCGCGTCCATAGTCTCGGCAACGTCAGCGATGCAACCTGCGTAGAAGGAAAAGACTTGCCCATGCCTGCGCCATCATCGGATCTCCAACCGCCAGTTCGTAGCGCGTGTATCGGGAGGCAGACCAGAAAAGGAGACCAAAATGAAAATGTGAAACAAAAAAGGGGACTGAAAAGAGATTCGAACCCGGAGATTCCACAGCGTTGGATAGTATGATTGATGTGTTGAGCTGGCATTTGGGCTACACTCGGCATATGCACGGCCACCTTTCCACCCGGCGTTGCCTGGTCCGGATCCCAATCTCCCTATGTACCTAGAGTATTCTAAGGCGGGCGTGAGGTGTGTGTTGCGTATTCGGTTTGTGTGTCTGACGAGTCTCGAATCAGCTCTGTGTCCCCCAAAGCGACTGTATTCTTCCGCCGGGTTTCTATCTATAGCTACACTTAGAAAGTTCGTGATGGATTCTTCATGCAGTCGTTACAAGCAGTGATCCCGGAGAGAGCCTCGAGAGACAAGCCAACGAAGGTTTGCCTATCCGCGGTGGTTCCAGGTTGGTTCTTTCCTTGCCGGAGGGATTGGCCAATATTTGGAGATCTTCTCAGCCAGTGCTTCGCGTGGAGCCCTCAGGCCAAGCGTTATTATTGAACAGGATGACGCAGTGAATCAAGGCGATCAATTTGTTATTCGTGTATGTCATTTCGGTGCTCTGCTCTGTGAGCACATAGCCATCGATCTGGTCGTACTATGTCTTGTCATCAGAAATGAAATAGCCGCCCACCGTGTGGCTCTGAACTTCATGTTAACGATGGTTTCGTTGCCTTTAAGGTCGATGGCGCGTGAATCACACGAGATAGACGTACCAGAGATGACTTCGCAAGGTCTTCCGCCACGGAAAAGCTTGTTTTGGCCACCTGATTAAGGCGCTGCTACTCATTATAACCAAGATATTAAAGCAAGAAATAGTGCTGGACGTTCGTACTTCTATTATCATTCGCCTTGCTATCATTAAAAGAACCATACTGCAGAAGTCAGTAGGATTATACAAACGTTAAACAAAGTAGGTAAGATGCTCTCATTCACAAACAAGATCTCACCTAACTAGTATTTTAGAAAGAAGACAATAACCCCAAACGAAGAACAGAGTTACACGATGTTCAGACTCATTCTCAATTCTGGCCTCCCAGCTATGAAGCGCTCCGTGGTCGCCAGCCGCGCTTATCACCGCTCCTTGCCTACCGCGCCCGCTCACAACCGCTTCTCAACGACGTCTCATGCATAGACTCATGGTGCTAACACCTACCCGCAGACTGCAGAATGGCACGTTGAGCTATCCAACCAAGATGTCGAGAAGCTCCTCAAGGACTACGATCCTAAGAAGGTAGAAGAGGACTATATGTGCCGTGCTGAAGGACCCGATGAAATGGGGAATATTGTGTTTCATGTGTATCGGCGTTACACCCGCGGGGAGCAGCTTCGTCTGCAGATTGCGACTCAGGACGATCGGGCGAGAATTACAGATATTACGTGGGAGACATTCGGACCGAGTGTCCAGGCTGAAGAATGGAGGGCGAAAAGGTTTGCTATAGAGCTATGCAGAGAGATTCTGGGTTGCGACATGAAGGGAGCAAAGTAGAGTATCTCAGTTTCTTCGGATAGGATGACGAGAAAACGTGGGCTACCCAGCGCCTCCACAAGGGCAAGTAAATTGACAACGCAAATAACCCAACCAAGCAAAGTGAGGCCATCGCCACTACCCAATCGATCAATCCGACACCCCTCGATTGAATTGAAATATTTGATGTCTTATAATCTAGCCAATAGAAGGCCTTATATAGGCTATGGCCCCACTTATAGGTATGCCCAGCCCATAGGCATACGTGAGGGCATACGTGAGGGCCCCCCTTAGGGGGGAGGGCTTGAGGGTCCCTCCAAAGAGCCCTCCAAGAGGCCTTCTAAGGGGCCCTCTCTAAGGGGCCCTCTGAGGGCCTATACGAGGGCTTATGAGGCTGTAGATATCCTCAAAATTACCCGATTAGGTAGTCTATGTAACGTCATTTCATATAGTGATTGATTTGTTTTATTTGCAAGTTAGCCAAGTAATCAAAAACACTAAAAAAAAGAGCCAAGTTAACAAGTATAGGGGTCAAAATTGCTTTGATTGCCCTTGTGGAGGCGCTGGGGCTACCGTGCCATCAATGGCAGAAATTAATCCAAGCATTTCTAGGCAGGCAACCGCCAAGAAAATGAAACTGCCTTTTGCCATCAAAAGTAACTGTCCTCCAGTGCTCTTATCATCTGGTTGTTCATATACAGCCAGTTGCCCAGCTGCGTGCCATGCTGATCAACCTCCATGCCAAAGTCGCCGGGCATCGCAAATGAGTTACCAGGAATCCACCCATTGCTAGCAGACGGATCACCGAATGCGCCGCCCATCACGGCTTCGGCGTCGCCAAGCTGTGAAAATGGTGTATGTGCCACCCCCTGCGAGCTCGAGTCCGGCGTCGGCATCAAATTCGCCTGGGACAAGGACGGCGGCATCATCAGAGACGCTGCAGTACTTCCCCAGCCACCGATGCTGCTGTCTTCAACCTGTTGTGAATCGTTCGTCTTCAACTTGATGTAACTACACGCCACGTCGTACAAGACCTTGAACAGCCGGACCTCCTTCTTGACGCCTGTCGAGAAGTCATCGGTCAACAACTGCTGTAGAGAGCCGATGAGACCACCGAGACGATCGAGGTCTGCCTCGTTGCATGTCTCGATGACATGGCAGAAGAGGACTGTGAATGGGACGAATGGTGATTGCAGGAGAGCCCTGGAGTAATTAGTTGGGGCTTGTTGGTTTGCGCATAGAATGGGGGTTGATCATACCAGTTGACGTATGTTTCGAGGAAGTCTTCGTCAAGTTTGTGAATGATAGACATGCATTTTTCGTGTTCTTCGAGTGCTTGGCGGGCGCTGGCTATGCACTCCTTACCAAAGACGGTACTCTCGCCAGGCTCGGCAGGAATGGCTCGGTATATCAGGCAGAACAAAGACAGGTGCGTGACCCTTGTGGTACAAATAAAGGCTTCGAAAAACAAGTCTCCGACCGCGTCCTTCATTGCTTGCATGTAACGCAGCTAAGACCAAGTTAGTCTACGTGTCACATAATGTCTGGGAAGACATCCGATGGCAAAGACGGCGTATCAACCTGAATGGATTCCACTCACCTCATGTGGGGATGTTTTGCTCGTAAATTCCTCGAGGACCGAGGCAAGCCTTCGTGCCCGTGCGGTCCTGACTGCTTGAGGTTGTATCAACGCGGCGGGACTGTAGATTTGATCGTAGACCATGCCTTGGATTCTTGCCAGTTCTGTCCATTTCTGCAGCTGGCCAAAGATGGCCGTATCTGCCCTTGGATTTGGTGCAAGAGAAGGAACGGTCACATCAGAGTCGCGAATGGTAGATGATCGGCCCAGTCGAAGGGAGAGACCCTTCTCATGCATGTAGATCATCCAGAACAGCTTGAGCTTCTCTCGTTTGGTCTCCGCATCGTCGTTAGCCATGGCAACTATGCTGTGCATACCTAGAGTCTGGCTCATGTGCGATGCAGTGGCGATGAAGTTCCATGCGGCGGACGGCTTGCAGGAGTCGAGGCAGTACATGGCCTGCCGTGGTCATCAGTAATGGTTCTTTCAGTGGGCATGAGTACATACAGCCAACATCATAGCGCACGTGGTGTCCATCGTTGATGGCAGATGGAACGGCAGACTTGAGAGTACGGTTTCGAGATTCGCGCGGCAAGTAGTTGCCTGCTCTGCGTAGTCCGACTTCTTAGCCGGATTGGCAATCACGTTTTTGCATTCGAGAAATAGCCAGTACAAGCCTCCGTTGACGATGATGAGGTCTGCGTGGGTCACCTCCCCTGGGGAGTAAACCTTGAGGAAGTAGTCGGTGAACGATGAGACGGAGTTTGCTTCGTGATTCCAAAAGAACTTGACGCGAGGGTGTTCTGTACGGCAATCAGTACGCAACGCGATGCCAAAGTGCGATCGGTAGGTTCTATACCTTTGGCCATTCTGAGGCAGGTGAAAGCCGTTTCCACCGGAGGCATGGGCAGGTCTCGGAGTGTGGTGCCCGGCTCAAGCGTTCTGGCGTGAGGATAGAGGTACTCGGGCTCTTGCTCCCGTTTTTGATTCCCAATTGTGCGACTGAGGGTATCCAAGACGGAGGCCATCTCTCCTGTCACGTCGGCGGAGGGCTTGCTGCTGACAGCATCGCGGAGGAACTTGTTAGCGAAAGCGGCTTGCGCCGAAAGAGATGATTCTCCCTCATATTCCAATTTTGGTGTTAGAATCTTGCTCGTGTTGCCGCTTGATGGCGATGGGGCGGCTAAGGCTTCTGTTGGGGTACCGCGAGATGCTGGTGTTGCTGGCGAAGAGCGATAGGGAAGGGTTGACGAGGTGGAGGGCTGGGAGTTGCTATCAATCTTGCCCAAAGCATGGCCGAACTCCTCGAGCTTTTTGGCGATATAGTCGATTTTTCGTTCACTTTGCAATAAATTAGACGCATAACATGGTCCGCGAGCATGCTGCACCACTTACTACACCTCTGAAATGAAGACACGCTGTCGCCGTTCCTTGGGTTTTTGCCTCTCAGGATAGGTACAGGGAACGTCAATGCGGATGCAGCATGAGCACGGTTGCCGGCGGTTGCATTTCACCAGTTGAGCCGTCAGTTCAGCGGACGGCTTCTGAAACGACGAGCAGAACACACCTTACGACGACGGCAGCGATCGCACTGAACAAGGCACGTCAGTATCATGCGCGCCAGCTACCAAATACCCAGTGCCAATTTACAGAGATTTTGGATAACGGAAGCTCATCATCTTCGTCATGGTCCTCAAGAGAATCCATCGGATCATGGGCGCTGCTGCCGGTTCCCGGCTCGGTTTCCATCCTTTCAACAAGACCCAATGCCCTGGAACTGGGAGAATGATTGGACCAACAAGTCAGTGCGGAGGCGAGTGATGTGTCGTCGATTGAGATGAACGCTGGAAAAGGGATGGCGGCGGTGCGGCGGTTGTCATGCAGCGAAGCGAAGCGCAATGGTGCGGAGAGGAAAGCAATGAAAGCGAGGCCCGCATTCGTAATTCGTAACTCGCGACGTGTTGCCTTTTTTTGCGCAGCTGGCGCGGAGGTGAGGTTGACTTATGCGCAGCGAGAGCGATACGCAACGCGAAACCGAGAAAAAATAAGGTACGGGAGCGTGGACTTTCTGGGAATTGTGGACCTTTTTGGTGAACCTATTGAAGGCATCGGGTTGGCCGCGGGGTCCGACTTTGGCAAACCCCGGGTCTCTTGACGCGGTCGTTATCTTGAAAGCAGTGATTTGAATGACGTTCGAGTCTCATAATCTCCTCCATGACAGTTTTCCCATCATTTTCCATTGCGATAGTGGCTGAATACGCGTGTTTTGTGGATTTTGGCAGGGGGTGCGGAATCGAGGAATCTTGGCAGCCCGCGCTCCGTTGGTAGCAGCTGCTTCGGCCGCGCCTGCTTGGCATGCCGCACCACCGCCCGCCCCAGCTCCAGCGCGGGACGGAAGGAGATCCCGGGCAGCTGGGTCCCGCCTTCCATTCCCATGGATAGGAATTCACCCAGGGCGGACGCCTTACCAGACCAATGGATGGGAGCACAGCTGGAACCTAATCCGGGCCGCAGCGGGGTGTTTTCCCACGACGCCCTCTTTCAGCAGGCACCTTCCATGATTAGGTTCGCTCTGAGACGCGAGATTCGTATTTGAGAGGCTGCCGACTACACTCCTTCTTTACGAGCCGTGCATACGGTTCGCACCTCGCCCATTCTTTCCCTTTTATTACGCGGCGACAATCAGCAACAACGTTATACTTTGTCTGCTCCGTCTGAACTTGCCCGCTTTCATCCCTTTTTGATCTGGTTCGCTTTTTTCTTCACACTCTCATTAGATAAACCTTAGTGCTCCCCCCTCTCCCACCCGGGCCGGATTGCTTCATTCTGTGTCGTTACTCGCCCTTCTCCGCGAGACGTACGCCAAGACGAGACATGGAGAAGCAAGACGTTTCCTCGAGTTCAGTGTCCACCGACTCATCGAAGCACCCCGATAACACCGACGAGAAGAAGACGAGTGGCTTTGGAGGGTTTCTGGTGAGCCGAGAAATTGTGATGGCTCACTAATTATTACTGACATGAGTTGCAGAGAGTCTTCAGATATGGAGAACCAATCGACTATGTTCTCGAGACCATTGGCATTCTCGCCGCCGTTGGGTCTGGTGTGGCCCTGGCCATGATGAACCTGATCATCGGCGAGTTAATGGACATCATGAGCGACGTGTCAACGATCACCGCCAACCCTGACAAGTTTATGGCGGCTGTGAGCAAGAATGCGTAGGCAGACATGATCAACAAACCCGGGAATCGGCCATCTGACATTTACAGGCTCTATTTCGTCTACATCGGCATCGCCCGCTTCGCCACAACGTACATCTACTCGGCTCTCTTCACTTACGTCGCCTTCAAGTTGACCCGCAACGTTCGACGGACCTACCTCCAAGCTGCCCTCAGCCAGGAAATCAGTTTCTTCGACCACGGCACTGCTGGTTCCATCGCCATGCAAGCAACGACGAACGGAAAACTCATCCAGTCTGGAATTGCTGAGAAACTTGGCCTCTTTTTCTCTTCCGTCTCCACTTTCCTCGCTGCCTTCATCATCGCTTTCGTAAGCCAATGGAAACTGACGCTCATTATTATATGCATCGTTCCGGCCATTGTTCTTGTCAGTGGTGCCATGGCGGCTATCGACTCTGGCTTCGAAACCAAGATATTGCAGTCCAACACACAAGCAGGAACCTACGCTGAGAGCGCCCTAGGGAGCATCCGTGCTATCAAAGCCTTCAGCTTGGAGTCTCGCATCATGCAGAAGTACAGCTCGTATCTCGACCAATCGCGGGTCATCGGCAACAAGAAGAGTCCCATCTATGGTGTGATGTTTGGCTGGCAGTACTTCGTCGTTTATGCAGGCATGGCTTTGGCCTTTTGGCAGGGTATTGCTATGATTGCGCGCAAGGAGGTGGACGGCATCGGCACGGTTTTCACGTAGGCTCAACTGCAAGTCTTTCAAAAAAGGCTCTGCTGATCAAAAGCTCATAGGGTCTTGTTTTCCGTTATCATCGCCTCGACTTCCATCAACGGCGTAGCCCCTCACCTGATGGCGTTCAGTCGTGCTGCTACCTCCGCTTCGGAACTCTTCACTTTGATCGATAGAAAGTCCAACATCAATCCGTTCGACGAATCCGGTCAAGTCCCTCGCCAAGTTTCCGGGCATATTGACATCAAAGGACTCACATTTAGCTATCCCACGCGACCGGACACCCGAGTTCTCGAGGACTATTCTCTGAGCATCCCCGCTGGCAAGGTGACAGCTCTTGTGGTATGTTGAGATCGCGATATTTCAGCGAAACGTTGCTTACAACACCGCAGGGATCCAGCGGCTCCGGGAAGAGTACCATCATCGGCCTCCTGGAGCGATGGTACGATCCTGCCTCCGGATCCATCAGCCTCGATGGTATCAACATCCGTGACTTGAGCCTTGGTTGGTTGCGCACGACGATGAGACTTGTTCAGCAGGTGTGTGGCATGCTCCGTAACTAATTCGAAGACATGATCAAGACTAACCTCAAATAGGAGCCTGTTCTCTTCAACGGTACCGTATTTGAGAACATCGTCAACGGTCTGGTCGGAACCCCTTTGGAGAATGCCTCACGAGAGGATCAACTTCAGCGCGTCAAGGAAGCAGCCAAGGTCGCGTTCGCCGACGAATTCATCACCAACCTCCCCGAAGGATATGATACCCGAATTGGCGAGAGGGGTGGACTGCTATCCGGTGGCCAAAAGCAGCGTATCGCCATTGCACGAAGTGTTATTTCTGAGCCCAAAATACTCCTACTTGACGAAGCAACAAGCGCGCTGGACCCACATGCTGAAGGCATTGTGCAACAAGCTCTGGACAGCGCTTCCAAGAACCGGACTACCGTTGTTATTGCCCACAAACTTGCAACCATCCGAAACGCAGACAACATTGTGGTGATGAACAAGGGCAAGATCGTGGAGCAAGGAAAACATGACGAGCTAGTTGGACTGGGCGGGAACTACGCTAAGCTGGTGAAAGCGCAAGATCTGTCTGTCAAGGAGAAGGGGAGCACCGACGAGAGTTCCGAAGACGACTCGACTGAGGCAGCTGAGCCCGTTCAATCCCTGGCCAAATATGACACCGAGGCTGCGCAACGACTCGTCTTGTTCAAAGACAAGGAGGACTTCAAGATGTACAAGCAGACCAATCTTGTGCACACTATCGTCAAGCTCATTCGCTCTACATCTGAGATTAAGATGTGGTACTGCAGTGCCTTCGTCGTCTGTGTTCTCGGAGGTAAGTCTTGTGGCCAGCCCACGATAAACACTACGCGCTAACCCACCTTCAGCTGCTGTCTACCCCGGACAGACTCTTCTTCTGTCCCAGGTCATGGACGTGTTTACCTCCACCGACATGGTCAAGCGCGGCAACTTTATCGCTCTGATGTACTTCGTCATGTCCATAGGTACTCTAACTGTCTACTACATCATGGGCTGGACAACGAACGTGATTGCTCAGGTACGCTCTCTGATTCTATTGGTGTTAACTTCCACTAACCTCTTACAGACTCTCAGCCAGAAAGTACGCAAGGGTCTCCTTAACGGAATGCTAAGACAAGACCTCCGTTTCTTCGATCGAGCTGAGAACACAGTTGGCGCCCTCAACAGCCGAATCGATTCCATGGCACAAGCGATCTTAGAACTGATGGGATTCAACGTTGCTCTCGCCTTCCTATCTTTTGTCAATGTCGTCGCTAGCAGTATCCTTGCGATTGCAGTGTCTTGGAAGCTTGGTCTTGTCGGTGTTTTCGCAGGCATGCCGCCTCTCCTCGGAGCAGGCTTCGCCCGAATTCGTATCGAAACGAAGCTCGACGCCGAGGTCGACGCGAAGTTCTCAACGAGTGCCTCTTTGGCATCGGAAACCGTCAATGCAATCCGCACGGTCTCCTCTCTTGCTATTGAGAAGAGCGTGATTCAACGATATACGAATGAGCTCGACAACGCCATCTCAAGCTCGACTCTTCCGCTTTTCAACATGATGATCTGGTTCGCCCTTACTCAATCCATCGAGTTTTTCATTCTCGCACTAGGATTCTGGTGGGGATCACGTCTTGTTTCGGACGGCGAGATCAATTTCTCCCAATTCATTATCTCTTTCATGGGTGTTTTCTTCTCCGGTCAGGCTGCGGGCATGATCTTCAGTTTCTCCAGCAGTAAGTGGATATCGCTGATGTTATGGCTCATAGTCTCTAACCACAGTGTCTTCCCAGGTTTCACCAAGGCAAATTCCGCGGCCAACTATTACTTCTGGCTGATGGGTCTTGAGCCCACGATTCAAGACACCCAAGAAAACAGTGACAAGGGCCCTCCTGACGGTTGCAGCTCCTATGGCTTCGACAATGTCCAGTTCTCATACCCCTTGGCCCCAGATACCAGGGTGCTCAAGGGCGTTACCTTGAAAGTGAGTTTTCCCTGTGTGATATTGGCGAACAAGAAGACTGACATTTGGTTTACAACAGATCGATCGCGGTCAGTTTGTTGCTTTTGTCGGCGCCTCAGGTTGTGGCAAGAGCACGATGATTTCCCTTCTCCAACGATTCTACGATCCTACAAGCGGCACGATCATAATTGATGACTCTACACCTCTCACAGCGATCAGTCCTCGGCTCTATCGCAACAAGCTAGCTCTTGTTCAACAAGAGCCCACCCTCTTCCCGGGCAGCATCCGCGAGAATATTGCGGCAGGAATCGACCTCCCAACAGAAGCTTCCGACGCTTCCGACGAGAAGGCGGTTCTGGTGGATGATAGCGTAATTGAAGCAGCATGCCGCGCAGCCAACGCGTGGGACTTTGTCAGCTCTCTCCCGGAAGGCCTCAACACCCCCTGTGGACAGGGTGGAAACCAACTTTCCGGTGGTCAGAGACAACGCATCGCCATCGCTAGGGCCTTGGTTCGCGACCCCAGTGTCATTCTATTGGACGAGGCCACCAGTGCACTTGACACCGAATCGGAGAAGGTCGTCCAGAAAGCCCTTATGAAAGCCGCAGCAACGGGCGATCGCATCACCATCGCCGTGGCGCACCGCCTTTCCACGATCCGCGACGCAGACAGGATTTGCGTTTTCTACGGCGGCCGTATCGTCGAAACAGGAACTCACAATGAACTTATCGAGCAAGGCGGGATGTACAAGAAGATGTGCGAGGCGCAGAGTCTGGATAGAGCTGCGTAGGGCTTAGACTTTTCTTGATGGACGCAGGTCCGAATTTGGATGTGTCTTTCGTCATTGTCAGCGTTGAATTTGCATGGCATGGCGGATACCTAATGTGTACTTTCAATTCTTGTAAGACATTTAGACTTTAGAATGAGAAGAAATGGAATCTTCTTTGGCTTGCCTAATCGGGAAAGTCGATGTCCTGGTGTACTTTTTGCCGCGAAGGATGTGATGTGGGGAAGCCAAGAGTGGCCTTCGTCGAATCCTGGCCCTTTGTTCTTAAGGCGTAGGCCTGCGGCTGTGATGGGAGAAATATTAAAGTCCGACGGGATTTTTTCTTTAAAGGGAGAACTCACATCGCTTGGGGAGGCTTCAGGGTCCAGTGTAATGGAGTCTTGGCCGTTGTTCACTCCATTTACGGGGGGTTCAACGGCGAAATCGGCCAGCCACTTACCTGCATTGGTGCCGATCAGTGCCTGAAGGTCCGGGGCCGGGAATTCGAATCTGGTCAGGGGACGAATTGACGTCAGCTGAGCCACACTCATGATGCCGCTTGGACAGACAGCTCATGGGTCTAGGCGTCTAAGAACAGCTTCATGAATTGTGTCCAAAAAGCATATAAGGAGAACTTCGGCGGACAAGATGTTCTGGATGTTGGACTAAGTTATCACAAAAAATCTTTGAAGCACATCCCGTGAACATCGTTGCAACCACGCAAAACGTGCGTCCCTATCTATCGAAGCTGCCGTGTTCGAAACTGACGATGCCATCACAGATATCTCCACGACAATAACCAAGCCAGAACACATCTATCTCAAAGCTTTCAAACTCTCCCTTACCAAGGGTCAATAACGAAACACAAGACAAATCATGGGTTCCTGCTCCAGCAAGTCCGGCGATCCCTACCAGTGGGGCTACATCGACGACGGCAAGGGCTGGACGGCGCGCCCGCGGTCCGAGTACATGAAGACACCGGCGTATAACAAGCACCTGCGGCGGCAGATGAGGGAGGAGTCGTATGCCAGGGGAGGAAACGGACATATTTCCATGGCGGAGCAGTCGAGGAAGCAGTGGTGACGAGGGAGAGCAGCCGCAAGGGGAGTAAAGGAGGACGTTTTGAGGGCATACATCTGATTGATGGATCTACTTGAATCTAGCTGCAGGATTTGATCTCAAATTCTGGAATGGCTTTGTATGATGAAACTTATGGACTTGAATACCAACATGTTCTTCTGGCTTGCCAAGGTTGCTTCACTATGCTGAGCCAGAGTACGCTGCGAAGTCTCACTTTCGAGCCTGGTGCTCCTTCAGCAAGGCCTCGAGAAGTTCCACCTGGCCCTTGCGAACAGCAAGCGACACGATCGTCTCCCTGGCCACCGAGCGATCACACTCCGCCGGCTTCCTCGTCCCGTCCTCCGACCTGATGCCAAACGACATACCGGGCGTCGGCACAAAGCAGTTATCCTGGCTCCTCGCCGCACGCAGCTGGCAAATCTCACCCTTACGGCACGCGTCGTCGCACTCCGGCACGTTCCACCCGCGCGTCCTGCGCGCCCAGTACGCCTCAAACGCGGCCGGGTCGTTCTCCAGCGCGACGGTAACATTGTGCCAGAACGCCGGGGTCAGCTCCGCATCCGCGGCGACGGGGGTGTCGAGAAGGGTGCCGAAGGTTTCCTCAGCGGCATAGGAGCGCTTCCACACGGGCCCGGTGGTTTGGAAGGTCGGGTCGGTCATGTCGGCGACGTAGGTCTCGATGTCGAGGATGGCGAAGGTGGTGGAGTCGATGATGTAGATGCGGAAGGCGGGCATGCCGGAGAGGGGGGTCATGGAGGGGGCGATGTAGGATGTTGCGACGGCGCTGGAGGCGTTGCGGTTGGTGTAGTTGGAGCAGCTGATTTGGAAGTGGTCGAGGTGGGTGTGTCCTGGGTTGTTGTCAGCTTCAATGCCGTCTGATTGAGAGGGGGAATACTCACCGAAGAAGAGCCCGGCGATGATTGACTTTTACCGATTGACAATCTGATCAAAGTAGGTCGATCCATCGTGGAGCGCATCAGAAGTGCCCATGGGCATATGCCCAACCAGGAACACGCGCTGGCCAGCTTTCTCCGCTGCATCGAGCTCCCCGATGAGCCATTTCAGGTGGTCACTCGGATCCCTCTGCACATCCTTATACAGCCAAAAGTTAAGCGTGTACCAAAAGTTCGTCGACACCGAAATCACCCTCAACCCGTCCCTGGGCGTCTTGACCGAATACGCACCAACCGACTTCGCCTCCGCAGGTGACCCGATCCACCTGCTCCACGCCTCGGATACGACATCGTACAGCCACTGCGCGCCGGTGCCGAGGTGCGTCGGCGGAATGGCGTTGGCGGGGGACATCTCGTGGTTGCCGACGGTGCCGTAGATCTGCAGCCCAGCGTCGGACATGTGCTGGGACGCCATGCTGATCTCGGCGGAGTTCTGGGCGACGGTGGTGTTCCAGATGGCGTGGTCGACGATGTCGCCGGTGAAGAGGGCGAAGTCGGGGGAGAGGGCGTTGATGGCGGCGTACATGCTCTGCTCGAGGCTGAGGGGGGGGCCGCAGTTATGGTCGCCGAAGGGGCCGGCGGGGAAGTCGTTGTTGCCGGGCTCGTCGGCGGGAGTGTACGGTCTTTTGAGGGAGGGTTAGAGCTTCGGGTGAGGGGGATCTTGGGGTAAGGGGTTGGGAGTACCTGCAGCACATCGGCTTGGAGCAGTTGGCGTTGGAGCCGGTGACGTAGAGAGGGTCGATGTGAATGTCTGAGAAGTGAGCGATCTTGAAAGGGGCGGGCTTTGTTCCGTTTGAGGAGACGTTTGCCGGGAGATGAGAGGTGATAGTCTTGGGGGGCATGGGGACGGTGTACGGCTCGACCTCAGGGTAGTCGCAGAGGCCGAGGAGGGTTGTGCAGAAGACTTGAGCTGTCTTGCTTCCCAGGGTGAGGTCGCGGAGACTGGCAGCAATGAGAGGGCCTTCCAGAGCTAGAGTGCCGTTGCAGACGTCTTCATCTTCGGACTTATGACACGCTTGTCAGTCTGAACAGGCGTGAACCTGGATAGGCACTTACGGAAGCGGCATTGCAGAGCTTCTGCAGGGCGCCGACGAAAGTATCGTCACCAAAGTTTGCGAGCGTCTTCAAGATGAGAAGGATTCCCTAAAAATACATAAGAATAGTTTCATGGTAGTCAATGGAATAAAGTTATGTGCGTTGACTTAGTTGGCATCCCAGGCAGTTGTTGTTTCCTGTAAGACTGTCCCAAATGCCTTCGACCGACTGCGGAATGTCTACATCAGGGATAGGTGCCTGCCGGGCGACTGCGATGCTGCTGGATGACTCTGTTCTGACGTAGCCAGAAAGGGCCCAGGCGCACAGTGCTTGTCCCGCGATCGAAAAGATTGCAGTGGCTTTTTTCATCTCGGCGGCTGATGAAGGTTTGAAAAGAGCGTGGAGCATTTGCGAGACACAGAGAACAGAAGCGAGTGTGGTGTGCGAGGGACGAAGAGCAGTGAGTTAAGACTTCTATTCCGAGGATCATGATGGAAATCGGCTCCATGTTATAGGATGGCGAAAACTGGCAAACGGATTATTCGGTTGTCGCTAGTTGATTGCCCCGGTTCATGATCTCGAGCGGACTGCTGTGCATAGCAACAGTCTACCCGACTCCGTTCCTCTTGGCACCCGAATATGTGCAAGCTGGCGATCATACTAAGCGAGTGCGATACCAGAAGACACCATACTCTCGGCGGGGCCGGGGGCGGCTTGATACTCCGACTTACGAGGTCCGTATGACCTCTCACGTTGAAGTGTTAATACTGTCTTCGAGACTCCCGATGCCATGAAATTTGATAAATTGGCAAGATCAGCAAGGCTCATTGACTTCAATTTCGTGTCATGAAATGAAGCTTCGGCGCTCGGAGTTGGTCTCGCAGTTCACCGTTGGTCACCATTTCGAGTCGCATGAGGTAGCCATTGTGCCGAAGAACCCCAAGAGTGCATATTGCTTTTCTCATTAAAACGAAGTTGATGAAATCCTCCCGCAGATACACTTGCTCATGCCCGCGATACATTCATTGCAGCATGTCACTCGAAGCCGAGGCGCAGGCACAAGCTGAACTCAATTGACAGCAACCAAATTTAAGCCAAAGCCTCGGCAGTCAGTACTTCCTTGAAAAAGAGTATACCTCATGTGAAGTGAGAGAGCTGCTGTTGAATGATTTCGGTCCTCGGCAAGGTAGGTTGCTTGATTCTGTTCATGCTACTTCCGTATTGCGGGGCCCACTTCTCGGTCCTCGGGCCTTGGCGAGACGGATCATTGCGGTATGGCCGGGGTCCGCAGGCTCTCAGGTGCCATGGTGAACTCCATTCTGTGCCGAGGGCCGTTTGTTCTACATCACAAAAGTTCGAGTGGGGACGTCCGTCCAATGTAGAAATCTTTCGCCGGGAGAGGTCGTCCATTCAAAAGTTAAACCCGTAGCGCGCGGTACCTTATTTAATCAGTATTACTTGGGCCGATGACAAATCCATCCAAATGGCATGCACTTTCAGTTCTCAATAGCGGATTGACATCATCTGAGTAATACCTAGCGCAACGGTCTCCAGATCTAGCCAAATTAGGGAAACCTAATCTCCGTCGAGTTTGGTGCAAAGTGCAGCTTTCATTCAGGGTTCTATCCTTTGTCAGATTAGTCTACGCTAATTCCGTACGATACCGAGAATCATAGTCGTAAATGGTGGTGTTCAGAGTATGAGATGTAATCAAGCATTTGTTGTCTGTTGTTACAAATCACGCTAATGGCCAGGCTAGCTATCAGTAACCTTAGTAGTACCTTTGGCAGAGTATTTAGACATGAGGACTTACATTTTAGAACTGAATTATTACTATAGCTTCTGGTCATTGCATTTCTTTGACGTTATATTGCAAGCCAACTACCCACGAAACCGTACCGCTATACGCTATGAAGCTTTACAACACATTACTAGCATGGCTGAGCTGCCTTGCTGTGGCTCTAGCTGCTTGCAATGACACTGAAAACCCACGCGTTGACTTGGGCTACGCGACATACGAGGGCACCGCGCTGTCCAACGGCGTCAACCAATTTCTCGGAATGAGATTTGCCGCGCCTCCTGTGGGACAGAACCGATTCAAGCTTCCACAAGAGGTCATTCCGGAACATGGCATTGTATCAGCGAAATCGGTAAGAACTGCACAATACCCTGGCGAATGCTTGGACTGACACCAACCAGCATGGATCACTTTGTCTGCCAGTCGATGGCCTCGCGTTCACCCCGCCACCTGGACAAGATGTATCGGAAGATTGTCTTTTCATCGATGTCTACCACCCGGCGCATGTCAATGGCACACCGGCACAAAGCCTTCCGGTCATGGTCTGGATTTCTGGCGGAGGATTCGTGCAGTTGCTGAATGAGAACTATAACGGCACAGGGCTGGTCGAAGCTAGTAACAATGGTGTTGTCATTGTCAGCTTCAACTACCGCGTCGGCCCTTACGGATTCCTTGCCAGCGAAGAGCTTCAGAAGGAAGGAAGTCTCAACATTGGCCTCCACGACCAGCGCGCCGCCATGAAATGGGTCCAACAGCACATTGCAAAGTTCGGCGGCGACCCCAACAACGTCACCCTCTTTGCAACATCCGCTGGATCAGGGAGCGTGCTTCTGCACACTCTAGCCTACGGCGGACATCCTCCCGAAAGCGACAACATCAACTGGCGCGGTGGAATTGCACCAGCCGTATGGCTTCCCTCTGTCCACAAAGTCGAAGAAATCCAGTACCAGTATGATCATCTCCTCAATGCCACCAACTGCAGCGATCTTGCGTGCTTGAGGTCGCTCGACTCAGACACAATCCAACGGGCGAACAGCGGCTTCCCGTTTCCCGGGCAGGCGAATGTTCCTCTGTTCCCTTATGGCCCAGTCATTGACGGGCATCTGCTCACAGGAACACCGTCTGAGATGCTTCGCAACGGCAATTTCGCCAAACACAGGCCGCTGATTCTGGGCTCGTCCAGCACTGAGGGAACCATCTTCGCAACCCCAGCCAACACCACGCAAGACGTCAATGACTTCCTCAAGACACAGTTTCCCGATCTAACAGAGGACGATCTGGCACAAGCTAATGCTCAGTATTCCTCAGTGCCAAGCACTTTCCCTGGTGTCAACGTGACAAAGTCCCCCAAGTTCTACCAGTTGTCCCAGATGTTTGGCGACATGGCTTTCAGCTGCGTTGCATCAGGGTTTGCTGCTGGACTGAGCCGAGCGGGGGTTGATGTTTACCTCCTACGCGATCACGTTCTAGACCCAGTCGAAGTTGCAGCGGGATTCATTGTTCCACACACCTGGGAATTGCAGGCTGTTTGGGGACCAGATTACGCACCGCAGTCGGTTGCGGTGCCGGGCGCTAATAGCTACGATGTCGGTGGCGTCAATCATGGGATGGTTGGAGTTGTCCAGGCTTACTGGCTTAGCTTCGCCAGGACTGGTGGCAATCCAAATGCCGCAAAAGCCGCAGGCGCACCTTTCTGGGGGCCATACGGTCATGGAGAAAGGCTCAAGCTGCAGACAAACTCAACGACGATGGAATATTTGCATGAAGAGGAATTAGGTCGCTGCGCATTGTGGAGCAAGCTTAGTGCGAAGACACACATTTGAAGGCGTTTGGTGTGATTGAAGCTAGACCCTGACAGTGTGCATTTGTTTAAATGTTTTCACTAGATGATTCAATGTTACCTGTGTCTAATCTACTGCAATGCAGATTTCCTTGGAATTAGGGTACTAATGGACTGAATTCCCTACCAAAGGTGTAGCTCTAGCATCTGCTCAATCCGAAGTCCTTCGGATCGGAGTCTCAAGAGCTCGGGTTTAATAATTGAGTCTGGGCGTTGTCCCCCACCCAATGACATATTCGGTGTTCGTTGCCCATCCGAATCTACTCTCGAAGGAACGCTTCGTAGAGACATAGTCCCTAGTGATAGAGGCCGGAAGCAGCCGCTCACAATTTGCACACATTGAGGTGTATCAGAAACGTTGAGGCAACGTAGCATGTGAAAGCACATGGCTGAAGTATTTTGTGATTGTATTTGCTATCTTCACGACATGGGAATCATGTTGATTGAATAACAAACGTGAGAAATGTTCGTGGTCTCTACTCGGGCTCAAAACAAGCTGGTGAGTGTTTCCCGGTAGCTTTTCCCAGACATCGCATTTCAACAACAGCGTCCTCCATTATTTGCAAGCCGGGTCGTCCTTGCAAGTGAGCTATCAACTAGTCAGCCGTTTCTCTTTACTTTATCTAAGCCCTGAGGGTGAACTTACGTAGCAGCAAAGGGCATAATCCCGACCTTCCAGAGCTGGGGGAGGGGCCGCAGCGACCTGGGCAACGGCGACAAGAAGAAGGCTGACGGTGGCGAGGAATTGCATTTTGAATTAGAGGATAAGTGAATGGTCGTGACTAGAGTAATCGGGTCGAATTGTTACTATGGGTGAAAGGAGGATTGAGCATCGTGGGGTGAAGATGGCTTTTATGCTTCCTCCTAGATCAACCGTGTAGGGAACAGGGAATCGTAAGAGTCGGGTTGCAAGCCAAAAATCCCTCAAAGACTTGTCATCACTTGATCTCAAGTCATGGCCTGGCAATCATTGCCGAGGCTTGTTTCCATAATCTTATCAGATCTGTTCCCGTCGTGGCAACTGACGGCTAAAAAAGCCGTTCCCGCCTTGGCTGTACGGGACCCCAATTTAGAGAGAACTAGCGGCATTCATTAAGCAGCCGATGGGATAAGTTGCCACCAAGCAGGGAGATCCTTCAAGCATAAACATGTCTGTGGCCAGAGCATGTTTTTGTAATCTTATCAGATCCGTTCCTATCCAGCCATTGGCTGCTGGAAGGGCGGTCGGCCCTGGCTGTACCCATCTTTAGTACTACAATTTAGCGAAAATATGGTGATGTTGTGTGCTAGAGTTATTGAGCATCCGGTGGGATGAACTGAGACTAAGCTGGTGGCTGGGAAATGCTCACAGTGAGTGATTCGTCGTCAAATTGTGGGGCCTAGAGCAGATATTTTTGGTTTCTCTGATTGTCTTCCTTGGTTATGAGGCCAAATGGCAGCATGTTTGTTGATACCTTGAATTCTTTTAGAAAGGATTTTCTCTTTCTAGAACACTTCGAAGCTGGGCAACGAAACCGAAAATGATGCCTCCTGTACCGGTGATTGAATGCTTAAAGCATTTGGCCAGTAAGAGCACTCTGGTAGCTTGTTATACTTGTAGAGTAGAAGGAACATTAGACCATACGCATGAGGTGCTGCATCGTCTATTTCAAAAGTTTTATGGCATTGCTTGAGGGGAATATCCTGCGGCATTGTTGAATCTTCACGAGTGAGGCGGTTGGAAGCTTGCGATGCGCCTCACGCAGGCCCGGAAAAAGGTACGGTGTAAAACAGGAACAAGTGGCGTTCGGCTCCGATGCGATCGGCCCCGTTACGTGGAGCCGGCGCCGTTGCTGTTCCGCCGGTATGCGCGGCCCGCAATTAGACTTTGCGCGAGGGTGTTCTTGCCGGCAGAAAGGATATCCATCCCATAAAGTGCTGCATGACGCCAGTATAAGAGTATGCGGGGCACAGCGAATCAAATATTGTATCTGTTGATCGACAATTTTTCTCAGCGAATTGCAAAACGGTGAGACCAGACTTGGAGTTCCGGGTACTCAATATGCTGGCGTCATGTAGCACTTGATTGGCTAATTACTGCTTTCGTTGACGAGGAGAGCATGGGTTAAGGTGCCCATATAGTGTTGCCCAAAGTGTGCCCACGAATTGGAATTTGTCTTAGTCTTTTCACAGGCGGGCTGCGCCGTAACCACAAACTCAAAGAAACGCGAGGTACGGACATACGGCATCTGGCGGTGTTAGGCCATCATGGTAGATTGGGGTTGCGATTTCCCCGGATTTTCTCGTAATTCGCCTGACTAAGTACAAGGATTATCCTGTCCGCGGAACTGGCCGAGGAATTCCGAACCCATGCCCCGTCGGAATGACACCAGACAATTAAGTTCCGAGCTTGCATCTCGTTCCGTCGAGGGTAATCCCTAGAAGAGGGGATTCTTTGCTTGCTAAAAGTGACATCTCACATTAGGCAAGGACAGCCCCTCATTCGCAACACTGACTGGCTTTCCCCTTCGCGGTCTAGCTTATTTATTTGGCCAAGTGCTCCTCCTACAGGAATCAGTATTGCCTCTCTTCAGGTAATAGAACTACTCGATTCCAACGGCGCTGTTCATTTTCCACAACATGGGTGTCATAACATTGAAGGCCGGAAATGGTCTGGTCACTTCAGGTACGTTATCATGTAGATTCGCACAGCATTGAAAAACTAGGCTTACGTTAAGATGGTAATTAGTCGAGAGCGGACTGTTTATCAACAACGAGTTCGTCGAAGCCACGGCGGGCGAAACATTGGACATAGAGAACCCCTTCAACTTGGAGAAGCTAGCAACACTGTCCGCTGCTCAGGGGGCAGATGTAGACTTGGCTGTGCAAGCTGCCGAAGCCGCCTTCTATGGAGGTTGGAAAACGACCCTTCCTCCAGTGCGCGCAAAGCTTCTACACAGGCTGGCAGACCTGATTGAGCAGCACGCCGACGAGCTGGCCCTTCTTGAAGCCCTGGATGCCGGAATCCTTTTCAACGACTCGAAAGGCTTGCACGTGCCCAATGCTGTGTCTACTCTTCGTTATTTTGCTGGTTGGACTGACAAGATCGATGGAAAGCTTTTGCAAATACCTGAGGGCACAGCTTACACTCTGCGAGAGCCCATTGGGGTGTGCGCAGCCATTGTGCCATGGAATTGCCCTCTGTAAGTTTTGGGTATTCTGTCTGATATTTTGAAGCAAGCTGACGCGGATTCTCTACCACCTAGCATGATTACTTCATGGAAGCTGGGACCCGCCATAGCCGCGGGTAATACTCTCATCATTAAGACCCCTGAGGCCGCGCCACTATGGGGGCAGAAGCTTGCTAGCCTGGTCAAGGAGGCAGGCTTCCCCGCTGGCGTCATCAACATTCTGTGCGGCGAGGGTGCCATTGCGGGAGCAGCGCTATCGGCACACCAGAAGGTGAAGAAAGTATCCTTCACTGGAAGTACAGCCGTCGGCCGACACGTCCTCCTATCCGCCGCCAAGTCCAACCTCAAGAAAGTCACACTCGAGCTTGGCGGTAAGGGCCCGTCCATCGTTTTCTCCGACGCGGACTGGGACAATGCTCTCTTCTGGACATCATTAGGCAGCACAACCAACAACGGTCAGATCTGTGCCTCTGGTTCCCGAATCTATGTGCAAGATACTATCTACGACAAGTTTCTACAAGCATTTACTGAACGAATCAACAAGGCCGTACACGGCGATCCTGTTCTGCAGGAGACAACCAAAGGTCCAGTCATCAATGCATCCCAGCAAAAGAAAGTTTTTAGCTACATCGAAGGAGCCAAGAACGATGGAACGAGGCTACTTCATGGAGGGGAAAAGCTCGACCACAAAGGCTATTTTGTTCCCAATACCGCTTTTGCTGATGTACCTGAATCTGCGGCGATCATGAAGGAGGAGATTTTCGGACCAGTTCCGGTAAGTGCTGTATCCCAGCCCAAAAGCTGGAGAAACGACACAAAAGCTGATTTGGGCTTCAGAGCATTGCCAAGTTCTCCACCGAACAGGAGGCAATACAAAAGGCCAACGATACCGATTATGGCTTGAGTGCTGCGGTGTTTACAAACAATGTAAACATAGCTCAGCGGGTTTCAGCGGCCATTGAGTCCGGGCAGGTTACCATTAACTGCTGGGGAATGTTGCATGCCAACACTCCATTTGGAGGTGTTAAGCAGTCAGGATTTGGGAGAGATTTGGGCGAGGAGAGCCTTGATGGCTGGCTGAACTCTAAGACGGTCAAATACTTCAACATTCCTGAGACTTCCAAGTTGTAGGTCAGCTACATCAACCGCAGCTGCGTATGTAGTTTCACCTTAGGTAATCAAATTTGAGACAAGCAAACAAACAGCATGAGGATGTTCACAGGCTATACAATTCCATGCACAGGTTAGAAGCTTGCCATGTTTCCCCGGATAGAGAGTTGGCAAGTTCGAACCTAAGCATGCAGATCCACGCAAATGGGGAAACACCATACGGCTCATGATGCATCATTTGATAGCAAAGTGGTACAAGATTGGACAGCTCAATTGTTTTGGTTAACACGAAAGTTGGCGTTGAAAAAAGTCAGACCAAGATTTGATGTTCCCCCATGTCCTTCATAATATCTTGCCATCTAGCTGGTGTGGCAAGACCACTACGGACGAGATCTCGGTGATTCCATACCGCCTCGAGTATCTTTTCGCCAGACTTGGTATTGTAAATTCCAAGTAGGTGCATGCTATACCATCTGGAACGAATATAGTCGCGCTGATCTAGGAGATCAAGCTCCGCCCCAAGCACCACCAAACACCAACCTAGGTTAGCTCCTGGGCCAAGGGCATCTGGAACCTGCGTCAGAAGTTGAAGTGCTGTCTGAAGAGACTCCTCCATATCCGACGTGAGTGGCTGTTCGACGCCATGAGTGATTCGATAAACATATAGGTGTGACGTGTGCCTGAATATTTCGGCGGTGGCGATCATCCGCCGGCGCAGCTCTTCTTGCTCCAATCCCACCATGGCCGAGTACTTTTCTCGGGCACCATCGCACAGGATTGAAATGACTGGATTCGAGTAATCCTCCATCTTCGTAGCTTCAATTGCCCTTTGGAGGTTCTCAGACCGCTTGTGTATCTCCTCGATGGGAATTTCAGCATCGTAGGAGGCCTTCTGTAGTTGCGAAGCGGCGCACTATCACCTCAATTAGCTGCGTCTGAGCTTTTATTTAGGAGTCTCAATGACTTACCATAAGCTTGGGTAACCTGGAGGAGCATCCGAACAACGCGTCGATCGAGTCATTCTGCCCTTCATCTGAGGGATTTGGGCATAAATCAATCCACGACTCGACCTCCTGCATAACCGGCAATCCCACATTCAAAGCACATTGGGTTTCTATGAGACATACCCAGGTCTTTAGGAACGGGTCTAAGTCAGAGTGATCTCCTCGAGAGCGAATCCATCCCCGGATAGCGTCGAAATGTCCTCTCCATCGTGGAGTCCCTGAGAACACCTGGCGGGTTTAGACACGTCAGCGAATGATCGTAATCCCTGTGACGGGAACAGTGATCAAGTTTTGCTGATACCTCAAATGACACTAAAAGTAGCATGATGGTGAGAGTGACGGGGCTGTTCAGGTCACTTGAATTTCCGAAACGGCCCTTGAGGGCTGCAGCAGCGGCCCTCAGGTATCGACGCGAATCGCTGTCGCTTATTTGCTGCCAACGACTGTGATGTGAGGATGCAACAGCGAGTGCAGCATTCATTAGACCGGCATCATGAAGTGCTAATGGCACCAGAGAGCGGTAACCGTTTCCATTGTAATCGATCGCTAGCGCGACGCGGGCAAGGTTTTCTAAAAGCATATATCAGCATATCAAGAATATGCGGGCGAACCTTGATGGTGATAGAGATGGTGATAGAGAAGAACTCAGGTATTCACACATACTCATAAAATGCTGCATGAAATAACTGTCCTGTGACGGAAGCCCCAGCGATGATAAAGCTTGAGGCACGCAGAATTGATTTCGGGTTAATGTCTGACGAATATCATTGTTCATGCTCGGAAACCCTCGCGTATCCGAGGATCCATCAGATGTTCGTCGTGGTCTCTTCTTTCGGTGAATGAAATCTGCGGGCCATCGCGGCCTGATGCCGTAGCCTTGACATCTTATTCCCCTTTCGGCGCAATTCCTGCATCCTAGAACGGAGCACAACGGTGATGTTAGCACTCGATCGGCGTTCAATCCACTAGGTTCGTGAAGAGGGTGAGTTGGTATAGTTGTAATGTGTCAAAGGTGAGGAAACCACTCACGCGGCAAGCTGTGATCGCATATGCGTTTTTGCTTCAAACATGTCCAACAGGCACCACTATCGTTTTGTAATGTTGTTGGAGGAAGATTCCGCGCACCCGCCATTGGAAAGGAAGATTACAGAGCACTGCCTGAAGTCCGGTGACGAAGGTTGTCTTGTGAAGCTTCCAGTGTCAGCACAGAATGGGTCGTTTAGATGTGTGATTTGCGATGGGAGGGGATGCGGAGATGGCGTGGACTAGCTCGATAGCTGACATGTTGTGGTGGCAAGCATGAACCTGTAGACGGGAAACGGAATCAGAACGAGTCGCAGTTCCGAACAACCTTCACTTCCCCGCATTTGTGTTATCTTTATAGCCCTCGTCTTGCGCATGGACTGTAGCCGGATACCCCGCGTGTTATCACTTGTGCCAGCGGAAACCCTTGTCTGCTTGCCTGTGTCCAATCAGAGCCTTCGATGGCCATCCCGGATATATTGCATAGCTGGTAGAATGGAGCTGGACTAACTATCTCTCTCGCATCTTACTTGGCCTATACCCGTTCATGGTCAATGCCCCCCGATCTCATCCGAGTCTCAAATCACCTCACCCTACGCGGCTTTTCATGAGAAAATTCTTTGCATGTCGACCATATCTCAGATTAGGATTGAGCCTAGCATGACTACATAAAGGGACTTTTGCCACTGCTAAGGCCTATGTTCATCTCCGCCCATAGACTGTCGCTCCCTGTCATGAGCTGTCTTAGCAGTCGGGAGTCAAAATCTTCCTGGTATCCAGAGAGGTCGGCAAAAGCGAAAGGATCTGTAAGCGAATCGACAAGACCTATCGGATCAACGAGGGAAACTTTTCCTGCATCCATATTTTGGCTCATCATACTCGTCTGAGACATAGACGGCAGAATTGCCTCAGATGACTCTAATGAGCCTCCCACCAACCCACCGGGATCGCCGGTATTCTTTCCACCGTGGAATCCCAATGCATCGCCATCGTCTGTGTCTGAGCGGGTGGACTCCTGCCTGTGGGGCTCTATATCCACCGAAAGATGACGGGCATAACTGTGAAGCCAATTTTCCTTACGTTGAGAGCCGTGACCGGGTTCAATCTGAGCTTTATCAGAATGCGATTGATGATTTCCTTGGCCGCATGAGACGTCCTCACGAACTCTTCCTTGAGCGTTTGACACGCTACTGGGGATAAGCGGCACCCACTCCGGCTCCTTGATATCGACATATCTACTGAAGTAGGTTGAGAAAACATCTTCGACAGGGGAGCCAGTGACGTGTTTCAGGGGAACATTGATATCGTGGACCCGGATCAAGACTTTAATCTAAATCAGATTAGGTTTCGATTTAGCTCCAGGGCGTTTGCAGGGTCATAGTGACGGGTAATTCAACATACCCAATCATTTGCGGGAGTATAAAAACTGCTCGCAGCCCCTAAAGCAACGAAAAGGAACTTAAGGGTGTCTGCTATCCAAGGAGTATGGGGCCTTGGGGCACGGTGAAGATAATTGGCCAGGACAATTGCAGTCTGCATACATGTATACCCAACTACATGAATGTTCTGGTAAGGCATGTTAATCTGGAAGCAAAACGACAGCAAAGTCCAACTTGAAATGTAACTCACCCGAAAGAAGTCTCCCTGCCACACCAATTCTTTGCAGATGGTGCAGATGGCTACTGCGCTTGCCTGACAGCGATTCAGTCTCTCCTCAACAAAAAGCTGTGGTGCAGCTGGAAAGTTTAGTTGTCTGGAAGACGGTTCTGTATCTTCGTGGTCGGGCCTGGTTCTCTTCGGAATTGGGAGAAAGTTTCGGTTCAAGCAGATAACACAGCAGTGCCAAATCAGGGAACACATGGCACTCTGAGTGCGCTGTTCCTGTGGCAGATAATCATCCTCGGATGATCCGGGATGGAGTCGTTCCAGCCGTTGCAGCACCAATTGTTCTAGCTCCACCTGATAAGTCCTGAATATTGAATGCAGGCCCCAGGGCGGGGGGTTTTGCTTGGAGAACCCTGAGGAGCAATAACGATGGATGCGAATGAATAACTGGAGAAGTTCCAACAGCTGCGTGAAGAATTGATTGCTGCTGGCGCCATCATTGGGTTGTTGGTCGCTCTGGTCATTCCATGTCGAACAGCCTAGCTGCAACGAGAAATGGCTGAAAGATATCATTGTTTCTGATATTTCGAGGTATTTTTGGACTCGATGCAATAGCTCGAGCTTTCTGGGGTTGACTTCTTCTTTTAATAGAGCGAGTTGTACCATGCTTTTAGCCAGTGCTATGCTTTGGGTTAGTCGTTGTACCAAGAAAGGCTCACAGTTTCAAGATACTTGCCCAAGTCCATCCATGCCTGTCGCCCATCACCGAGACTTATGCTATACTCAATGAGCACGCAATACGTGGATACGGTTGATGGTTCACTTCCAGGAGCACTGCTTAGATCAACCTGATACCTTGCGCTCTGTTCATATTTCTTTGCAAGCCTGGATGCTGAAGGTTCCTTGACAGCTTTATGGACAGAGAAGCGAACACTGTAAGCACAAACGGCTAACAATAAGCTGCGCGTACAGGTGCCCGCGCAAATCGTCTCGATGAGTGCATCTGCGGGTACTATGAGTCCTAATAGCGAGCTTGATCGACGGCAGAATAACTCCACGAGATGTGCGCAAAGGTCCGGGTCTACTGTGTTCCAACTAGATGCGAGTCGACGCTTGACTTTAGCCTTTTTTCTTGAGGTGTGAATGAAGACATGGCTCTGACACATACTAGGAGTCCGGAGTGCTGAGATCCATTAATACAGAGACAAGCCCGCCTCGCCATTCAGTCGACGGCGGAAAGATGTCTTCTTCGGAATTAGAGTTGTCATCGTCTATATCATTAAAAGCAACGTCTTCAATGGAGTTTGCTGCATTCGGAGACGGGAGAAGATGTTCGCCGCCAGAGAAGGAGCTTATCTGGTCGACGTGCCGGTCAAAAGGCCTCGACGGCGCAGGCGCAATCAAGCATATCCGGGAAGACCGGCTGCTGTTGGCTCGCGGCCGCGGTCCACGGCGATTGCGATTCCTGTCATCGAAGTGACACGGATGACGGTTTTCGGCACAGAGCTTGCATGGAGCAGTACCAGTGCACTTGACCTGTGTCATTGAAAGTCAGGAGTTCCGTTGACCCAGTCGAGGCGCGGACCATCCGTAAAACCGACTCACTCGTTTCTTGCGGCAATAGTCACAGGCAAGTGTAACCTTTCTTCTCAGACTGCCGTAGCTAGGATCCACAGAAGCTTCAGGCATTGTGAACTGAGCTTATGTCTCCGTCGACGAATGGCTTACCCGAGGCGTCAGATGAGGCTGGGGAATCGAGAACGGCCACTTGGTGGCTGTCGGTCGATGTAAGAAGTGACTATCCCCTCAGAATTCAAAGTGCCCAGCTTCCGGACCCTAGGTACGCAGGACACAAAACGATGTTGGGCGACTCGGCAGAGCATGAACGGGTACAATGATGTTCAAGTTGCAAGTAACGAGGCTCACAGTGGGACTCAAGCAGGGATACCCAGGCCCAGATCCCAGCCGGACCCCTCACCCTGGTCAGTCTCACTTTCTGCCCACCGGCCCTTGCTAGTGCGGGAGCCGGAAGCGGCCATACCGCAGACTCCTATCCGACTAATCTTATTGGTCCTAATTTTCCGGAGCAGTTCTTCAGTAGGTCTGTAAGTCACCATGAGGCTTCGTCAGTGAACAGCTCGGTATGTGTGCTCATAGGTTCCTGCTCCCGGCCAATTCGTGTCCAATCGTTGATGTGGCAGAGTATGACGTCTCTTGCTCCGTTTGAGAATCGTACATGTTTGCTGCTGGTACATCGTTCATTTGGCGGATGATAAATTGGGATACAGCAAGATAAATGTTAGTAGTTCCAAAATACTTGTCAAGGAGTAGAAGCAAAATCTTTGACTAATCATTTTCTAAACTTGATACGTATCTTTCCGTGTTGCTCAAAATGGTAGACTCTAGAGATGGTTTTACCTGGACGCCCACCGGAGGCTTGCGCCGCGGCTTGCCCACCATCGGAGTTGTTGAGCCGCCTGTGTATACCTCGCGCTTGTCTGATGGCAATCTCGCGTACGACGTCATTGTAATTGGTGCTGGTTATGCAGGCTTGGTGGCAGCTCGAGACTTGGCTACGCAAGGTACGCACTGTAGACCTCTTCCACCATGATATGCGCTTATAAACCGTCCAGGAAAGAAAACTCTTTTGATAGAAGCCCGCGATCGACTTGGCGGACGCACATGGCACGCAACCATTGATGGCTTCAATTACGAGATGGGTGGCACGTGGATACATTGGCACATGTCTCATATCTATCGCGAAGTCTCTCTATATGGGCTCCAGGACGACTGGCTTGTCACACAGCAGTCCGGCAGCAAAGAGGACTATTTTACTCTAACGACCCCCAATGCCCAACGCAACATGACCCATGACGAAGAGGCTAGTCTATCTCATCAGCCACAGATGTCATAGGCCAAGAGGCTCAATGCTAACCTTTCACCAGGCCGACATGTTTGGACGCGTGTGGCGGATGTTTTGTGATGTAGATGGCGACGACCTTCGACAACACTGGAAGTTCCCATTTGGAACAAAACAGTCGGCCGAGCTATCGGAAGAGTGGGACAAAATGTCCTGCCAGGACCGGCTCAATCAAATCCAAGATCGGCTCAGCCTTGAAGAGAGATCGATGCTTGAGGCACTGCTGAAGCAAATGGGTGGGACTTCCCTCGAGAAGATGGGTCTCCTCAACGCCC
The DNA here is from genome assembly GCA_028654355.1 of Colletotrichum sp. SAR 10_99. Classification (NCBI taxonomy): domain Eukaryota; kingdom Fungi; phylum Ascomycota; class Sordariomycetes; order Glomerellales; family Glomerellaceae; genus Colletotrichum; species Colletotrichum sp. SAR 10_99. The sequence goes on from JAQIUT010000008.1 coordinate 204,954, forward strand.
TTCGATGGTGGGTATTGGGCTCCCACAATCCGACTGGCCTGAACGACATTGCTCTGCACACTAGACTGCGCAGCGGTAATGGCACTTTGCACAGACGAATTTTGGAGCATGCGGTCTCGTCTGGAAATCTATCCTACAGCTTCAACTCAGCCATCAGTAAGGTAGTGGACACGGGTGAGTATGTCACAGTGTTTTCCAAGAACGGCCAATCGTGGAAAGCCAAGTCGGTTATTGCAACTGTTCCGCTGAACGTGCTGGCCGATATCGAATTCTCGCCACCGCTTCCAATGGCGAAAGTTGAGGCCAGCCGTCAGGGTCAAGTCAACTTGTGCAACAAGCTGCACGTAGACCTTGATGGTCCCGACTACAAATCGTGGACATCCTTCGCTTCTCCTGGAAGAGGTTTTGTGTGCGCTCTTGGAGATCATCTAACACCGGCCAATAATTCTCACCTGGTTGCCTTTGGTCCCGATCCGTCCTCGCCTGGTGGCATACCCCTATCGGATATAGACCAGGTGAAAAAGGGAATTCTGCACTTGCTACCTGAAGGGAAGAGAGCCGAAGTCGACTTCCATCGTATAGTATGTATTCACACTATTTCTGTTGAAAACATTGTCTAAAATGGATGTTCTCAGGTTGCCCACGACTGGGTCAATGACGAGTTTGCCAAGGGTACTTGGTGCTATATGGCACCAGAGTTTACACAGAAATATGTTGCTGCTCTGCAGAAGCCGCATGGAAATATCTTGTTTGCTAGCGGGGATTATTCCGAGGGTTGGCGGGGTTGGATCGATGGTGCTGCGCAGGCAGGTATGGAAGCGGCTCACACGGTCATTCAGATTCAGCGCAAGAATCTGAAGGGAAACGGCGAAAAGAACGTCAACTGCATCAATTCTATGAAGCTTTGAAGGCTTCAAGACATTGTTTGCTTGGGTATTTGGCAAAAGATCGGATCAATCTTGCAGCGCAACCCAATAACGTAGTCAGAACCGTACTTATCAACATCCGATCCATATAACTACTTTGAATCAGAATCAAGCATCGAGTGGTCGTAGATACTTTCTGCTACCTATCAATATTATGAAGTCTTTTTGATTTAGTACTATGCATTTCCCAGCACTGGTCCAGAACATGAAGGTATGCTCGGCTGGATTGTTCACGTTACCGAGCCTTTCCGCTATGATGCGAGGATGGGACGACTGCCAAAGCTTACTTATGCAACCAAAAGGAGACCCAAGTCAATATTTGATAATCAATGATAGATAGCTGTATATTTAGATGAAATACAGACTTTGGATACACTGCAAACCCCAAATGCGTTGTCCTATCTTTCCGCTCGACCTTCTATCGTTTGCATCAGGCCATGGTACCTGTACCTGCCGTATGCAGTCCAAGAGATTGTCGCCGCTGCGAGGCCACCGCATACCACCACTGAAGCGTAATTCATGTTCGCTGTGGTGACGGGCTTATACGTAGGGAAGCACATCATGATGATGAGGCAGAGGGACCAGGCTAGGGCTACTGTGGCGACGAGCCGATGGTATTTTCCCAACGAAAAGGGCCCCTTTGGTAAGCTACAATGCTTGAATCCGAATAATACAGCCATGCATATGGGCATAGCGTACGGGATAATGAGCGTAACGGTGCACGCGCTGGAAAGTCCGTAGTATGCCGTTGCGTTGCCGACGTAGATGAGACTCAGAAGACATAAAATAGCCCAAGTAATCAAAAGCGAAAGGACCGGGGTCTTTGTGCGGCTGTTGACCTTGGAAACGGACTGAGGGAGGCCTCCGTCGCGAGCGAAGGACCAGATCACACGGGATGTCGCCGTCATGATGCTGGGTCCCACGCCAAGAAAGCCCATCAGAGGTAGGTAAAGTGTCATGCCAACCGTTGCTGCTTTGTTGCCACCAGACACGTTGTAATAAAGTTGTGCCATGAAGCTGATCGTGCCTGTAGGGCCGCTTAGAACCCCGGAGATATCGGTGATGCAAAACACAACTCCAATGATCCATGGAAACGTCAGAACGGCACTGCACGCTATATTGATGATCACTGGATGATTATGAGCATGTTAGCAAGGCCGATCACCGTGCTTTTGCTGCGCTGTTAAGTGGGACTCACAGCTTCGTGGCAGGTCACGCGACGCATGCTTCATTTCCTCGGACATGTGCAGCGGACTATCCCAACTTACAAGCCCAATTGCAGAAGTGAGAAGTCCGATAAGCCAGCTAATCTTCAAAGATGTGTCAGTAAGTTTGCAAACACTCTGGAGCAAGAAGATCCGAGGAACTTTACTTACTCCGGGACTTTCCCAACCGCTCAAGCTCGTGGAGTCCGTAAACACATACTTGGCAGTGTTCTTTGGATTAACACGGACCAAGAGGTAGATAACTGTGGCGAAATAGCCGACAATGTGCACGAACATCGCGACAAACAGCAAGGGGTGGAGCATCTTGACCTCGAAAACTGCAAATAATGTGTAGAATGTCGCGAGGCCGATGACGATCTCTGCCAAAGAGCGCTTGGAGTTAGCGAACTGAGGTTTCTCGTATAGACGAACTGGAGACCTATGATAGGATCAAACTCACAAGTGCAGTGTGCCATCGCTCGTATGTGTAATCAGGACTGAAGAGAATTGCCCACGCTTGGATCTGCATTGCGGTAGCAAAGATGCCAGCAAGTGCGCATAGAATCCAGCCAAGCATTGTCATCCAGCCTGCATACCACGAAAGGATTCTTTGGAACTTTGGTGGCGAGAGCTCGGCCACGTAATGGTATTGGCCGCCTGCCGTCGGAATCATGCTGGAGTACTCTGCGATGCAGAGGACAGTTAGCAGAGCACCGAGGCTGCTTGCCACGAAGCCCCATACCAAACTTGAACTACCTCCTGACATCAGACCCTGGGCCATTGTGGACGAGATTGCCTCCCAGGTGATACTGGAGCAGAACGACATGAATGCGAGCGACCAAATGTTGAAATTGCGGCGGAGCTCTGACGGCTCTAAGCCAAGTTGCTGAAGTTGGATATCATCGTCGTTGATTTGGGATTTCTTCTCGCTGAGAGCGGTATCCGTTTCGTCTGAGTGGCTGATTTTCGACATCGCTGTCCCAGTCTCGTAGTCAAGACTGTTCTCTGATCTACTAGGTTGTTTAGAATACTTTCGGTTTCACGACACAAACTGCAACCTGTACGCCTTGCTGCTTTATTGCGCAAAGTGTTACAATGAAGATCGTGCGTCTACTCCTGTTTTGTAGCAAATGCTTGCACCAGGGCTGCCAATTCCGACCCCAAGCTCGGAAAGACAATGTTGTGCTGTACAGCGGTTTGATAAGCTCAACTGCTATCTTCAAGCTGTATTCTGTTGTTGACGGTCGCATGCTTTTCCCCACTGGATCGGGTATCGCGCCGGAAAATCACAGCCTATGAGGAACGTTCTAATAACACCAGATGACCGATGACCAGGGTTAATGCAACCCCAGGAGCCGGAGCTTAATCAGGGCGAGTGTATCCGGATGCGCAGTGACCCATTGATTCGACAGGGGAAACGTGTCTAGTGTGTAAGTGCATACCAAGGTCCGCAAGATAACGCGGGCATAGCGATGGAAGAATCGGCTCCGAAGCAGCGAGATGCGAAACATCGCCTTAGGACTGAGATAAAAAAGGTTCCGATTGAGTACTTCAAACATCACAACGCAACAATACGCATTGATTTCTCCACAAGCTTCAGTCTCATCATCTCATCTCACACAGCGCACCTCGCAAACTTGACATACAGGCGTTCCAACGATGGCATCTACAGACGAATTACGAGTAGTCATTGTCGGCGCGGGCTTTTGCGGTCTGACGGCAGCAATCGAGTGTAAGCTCCGAGGCATGCACCCAATTCTTATCGAAGCATACCCCGGCGCCAGCTCCCACGGTGATTTGCTGGACTTTGTGCGAAATGCCGGTCGGGTCTTCGAGTCGTGGGGAGGAGGGAAAGTTGGCCGCGCGCTCACCGCGGTGGGCGTGAACGCTGCCAAGTATCTTGAGTTCTTCAACGCCGACAACGAGCTCCTGCACAAGGACCCGTGGCCGCAGGGCACCGAGTTTCAATACGTCTACGCTGGGCACCGCGGCGAAATGCATGAGATTGTGTACAGTTACGCTCTGGAGATTGGTGTCGACATGCGCTTTAACACACACGTCGCCAAATACCTCGACACCGACAAGGAAAGGGGCGTAGTCACGGATACTGGCGAGAAAATCCTTGGTGACGTGGTCTTGGCTTGTGACGGGCCGAAGTCAATTGCGCGCGACCAGTTGCTGAATCTGACGGAGAGCAAGGTCAACAGCGGATATGCGATATTTCGAGCATACTTCAACACCACTGATGAGCTGCGCCAGGCTTCTGGAATTGCCGATTTGCTTCCGGAGGGCAAAGACTGTGTTCGATGCTGGGTTGGACGCGACATGCACGGCTTCATTTACACGTGGAAGAATGGAAGGTGAGTTCTTTTTGATTTTAATGTTTCCCCAGCCTTGAGCTCTCTTTATTGTGCTTTCACTGTGGGCACATCATGGACATCATGAATCTATAATCTAACTGGGCTGTAATACTTTTAGGGATTGTGCTTGGGTCTTAACTCACAAGGACGAGACAGACATTGCAGAGTCGTGGTCCGAGAAGACCACCAGGGCGGACGTTCGATACTTCCTGGACAAAGCCAAGTTCCCTGAAGTATGGTACACTATTCTCGAGGCCACTCCAGAGGACCGATTAATTGACTACAAACTTGTGTGGCGAGACCCTCTTACCACTTGGCTCTCCCCTACCAAACGAGCCGCGGTTATGGGTGATGCAGCACATTGCCACCTTCCTACATCAGCTCAAGGAGCTTGTCAAGCGGTCGAAGACGCAGCCGTAGTTTCCATGTGTCTGGAAAGGTCCAAGGGGGATGTTGAGCTGGCGTTGCAGGTCTTTGAACGTATCCGATTCAACCGGTCTCATGTTATTCACCAGGCATCCATATCAACCCGAAATATCTATCACCAACACGAATGGACGCCCGAGTATGTTGCAAAGCACCCTAGCTCCCTGGTCATCCCACTTTTTGACTGGATCACCGAATACGATGTCTACAAAGAGGTTGAGGCGCATTTTGACCACCTGGCTGAGGATGTAAGGAGCGGAAAACAAGGCACTATTGAACAACTGGCGCTGCCAGCCGGTGGCAATTACGATGAGATGGAGATCACTGCAAACAAAGAGGTTTTGTCGGACCTGGGAAGCAAGCCTGCGATCGTTGCCTTGGAGACAAGTTCTGTGCAGGCGTAAGCATCTCAGCCATGTTATGTCAAATAATTAGTATGTTATATTTGGCAGCCAGTCTTGGCTGTTGAAGCAACATGCATGGAGTTTATCAATCGCATCACATTTATATCATAATATCATGACCGAAATATTTTCTGGGACGCTTTGAACATATTTAAGCACCGCTTTTTCTACTTCAAGGGCTTGATAATAGTAGACGCAGTCAAATCAAACAACACAGAGGCGCACTCAACCAAGATCTCCATTCTAGTGATAAGTTCCTCACGTTTCATCGATTCGCGCTCCCGCTTTCCGTATCGTCACTCGTTGGGAGCACGAACTTCCCGAAGTATGGTTAGCAAATTGTTTACTAACGCACAAAATGCTGCGCAAGCTCTTCTCTTGGATTTTTTCTCATTGAAAACTACAGCAGTATATCTCTCCTACTTGGGCAAATAGGCCTCGACCGTGATTTCAATATGTAGCCCAGGGAAGACCAAAGATTTAACCTCTACACCCGTCCATACAGGTCGGATATTCTTCAGATAAGACTTTGCAATTGGGATCACCACACCAGCAATGCCTTTGCCATTGTGAGCAACTTCAAAAGTTTTCACCTGTTCCTGAGTTCAGCATGCAGACTACATCACCGGGGTTGGGTACAAAAGTCATACAGAATAGACGTGCTCCCATGCGTCGTCGCCAAGACCAGCCGCCTTGAGGCTGCGAGAGACGTGTTCGAAGGCTTCTTTTACTTCATCCTCGATGTTTTCAGGGATTGAACCGTCGTCTTTGATTCCAAGCTGACCGCCAACTATGATTCGACTGGCATTCGGTGGCACAACCACGGCATGCGAGATGCCAAAGTCCTGGGCTGAGGCTTCACCTCCGGCCCAGTCAGCAAAGCGGAAACCGTACTGTGTAAGCGTTGACTCTGCCATGTTCGGAATGCACGGAAAACTATTCGCGGAAGTTTTGCCATTTTGACATTGCCACTGTCTCACGTTCTTGGGTTCATATACCAAAAAGGAATCTGTGCGTTATTCTGTTCTGCCAGTAACAAAATCTTCCCTTCACGAGTTGCCATCGGAACCAACAACAGGACCTCGGAATGACTCTTCAGGTGGCCGGGTGGGATACTCGGAGGCCGCGGGCTGATGTGAAACGACGACGTCAAACAATCAGACCGGGAAAATTAGCTTATTGGTTAGTTCTTATCTGGTCCTCGCAACTTCAGGTATCCGGATATTTTCTGGACAGCTAATTATTTCCTATCGGTCAGCTTCTTGGTTGGTAATTGCGGCCACCTCCTAGGCCACAAGCAGCTAAGCTACACGATATGGTGGAGCAAGATTACTAGGACGAATGCGGGGTAATTACCTTACAGACCAGGGGTTACCACTGTTATCTAATCCACACATGCACTCTCAGTACTGGGTAGGCTAAGACGGGCTAAATGAGTATGCAACAAAGCCGTAATAGCCATGCCGTGTTAATTTCTCGACAGGTTATGTTAAACATTGATCATCTGTACATCCACATTGACGGCGTTGTGCTTTTCAAACTCCAGCGCGCTGATCTTCGAGCCATGGCGCTCTCTTTCAAAATTGTTGTGTTGGTACAACAGAAATGGCATTTAGTCCTGCCGTGTTTGATGTTAGTCTATTTTCTTTGGAACCGTTACCAAAGAAGGCTATCCAAAGTTCCTGGTCCTTTGATAAACTCATTAACTACGCTGCCACGAATGTGGTCGGTCTACCGAGGGCAGCACCACCTGGACGAGCTGAAATGGCATACCAAGTATGGCAAAATTTTGCGTGTAGCGCCGAACCTCGTAGCCATATCCGACGTGGATGAAATCAACCAGATATACGGCATCGGCACCAAGTTCATCAAATCTCCATTTTATGATCTTTCAGCTGTCTATGACGAGGAAGGCCTGGTCCCGGATCCGTTCGTAATTCGACATGACAAAGGACTCCACTCGCGCATGAAGCGCAACGCTGCCAATGCATACAGTATGAATGGGCTGGTACAGTTCGAACCATGGATCAACACCGTCATGGACCGATTGGTCGCCATTTTGGATAAGAATGCATCATCTGGAACAGTCTGCGACTTGGGAAACCTGCTGAAGATGTTCGCCATGGACGCTGTGTGCACTTTGACCATGGGGCGAGACCTCTCTTACATGGAAAAAGGTGACCATCTTGGCTTCTTTCCAACTCTCGATCTCTTCACCAGTTACATGTCTATTGTAAGTCATGTGTATTACGAAATTGAAGTAACAAACGTACAAGGGTCAACTGACAAAAACTGCTAAATGAGATGGGCCATGTGCCTTGGCTGCATCCAGTCTTATTGGGCAACCCAACAATCGCAAAGTACACGACAGGTAGTGATAAATCTGGCACGGCCTTATTTGACCTAGCAACCAAGGAGCTTGAGAGAACGCGGCGTGAGCCTCCCGCAGAGGATGCGCCCATGACGTTTTTGGCCCGATTAGGCCTCAATCAGGACGCGAATCCCAAGTCGATTACAGATCGTGAAATCATCACTCACGCCTTTGGGAATCTCTCGGCCGGTTCCGACACCACGGCCGCCGCTATGAGATCCATCTTCTACAACATTCTCCGCAGCCCCCGAGCTTACGCGCGGTTGGCGAAAGATGTCCGGGAGACCCTACAGCTGCCAGTCACTTTTACTAAGGCATACGCAATCCCTTACCTACGAGCAGTCATTCAAGAAGCTATGCGCTTACATCCTTCTTTTGGTCAACTGCTTGGTCGAGTGGTACCTCCAACAGGAGCCACAATAGGCAAGTACTACCTGGCACCGGGGACAGAGGTCGGTATGTCTCCGTGGGTGGTTCATCGCGACCCGGATATTTTCCCAGATCCTGATGTATTCATCCCGGAGAGATGGCTTGTTGGTGAAAACGGCACAACCGAGGCTCAGCTTCGCCGAATGGAACGATCATTCTTTGCATTCGGTCATGGATCGCACACATGCAGTGGCAAGCACATCAGCATCATGGAGGTCACCAAATTAGTTGGAACACTGCTTTTAAAATATGACATGGAGTACGTGAAGATCGGAGAGGGTTACAAATTCGTAAATCATTGGTTTACATCTCAGACTGGGTTGAATGTAGCTTTCCGCCACGTTAAGGGAAGCAACATATAGATTCAGCGGGAGTCCAAATAAAGAGCTTTCAACGGGCAGCTTTCACATACACCTACTTCAAGGTAGTAAGGGTTGTTGTGATGGGGTGATTTCAAGTTGCCTTAATTCAAACGTAACTCTTTTCCAGAGCAATTAAGAGTCTGCTCTGCTAATCGCGGAGGCTTCAGATGGACATTCAATATGTTTCACACAACAGCTATAATTACGGCCAAGTACATCTCTCAATGTTAGAAAGAAGGTTTTCAGGAAGAGAGCAAAAGTAAGAGCTTTTAGTCAGAGGAATATTTCGCCACGTCAGTTGAAGGCAGGAAAACTCATGTTAGAGAGAAACGGATCACTGAGCTAGGACATGCTACAGAGCCTATGGGCATCTCTGGTCGTCTGGTCGCCAACGTTATCATTCCAGACGTGCACAAAACCCGTTCAATTGGCTACATTACGACTGTTATGAGTTCCTCCCTTGCCGCTACCCTATTATTTCCCATTCTTGGTTGTCTTCGTGATGAGTGTTAAACCTCTAGGTTCGATCTTCCGACATTATGTGGCATGAAGGTGAGATGAAATCCTGTTGCCATGTGAATACACGTCCGTCGGGGAGTATTCCGCATCAATTGCATCTTCCGTCTAACTTCACCTTCCTTCCCGTCTGGTACAAACCCCACTCTCATTCACCTCCATCTCATCCCACGTTGAATTTTATCCCACGAAAGGATTTTCACCCCTTCCTCCTATCTCATCCCAATCTTACCACGCCTCTAGGTTGGCTCTTTTCGTCGTCGTCGTCGTCGTCGCTCACAGGATATCGCTTTTCATACGCAGACGATATCAAGAAGCTCCTTAGAAGCCCCTCTAGGTAATGATCTCCATATCCTCAGGTTTTGGCATCTTTTGACTTCCTTCCAGACCATTGAATCGGCTTCGCACTCGAGATCTCACGAAATTGGTTCACGCTCGCTCCCGACTACCATCAACGCCGAATCCCCGAATCGAGACTTGTATGCAGAGCTCAGCCCTCCAGCTGCAAGGTAGTATAATCTCTGATTTATTTGGCGGCCATGTATGCTGATACACACACTCCAGAGGCGAAGGACGTCGATCCATACACGATGGTGAACAACGCATTCCAGGGCCCCAACCCAGGCCTGGCTCAGAACCCGAATCAAGGTCTTCCCGCGAACCAGAACCAAGGCATTGCTGCGAACCAGAACCAAGGCCTTGCCGCAAACCCAAACCCGGGTCCTGCCCCTAACGCGCCTCCAGCCTTTGTGATGCGACCCAAAGGACCTCAGTTGCAGGACATGGCCGACCCAGCGTTCCTGCAAAACCCGCCTGCCCAGCGCCCGCCTCTCGGCCCACTCGATTGGGCATTCCACTCTGTCAACAACCCGCATCTCAGAGTTCTGCTTGCCTATGAGAACCCGCAGAACCTGAACATGCAGGTTTGGATCGATCCGATCAACATTGGAAGCACCATCGAGCACTGCGACCCCTGCTTCCAGGGCGCTCAGGGCCAAATCCACAAGTGGAAGGGACCACACACCATTGCATACCTCGCACATGGTGCCAAGCTTGTTCGAGGCTTTGGCTGGACTCTGACTCCTCAAGGAGAGCTCATCAATCTGAGCGTTCTTTACTTGCCGATCAATATCACCTTTGGCAAGACTGTCGTCACGGTCGGAGAAGTCCTACAGCACCTGATGAACAAGGTCAAGGACAGCTTCCCCCACGGCCCTGCTCTGATTGCTGGTGGCAATCTAACCCCAGTTCAGCTGAGCAAGGCCATGTTCGCAGCCACTAGTCAATACCATGGCACCGTCAAGCACTTAATTCACTTGTGCGACTGGATTGGCGGCGTCCCTCTTCAACAGACCTACTATTGAGGGAGTTGTTATTTGACAACATGAGGTTCTTTGGGATTTGTGTTGCCGGAAAGGAAACATTGTTGGCTTTGTCGCGAGAGGTACTTTGTTCTAGGTCGAGTTGCCTTCAAATTATTCTAAGGAGCACAGCAAGGATTGGAGATTTTGCTGCCCCGACTCCAACCTCGATTCATCACATTGGGGTTGCCAGATAATACAAGAAAACCGAAGCAAATATTCCGTGAACTTCTGTGCCGTCTCCAATTGAACCCCAGTCATCTCGAAATATCCCACAGAATAAGGTTAGAGCTAGCTCCCTGCCCATGACGCAAGAAGCTCAACCAAAACTCCATGTCCGGCTCCTGGAATGTGGGTCCCGGCTGCAACTTTGCTTTTCCCCAATCCATCTTCTGGTCGGAGCTTTGTAGGAGGCGGGGAAACTGAAGCCGAGGTCAAACCAATGACGCCAATTGTAGCACAGACATCGTCGATTTCCAATCTTCCCCTCTCTCAACAAACACCATCCGTCACATTGATATCTTGCCATCGATCAGCCGTCCACGTCCCCAGAAGCATCAATTCCTCTCCAAATCCCTTGACATTACCCAGATACAGTTTCTGGTTCTCTCTAATCCGTCACCATGGTTAAAGTTGGCGACTCCCTGCCCTCCGGCACCAAATTCACGTAAGGCCCTCCCTTCGACCCATTGACGACAGAGGACTGACCAAAGCTCCAAGCTACGTCCCTTACGACCCCCAAACCGAATCCCTCACAGCCTGCGGCCTCCCGATATCCTACGACGCCTCCGCCGAATGGGCCAACAAGAAGGTCGTCCTCTTCGCCGTCCCCGGCGCCTTCACCCCGGGCTGCTCCGCCCGCCACCTCCCCGGCTACATTGAGAAGCGCAAGGACCTCGTCGCCAAGGGTGTCGACATCGTCGCCTGCATCGCGTACAACGACGCCTTCGTCATGAGCGCCTGGAGTAAGGCCAACAACGTCAAGAATAGCCCCGAGGAGATCCTCTTCCTTAGCGACGGCGAGCTGGCGTTCAGCAAGCAGATCGGGTGGACGATGGGCGAGCGGTGTGCGCGGTATGCGTTGGTGATCGATAACGGAAAGATTGTGTACGCGGAGAAGGAGGAGGTCCCGAAGGAAGTCAGTGTTAGCGGTGTCGATGCAGTGCTCGCGAAGTTGTAGATGAGCTCGGCACAGGTCTGAACTCGCATTCTCCATGGTCGAAACTCAAATCCTATGTTAACCACGCTAAAGTGACTCATCTTCTGCATGGGCTCGCTATCGTTGTCGACGTGGCCTCCTATTGTCTTTTTTCTAGCGATTTCTGGTACGGGTGACAATTGAGTAACTCATGATACAATGCAAGAATGATGTGAAAGCCAAAACACGAATCTAATCCCTTGCCCTCGCCATCCTAAGCTCTCTTCACCTTAGTTTCCTTGCCTTTGGGTTCTCGGAAAGCCCAATAAAGCCCCAATGCGGCGCCGATGTTGAACAGTATGAACACCCATACAAATCCAAAGTCTCTCCAGCGGGTGTTGAAGCTCAAATTAAACTGGGCCAGAAAGTCGTTCGTCGTACCAAGTGGACAATACCCGCACTCATCTACAGCGGAGGGATCCAGTACACGGCCACCGGCAGCTTCAGCGAACGGACCAAGAAACTCGCCACAGCTCATGTTACCATCAGTTGGCGGTTTCATATGGAGAACCTCATAGTCCGCGCATGTAACATCCGTGTTCGCAACTGCGGTGGACATGATCCCGCCCACAAGATACGTAGCAGGAGAGGCGCGGTACATAAAGGTCCAGAAACCGGGAAGATCAGCACGGGGAACACCGATGCCGCAGAACAGAATGCAGAGCATCCATAGCAAACTCGTCAAAACGCCAGCCGTCTCCGGGAGATCGATCCAAACAATGGCAAAGTGTGCAAATGTGCTGGTGAAGAGTAGGTAGACCCAAAGGAAGAGGAAAACGAGAAACCCGCGGATAGCTTGGTCATCCGGAGTGGTGTTGCGGACGAAGCCAACGGGGTAGTACCAACAGAAATACATAACCACGGCCATTATTGAGTTCCAAAACAGCTCAATAAGGATGTTGGCTATGATGTATGTTGTCCAACGGTAAATCTTGGAAGGTCGCTCGCGTGATTCGTACAGATTCCGCTGGGGTACAAACATCGGCATGATCTGCTCGTTGATATTGATGAAGAGAACGAGAAACATGAAGATGGCCCACAACTGATTTTGCAACCCTTGAATGGAGTTGTTGGCACTGTAGCTGAAGCCAAGGTAGAGCGACTGTTGCGTTGGGTCAGCAAATGTTCTCGTCGGTCCAAAGTGCATTCGAGTGTTCACTTTACGTACCGACAAGGCAATCAAGGTAGTCTTTGACCACATATAGACTGGTGATCTCCAAAAGTGCTTTGTGGTGCGCACTAATACCTCCCAAAACTGCGTGGAAAATGAGGACACAAATTCTTGGTGCTGGGATTTGTCCTTCGTGCTTTCCATGTCCTTCGTTGATGCGAGACCCCGAAGACGCGACAGCTCCTTCTTGACTTCTTGATATTCCGGAGAGTCACGCCAAGTTCGATGCCAGTCAATGCCGTCGGAATCATCATGGGGTGGCTTGATGACTTCAAGCATCCACTCAGCGGGATTAGCATCAGTTGGGATGGCCGGTGCGCCGTTTCTTTCGAAGTAATCAATGAGCCTAGAAGAGTTGTCTCCCAAGTCTAGGGATGATTGTTAGGTCTCTTTCTGAACAACAAACGCAATCATTCACTTACCGCCGAAGAAGACAGTTTTCCCTCCCGGGGCAATCAGGAGGAGACGATCAAACTGGTCAAAGAGTATGGCCGATGGCTGATGAATGGTACACAGCACAGCCTGACCGCTATTGGCGAGCTTCCTAATCAGCACAGAGATTGCCCATGAGGTCTGGGAGTCCAGCCCCGAGGTTGGCTCATCGAAGAACACCAGAAGCTGTGGTCGCGCAGCTAATTCTACGCCGATGGTCAGGCGCTTTCGTTGCTCCACATTAAGGCCCTCTCCAGGTATTCCGATTACAGCCCCAGCAAAGTCTTGCATCTCTAACATCTCAATGACATGGTTAACGTACTGAAGTCTCTCTTTGCGGGGCACTTCAGATGATTGCCGAAGAACAGCACTGAACTCCAAGGCCTCGCGAACCGTCATGGTACTAAGATGGATGTCCTGCTGTTGCACATAACCGACTTGGTGTTGGAAGGTGGCATCTGTCGGAACACCATTGATAAGAGTGTCACCACTGACGACACCGATGGAAACGCGAGTTGCAAGAACATCCAACAGCGTAGTCTTTCCGGCGCCCGACACTCCCTATAGCAGCATATCAGTTAGGCCCCGACCCAAGACTGGGGAAATTGCCGCTTACCATGAGCGCTGTCGTCTTGCCCGGAGACACCCATCCGTCAATGTGATCAAGAAGTCGACGCTCAGCCCCACCCTTGACTTTGATATCGTAGCACAGATCTTCCCAGTGAAAGACGGATGTACCGGCCACAAGGCCTTTGCCATTCAATGATTCTCCGTTTAGACCCTTTTCCGTTGCGGCAGTTTGACTTCCATATGTTTGGGCCTCGGGATCTAAGGCACTGCCTGACTTCTCAATCTTCATGGCGGAGGGCATTTGTCCTCTTCTGAAGACAAGGACCTCGCCACGGGTCTTTGGTGGCTTCGAAAACTCCGCCATGACCAGATAAGTGAAGAAGAAAAAGATAGTAAAACCGCAGAGAATGCCGACATTCCTCCACTTGTGAGAATTGTAGTACTCGAAGGAGAGGTTGATGTATCTGTCACCATTGACAACCGAGGAACCCGGCTCGGAGCCTACCACGGAGCAGATCTGCGACTCTGGGGAGAGATTGTCGTATCCAGGACCCTGGGGAACCATCCCTGCACAGCCAAACTCCCGTCCGTGAAACTCGTTCGCCATCAGTGCCTCGAAGGAGTAGGCCAGAGGGTTGATGTAGCCCATCCAGCGAGACCAGCCGGGCATGTAAGCCGTTGGCATTGTGAACCCGGTGTAAATCATCAACCCCATTCCAAGCAGAGCGCTAGGAATCATGGCCTGCTCTGGGGTTCTGGTGATGCTTGCTAGAGTGCGGAACATGGCCGATTGAGACAGCGTTGCGAACAGGGTAACAAGGCAAAAGAAGAAGAAAGGGCCAGGCTCCCGCCGCAGATTGGCCATGAAGTAAACGAGAATATTGAACACGAACATGTTGGCAATTTTGTATGGAAGGTCGCAGAGGTAGCTAGCGATCGCTTGAGCCGACTGATGGTAGAAGGCGTACCGGTTCTGTTTCTCCACAACAGGCCGCTCCGCATAGATGGTGAGGACCTCAAGCTGACTACTGAAGGCGTTGAACATCAAGGAAAAGAAGATGATACCACCACGGTAGTAGAAGCTTGAGGAATCCGGCTTCAGGTTGTAAAACATGCTGCCCAGGATGAGGGCCATGATGAGGTTAAAGAGCAGGGATGCGATGGTAAAATCCGGGTCTGCAAGGAGTCGTCGCCAGGCTCGCCAGAATGTGAGTGAGACCTGTTGAACATACGATATCGTATAGGGAGACTTGGTGCGCTGTGACTTTGCCTGTTCCGCGTGCCGAGATTGGCTGTACTCCTCCAGCCTTTCTCGAGACGGATGTTTCTGGTCGTAGGCTGCAAGTTCTTGGACCAGGTGCTGTCGTTGTTCGCTTTTACGCCACCTCTCCACGAACTCATCCGGGGTACGGGGAACAATATCGTCGAAGCCAGGCTTGACGCGGCGTTCGTGCGGGCTGGTCATTGACGTTAGGAAGTCGGGTACGGTCTGCCTTCTTGGGCAGTGGAATCCCAAATCCTGGAAGTATTGCTTGGCTTGTGTGCGTCTCCCAAAGAAGATCTGCCTTCCTTCGTAGATGACGGTCACCCTGTCGAACAGGTCGTATGCGGACTGCGGGGCCTGGTATAAGGTGACAGCAGAAGCGACTCCCAGAAGATCTGCTTGCAGACGAAGGTTTCTGCAAAAGTTGATCGCGTTGGCGCTGTCAAGGCCTCTCGTCGAGTTGTCCCAACACTGGAACTTGGCACCAGTGAGCGCAGCTTCAGCAATGCTGACGCGCTTTCGCTCACCACCGCTGACACCACGAACCACGTCGTCTCCTACTCGGGTATCAACGGTGTGCATCAAGCCAAATATTGCCATCATAACGTCGCGGTTGACGAGGTCAAATTGTTGGCGGGAGAATCCAGCAGGGATATGTCGAACAGTGCGGGCTCGGCTTGCGAAGGTCAAAGTTTCTCCCACAGTCAGGTGAGCGAGGTGGTTATCCAGCTCGGCGTTGTAGAGAACATCTCCTCGCAGGGAGGAACGGATATGGTTCGGATCGATTCCTATCATACAATTAAGATCAGCAAGCTGTCCATGGAGGCAATCGGGACATAAACGGCCAGTATCTTACCGCGATAGCTGATGTAGGCGCGTTCATCTACCTCAAGGTCCGCCGTCTGAGATGACAGAGTTTTTAAGAATGTTGAGCAACCGGAGCCCGGAGGACCTAGAACCAGTAGCATCTCTCCCTTCTCAACGACGCCCTCGAAGCCGCTCAGAATGCTGAGACGTCGTTCATGCCGCTTGCTATTGCTGGCAAGTCTGACCAGATCCTTGGCAATGCTAACTGCAGCATTTCCGACCGACTGTTGGAACCGAGCACCTGTGCTGGAGCCAAAAACGCTGAGATCCTTGAATGCAACGCCGAGGGCACGTTGCGGGGCAGAGGCCGGATCTGATTCGGCGAGCTTGATGAACTCCTTGATCCAAGTGCGAGCATCGAAGTTGGCAGCCGTCGGGTCCAGACTGCTTCCTGGGTGCGGGCTGAGGGGGCTGTTGTTCTCGTAGTCGAGTTGCGAGAACGGTGTTGATGTCGAAGTCGCTGAAGAAGTCGATTTGACGTGTGTGTTGCTGATCCTGCAGACGAGCTCCTCGATATTCTCGTCCGCCGCGGCTGGCTTATGTGAATGCTCCATCGTAGCCCTGCGGATATCTCTCTGTATCTTCGTGTTCGTCGGGTGCAAAGACAGCCCGTCTGCCGCATCCCCCATTTCCGAAAGAAGATAGGCCGTGGGTATTATCTCCAGAGAGGACGATCAGATACTCGCTCTTTGCTGGAGAAACTTTGAGATAGTGACAAACTGGCGAAACATTAATAGACAATACTGCCAAAGCCATACGAAGAATGGAAATACCGAGAAGCGGAGACGGAACGAGAAAGACGGGCCGTCTCCAAAAACCTTGTGGTTCTCTCACTAGTGGTTCTGTTATTGGATTCTGCGAGGACTGCACTGGGCTGCTGCAATTAGCCCGCTTCGGCGCCGAAGAAAACTGCAGTTCAAAGTTATTTCCCACGGGACATGGCAGAGTCTTGGGGCTCGGCTCCAGTCTCGGGAACATCATTGTCGAGGCATCTTTCAGGTGCCTAGCTAGTGATGCCAAGAAACCGACGGAGAAAGTAGACACGGTGGAAATACATTGCGGCACAACTCCCGCTAGGCATCGCCAGGGTGTTTCCTCGAGTCGGCGAGCATACGCCGCACTGCAGCAAAGGATCTTTGCATCGTGGCAAGGCACGACACGAGAGGTAGCTCGGAAAGTTGGCGGGCTTGGTACGGATCAGAAACTGTCCGGTATGGCGTTGAATGAGACCACAGTTCGGTGTTCGGTTCTTGGCGCGGGGACGCGGATGAATTAAATACGTGAACTGTGGATCTTCCTATGGCCCCCACTCCGCGCTTTCAAGACACATACATAAGCAGCGCTTACCGGATGAGTGACCCTTGTCTAAGACCCTAGGATTGTCGGAAGGATTCAGTGGCTTTCTTAAGGGCGCAATGCACACTGCAAGGCTCAGCTTCTCTCCCTCCCGTCCTCCCGTCGGCTCCATCCATGAACCTGAGGGTGTCCAGCTCCGGAAGACCGGAATTGTTACCGGAACCCACTTACAACTATCCGACACCAAAGGTCTTCCGTCGTGGGGCTCAACTTTCCCCGTACTTCACGATGTTACGTAATGGGAATCTTTCTTTAGAAGAAGTAGATGAGCAACTCGGGCTTTTTGCCTTAGATATGACACGGAATGCATTGTAGCGTATTGAGCCAGGAGACGAACCCTACAAAATTCCACGAATAGTTGTCTATCTGAGACGCCGCCTGAAGTTCCCGTTTCTTCTTGGCTGTTTTATATGTACTGGTGTTATCTAGAATTGTGCTTCGATGGCGGACGACAGTGGTAAAGACGACGATGAGTATGACGATGCCAAGGTAATACTTTTTGCTTCAGCGCACGGGAAGCCCGGTTGCGTTAGCGGTGGGGGTATCTTGTCAATTTCGTGTGGCATCTTTTTAAAATTGGCACTGGAGTTTGGGGTGTGTATTGCTAGAATTTTCAATTCCAAAAAGAAACATCAATGGTAAATATGGCACCTAGATCTAATTATGTCTAACTGGAACCATTCATTCCCTCCTTAGAAGCCAAATTCTGGGCGTGGCGGGCTGCAGAGCATAGCTTAATCTCACCGTTGGGCCCTTGACGACGGTTATAGGCCTCGCATTCCATAGTCTCTTTGGCCCAGTCACAAATGGACGCGGCGAGTCTTTTGACATCGTCGTCCGTGTTGTGCCCGTGAAAGACTAGTCTGATTCGGTCTGTTCCCTTGGGCACAATGGGAAAGCTGATTGGGTATACCTGGAATCCGGCCAGTTGAAGATGGATGGCGAGGTAAAGGTTGTGCTTGGGCTTCGTCCAAACTGGGCAGATCTGGCTCATGAAAGGCAGAGACTCCCAATCTTCCTGCTCATAAAGAGGAATACGAAGGAATCCAGCGTCGTTGGCTTTGTCCCAAAGTTGGTTTTCCATGATTTCTTCCAAGAACAACTTCACCAAGTCCGGAATTCTGTTTTGGGCCTGAAGGGTACTGGTTAGTTCCAATGCAACGTGAATATTTAGGAGCAAAACTAGAAGATAGAAAGAAGTACCTCTTGTGTCTTGCCAGCCTTCATCAACCGGTACGCAGCACGGGTGGAAGCTACGATCAGATTCGGAGGCGATGTTGAATACAATACCGGTTTTGCGTTGTTGATCAACATTCTTCTCACGGTGGCATTGGAGAGAATGGTAGCTGAAACGATTAGTATCAGGCCCTGATGCCAGTGACATACGCAGATGAACTCACCGCCAGAGCCGCAGAATGCCTTCCCGTAGTTCTGATTCTGCACGGCAATCTCCTTCTCCAGACCGAGCATGCTCACGTAGCCTTTGCCTTGTGGGCCGAAGCAACCAGAACTATGGGCTTCGTCTACGACGAATTGCGCATTGCCATTCGGGAAGATCTCTTTGGCAGCCTGGACCAGCTCACGAAGTGGAGAGCCATCGCCATCCATGCTGTAAAAGGACTCCACAGCAACGACGATGGATCTTTGACCGTTGCGGATCTGGGGCTGCGACTCTTTGACTGCCATGAGAGTTTCCACGAAGTCATTGACATCGTTGTGTCGGAATGGCTTTTGACAGAGAGCGAGACTGTTCTTCATCCCATTGTGGATGCTGGCATGAACCAGCTCGTCATAGACGATGGCATCGCCGGGGCGGGCGAGGGCAGTAAAAATTGCTTCATTGGCCAAAGCACCTGATCCTAAAAAGAGTGCCGACTCGACTCCATGCAACTCGGCAATTTCTCTCTCAACGGTTTCGAGATACGTCGAATTTCCATTGAGGGGTCGTGTGCCGGAGGCACCCAGCTGAAAGTCGGGGTTTGCTTCCAGTTCCTCGAAGAAAGCCTGCTTCACAGCACCAGAGGTACCAAGAGAGACGACGTCACAGGAGGAGAAGTCCACCACAGCATTGTTCGTGTGGAACATTGCACAGGCTTGCTGAGCTCGGTTGGCGTCCAATTCCTCTTCCAGATTCTTGTAGAAGATGGCACCATTCTTCAAATCAGGACCCCGGACCTTCTGAGCCTTAGCCCATTCTTCGACAAAGGAAGAGGTTCCAAGTGCGGTGGTCATGGTAATAAAAGAGGGCTACTGTTCTAACAATTTCTTGAGAAGGTATCTGAAGCGTAGCGAGTAGTAGAGTAGCAATTGCAGAATAGATGAACACAAGGTAGAAGGGAATTGATCATAGATGTCGGTGTGAGAAGTCTAGCCACCATGAGGTGCTTATGAGGGATGCCAATGAAATTGAAATGGGTCGTGGCGAGGCTTTGAGCAAAAACAAGTAGGATTAAACAAAAGACGTCTTTGGAAACTCTGTCATGTACGGAATCGATACGTACACATGCATTTCATCTCGATGGCGAAAACGGATACAAGTTGATTACTCGAATTACATTGGTAAGCAGTAGACATTCTTGGCGACCACCACGGCACAAAGCCTTGAACTTGTGGCTGCACTGATGGATGTTGAAGTCCCAAATCAGCCCTATGAATCACCTCAGCTTCAATGCATCTGCTGCCAAGCTTACATACTAGAGCTCACCATCCTGTCTGTCTGAAGTAAAATGTAGTATCTACTAAGTTGCGAGTCAAATTGACTTCCCCTTCGAAGCCATAACTTCACAATTACGCCCATATGTCGCTCCCCAAGTATGTACTAGGCACTTCTTCAGGAGTATCAAACGCTGAACTCCGACGCCATGCAACGTTCTCCTGAAGGATTCAGCCAAAACCCCAAGCTTTGGATGAATCAAACTGATCTTAATACTGGGCCCGAGATGTCTCCCTGGACGATGCCTTTCGTACTCACCGAGATTCTTGGCACATCGTAAGATGGAGCCGAGATCCCATCTTGAGATGCATGAAGGAAGTAGGGCCCTGGCCAACCAAACGAGCTAGTACCTTAGTGTAAGCTCACAACTGTTCCAATGCCAAGAACCCCGTAAGGCCCCCACTCTCGGGTAAATTGTCTGGCTTGCATGGCAACAAGGAATTTAGAAGCGGTCGTCTTGTGGTCCGGGCTTGCCGCCGCTAGTGCCAATCTTCAGGCGCGAAGACCCGCAATGAATTGCGCGATGAGACATTTGAATCCTTCAAAGGATTGCGGCGGGTTAGTCGATGGAAGTCCTGACATTGAGTATACGGTTAGAGAATCGGACAGGGATAGGAAGGTAGGTGGGCGGTGGTGGTCTTGGCGTACAGCCCTGAGCAAAACGGGGGGAACGGACGAACCCGGATCGTCGTGTTACCCACACTCACTACGCCCTAGATGTCCATGTTGGAAAACTACCAAGTTTATCGGCCTAGTGAACCAGGATTGCATGCGCAGGTATTTCAGGACATGAGTCGAGAGGTGTGCTGATTATAGCACATGCAGCAGGAGTGGGGCGATGTACCAACGAGTGCGAATACAAAAGGAAACATCTTTCTTCCATATTGAAACAGGTACTTACGAATACGCGAGCAACTTTGCCCTGACACTCGTGACACTGATCTTAGGAGGTGCACCCGTTGCAAGTCCAGGTCCGGATCATGCAGTACCCCTGCGGGGCGTGATCAAGCGTGGCGGGGCATCTTGGCGAGATGACTGCATGTATGACGATGTCTCAATACAGCGTAGTTGGGGATGGATTTGAATCAAAACCCGAGGCAGAACCAGTTGGATTTAGTGGATGAGGGAAAGGGCTAGGCAGAAGTGAGTCGGCCGCTGCCGTTGAGGAGGCGGCGGCAAATGCAAGTTTAACTTACATGCAAAGTTGACAACTTCCGTTTACAAAAGTGGCAAAACCACATTCAACACCTGAAAAAGAGGCGCCTAGTCTGGAGATGTATTACGACAACAACCCACTCAGCGATCCTAAATGTCATCATTTCTTGAGTAAATCGATGGGACAATCTAATATGAAATCGCGGACTAGGCGTGAGACTAGGGACGTATATACAAACACCTGCTTGTATCTAGTACATATCGACTTCCTTGAACCCGACTCTTGCCAGTCGGAACAATCATCTTCGAGGCTGGATTTGGCCTTACGACGCATATGGGTCACAGGAAGAGAAAAAGCCACCAATCCTTTAGGATGAGCAGGAATGTTGCATTGCCGACTGGTCTTGTACTCAACGCCAGGTACGATTTAATGCCTGCCCGTTACACGAAGGCCAGGAGCATCATCTGAGTGTCTTAACTTTAGCGAAAGGATACATTTACTAAAGCTTGACATAACTCTGCAGAAAAGTGACTGAATACGCGACTAGATGCGCCAGACTGATTGTCTGCTGCTGAGAATCTTGAGAGACTTTGATAGGTAAAGTTTGATCGATATCTGTCTCGGAACTGTGAAGGATCCGGTTCACCTGGATCGTGAGGCTTTCGTAAGACTCCTCTTTAGGCCCAAGGAAGGGAGAAAGATGATCGTCAATGGTCGAGAAAATGATAAATCTTTGGACATGCCAATAAAGGCTAGATCGTATGCACAAGGCAGGCGAGGCGGAAGAACTTGGGTTACGAGTCGCTTACAGATGTTGACGAGCAGGGTCGCAAAAGCCTCACACCCATCTGGGAGTGGATTCACAGAAAACGGACCATACGAATCCTTTCGATCCTCTTGCACGTCTGCCTAGAAGAACTGAACGGAAGTTCTCGAACGACATAGGTCGCAGCCTCGTGGCCAGTTTGGCCGAGACTAGGATCATTCACCCAGATACCTTGTGCGACTCAGTCGTCTCTCTAAGAAGGTTAGCATGAGCAGCAGTGGAGTCGTCGGTTTGCAGATGTATTCGGATGGTTGAAGTGAACGTGACAGGTAGTTGTCAAGCATTTCGACCTTGCAAAGAATAACAACACGCTGAGTTTTAGATATAACTCCCAATTGACCCAAGAGTATTGCAACACATGTAGGGCCGAACTGTATATTCATTTTCATCTTATCACCTTCAACCCTTTCTTATCTATTTCAACATCATACACTCACGATGCCGTCGCTGGAAACTTCAGATACCTCGGCGCCTGTAGCAGAGCAGTTTACCACCGAAACTTTCTTACCAGAAGGCCTCGAAGCTGTCAATACCAACGCTACATCTCGCGAGAGGATTTCAATCGTTTCCAACGGTCGCACCAACGGCACTACCAACAATAGTGCTAATGGCCATGCCAACGGCACTACCAACAATAGTGCAAATGACCATTCCAACGGAGGAATGAATGACCACTCACCCATAAACGGGAACGCTGTCGATAGTGACGCCCCGTCTCCTTTCATCTCCTCTTCTACAGCTAAGCCGCCTGTCCCCATTGCCATCTGTGGTATGGCACTTCGCCTTCCAGGTGGACTGGAAAGCCCCCAAGATCTCTGGGAATTCCTGATGGCCAAAGGTGATGCGAGGAGCCGTGTACCTGATTCCCGCTACAATATCTCTGCCTATCACTCCGATTCGGGGCGGCCGGGTACTATTGCAACCCAATATGGGTACTTTCTTGACGACAACGTCAAACTCGGGAGTTTAGACGCAGCTCGCTTCTCACTCAGTCGTGCAGAGCTTGAGTTTGCCGACCCGCAGCAAAGACGCATGCTTGAAGTTGTGCGCGAGGCTTTTGATGATGCCGGGGTGATAGACTTCAAGGTAAGTCCAATTGTAAAACAAAAGGGTTCATGACTGACTTGAAGCTAAGGGTCGAACTATCGGCTGTTACATGGGCAGCTATGGAGAAGACTGGCTGGAGATGCAAAACCGGGATCACCAGCAGTCTGGTGTCAATCGAGTCGACGGTTATAGCGACTTCATGCTTTCAAGTCGCATCTCCTATGAGATGGATCTGAAAGGACCATGGTACGTTACTCAGCGTTCCTCTTATGAAGTAACTCAATGTATGCTGACTAACATTCGATCAGCATGACTGTGCGTACTGCTTGTTCTGCAGCGTTGATATGTCTCAACGAGGCTTGTCAGGCCATTCAGAACGGTATTTGTGACGCAGCAGTCGTTGGAGGCGCCAACCTAATCATAGCACCGGGCATGACAGCCTTTATGACTGAGAAAGGCGTGCTTTCGCCTGAGGGTCACTGTCGAACCTTCTCCGCCGATGCTAATGGCTATGCCAGAGGAGAGGCTGTAACGGCAGTCTTTGTAAAGCCTCTTGATGCCGCCATCCGCGACGGAAATCCCATCCGAGCTGTCCTTCGCTCAGTCGTATCTAACAGCGACGGCAAGACCCAGGGCATTGCTCAGCCCAGCACCGAAAGTCAGGAGGCCTTGATGCGAAAGGCCTACTGGGATGCAGGGATCTCTGACCTCTCTCAAACTGCTTTCGTCGAATGCCACGGAACCGGTACACCAGTTGGTGACCCTATCGAAACCAACGCTGTCGCGAGGGTCTTTGGAGATGCTGGCGTTTTTATCGGCTCCGTCAAGCCCAACCTGGGTCATTCCGAGGGAGCATCCGGCCTCACATCTCTCATCAAAGCAGTTCTATCACTAGAAAACCGTACGATCCCGCCCAACATCAAATTCACCAGCGGCAACCCCAAGATTCCTTTCAAGGAGAGAAAGCTTACGGTTCCTTTGGAGGCGACACCGTGGCCGGAAGAACGCCTCGAAAGAATCAGCGTTAACTCTTTCGGAATCGGAGGCTCAAATGCTCATGCAATCTTGGACTCGGCCCGTAGCTTTGGCATAGAGCATAAGCCTGTGGATTCAGCCGAGGGGCTTATTGAAAACAAGATCCATCTTCTTCCATTCTCTGCTACGTCCTCGTCGTCGTTGCAGAGGATGACGAACAAGTTCCAGGAGTGGATACGGAGCAACCCCGACAAGCTAGAGGAACTGGCATATACCCTCAGTGTCCGAAGAGAGCATTTGCCCCACCGATCATTCATGGTGGCCAGCGTGGAGAAGCTCCCAGAGATGGCATCCCAGGGCCTGCGAGCGGGCAATGCTTCACCCAACCTTGTCATGGTCTTCACCGGACAGGGTGCTCAATGGCCACGCATGGGCCGGGAGCTTCTCCTTCGTGAAGATCTTACTTTCCAGAGCAGTATTCGTTCTCTGGACCAGTGCTTGCACGAGGTCCATGATGCGCCTGAGTGGACAATCGAAGAAGAGCTTCTTAAGCCAGCCAGGAAGTCTGGGGTGCAGCGTGCGGAACTTTCCCAACCACTGTGTACCGCCGTCCAAATCGCTTTGGTGGACTTGTTTGCCTCTCTTGGCGTTGAGCCACACGCAGTGGTTGGCCACAGCAGCGGTGAAATCGCGGCGGCCTATGCAGCAAAGGCCCTGACTGCCAAAGAAGCCATCATCGTAGCCTGGCAGAGAGGTCTAGCCGCCAAGGAGCAGACGCGGATGGGCGCTATGGCTGCGGTAGGCCTTGGCCTAGAGGAAGCCATCAAGTTTCTGCCTGCGCCCAAGGTTGTCGTTGCTTGCGAGAACTCCCCACGCAGCGTCACAATTTCTGGGGACGCAGACGCAGTTCAATCTGCTCTCGATCGCATCCAACAAGCACATCCCGGTATCACAGCTAGGTTGCTCAAGGTCGAAAAAGCATATCACTCTTATCACATGGCCGAGGTCGGCGACTTCTACACATCGGCTCTCCGCAAATATTTGCCTGGCCTGGTTGACCAAAAGAGCAAATGCAACGGTTCAGCCCAAACAACCTCTCAAAAGAGTCCATTGTTCTTTTCGAGCGTCAGCGGGTCCGGAGAGCCCATCCAGGCTTGCGATCTTGATGGCAATTATTGGCAAAAGAACCTTGAGTCTCCAGTCCTGTTTAAGGGCGCTGTTTCTGGAATCATCAAGCATGTTAAGAATGCCGTGTTCCTCGAGATCGGGCCTCATGCCGCTTTAGCCGGTCCTGTGAGACAGATCATGGCAGCTGCTGATAACGGATCAACCTCAGCGTCTCCGTACTTCGGTGCCATGACCCGTGGCGAGAACTGTGCTGAATCTTTCCTGACTTCTGTCGGGCGTTTGTTTGAGCTCAATATCCCCATTGACTTCTCCAGGATCACTACCAAGACTACCTCACTCCCTGGACTCCCACATTACCCATGGGACCACGATGCTAGTTACTGGCGTGAGTCAAGAATTTCGCGCGAGTGGCGCTACCGCGAGTTCTCTGCCCATCCTCTTCTCGGAATTCGTCAGCTGGAGAGCACTACGCTGGAGCCCAGCTTCCGCAACATGCTCTTGCTGGACGACACTCCATGGCTTCGGGATCACTGTATCGAGGATAACATCATCTTCCCCTGCGCTGGGTACGTATCCATGATTGGCGAGGGCATCAGGCAGATTAGCCCGCGTCAACAGGATCAATCCCTTGGAGAAAATGGATTCACCATCCGCAACATGGTCCTCAACTCAGCACTAGTTCTGAACGAAAACACTCCGGCAGAGCTTGTGACCACATTCCGTCCAGTCCGTCTCACCGATTCTCTGAATAGTCAATGGTGGACATGGACCATTGCCTCGCACAATGGTCATGTTTGGACCAAGCACTGCAGTGGCGAGGCTACTTTGGAAGACCTCGAGCCTGAGAAGGCTCTTGACACTGCGCAATTGCCGCGGAAGGTAGATCGGCGCAAGTACTATGACGTTCTAAGTCGTGCTGGCATCGGGTATGGTCCCAAGTTTCAGCGTCTGGACGACATCAGGACAGGTTCCCTGGAAAGCCTGTCAGCCGCAAGACTGCCAAAGAACCCCTGTGGCGACGAGAAGTTCTACCACCTGCACCCCGCAGTGATTGATGCTTGTATTCAATCGGGGCCTGTAGCCGCAACTCGAGGACACATTGAAGCCAAGCATTACCGAAGGGTCCCGACGAAGATTGAACGGGTAAATGTTCATCGTATTGACCCTGAAGTCGACATGCGGGCTTCTGCATCTGCGGTCTTCGTCAAGGGCAATGGCGAGGTAATTAGCCATATTCAATGCATCGCCGGCGGCAAGGTTGTCCTCGACATGCAGGGGGCTAAGCTATCTCCTCTTGAGGAGGCTGCAGCTGCTGAGACTGTGGTTGATACAGCTTCTGCTGAACATAGCGCAGGTGACAATGTAGCTGCAGCACCGAAGGCTCTTGCGGAAGAGCTGACCACCAGCCGACTCACCTGGTCACCCCACATCGACTTCCTCGACGCGAACAAACTCATCAACCCTGAAATACCTCGCCATCTCTATACACCTCTGCTGGACACGATGGTCCGTATGTGCTTTGTTTTCTCCCAACGTCGCATCAAGTCAATCAGAGATGGCAACTTGATTCAAGATGCTTTGCCAGAGCACATGCACAAGTACATGTCATGGATCGACTCTCAGGTCGCGAGGGAAGCAGATGATACTTTGACATCCCTTGACGACACCATCCTTCTCGAGAGAATCGATGCTCTCATGAAAGAGATGGAAGGGACTCCGGTCGAAGATTGTGCCTCATCCATTGAGAAGGTGCTCAGAAACATTGACGGGCTCTGCACTGGTACTACCGACGCTCTGGAGATGCTCCTGGCCGATGGAACTCTGACCAAAATTTACATCGCTACAGACGCCTGCGACAGGTCAGACTTCATCCGCCATCTTGCCCATAGCAAACCCAATCTGCGCATCTTGGAAATTGGCGCTGGCACGGGGGCTTCAACCGCTAGCATGTTGAAACATTTGATCCTCCCAGTTGGCCAGCCTCTTTACTCCAAGTATACCTTCACCGATATCTCCGCAGGATTCTTCGTCGCTGCCAAAGAACGTTTTACTGGGTACCGTAACATTGAGTACCGTGTTCTGGATATCAGCAAGAGCCCTTCCGAGCAGGGTTTCGCCAACGATGAGAAATACGACCTCGTCATTGCCACAAACGTCCTCCACGCGACGAAGAGCCTTCAAGAGACTTTGAGGCATGTCCATAAGCTACTTGATCCTCGAGACGGAAGACTTCTTTTGCACGAACTTGACAGTCCTTCCATGTGGCCGAATTACATCTTCGGCACACTTCCTGGCTGGTGGTACGGTGCACCGGATGGCAGGCCAGAGCAGCCGTACGTATCACCCGCACGCTGGGAGAAGGAGCTTGAGGAGGCTGGTTTTGATGGTCTGGACGCCGTCATCCGTGACGCCGAGGAGCCACACCAGCTAAACGCTATCATGGTCGCTCGAGTCAGGCCCCGTTCCACAAAGGCGGAGAAGCCGATCGTCCTGCTTTGTGACGATGAGGAGCATCTTGCGGAAGCCATGTCATTGCAACTCAAACAGGCAGGATATACTGTAAACCGCCGCCGTCTCGGTGACAAACTGCCGGACGAGCCTCAGGACATTGTATCCCTGCTGGATGCGACCCATCCCTTTTTTGAGGGTATCTCAGAGGACCGTTTCAAAGCATTCCAAGGCGTGCTGGAAGAACTCAGTTCTTCTGGAGCAGGAATGCTCTGGATAACGCACCTGTCCCAGATCGGTTGCAGAGACCCCAGGTTTGCTCAGATCATTGGCACCGCTCGTACTATCCGCACGGAATCTCTTTTGGATTTGGCAACCTGTGAGGTTGATGATCTCCAAGCATCGTTGGCCACTATTCTAGCAGTCCTCGACAGGTTCCAGGCTCGACCTCGAGTTGCGGATGAGTCAGAGGAAGGCGACGCACTGGATCTCAAGCCTGACTACGAGTACGCCATTGTCGACGGCGTGGTCAATGTGGGACGCATCTACCCATTCTCGTTGAAGAGTGAACTTATTGAGCCCGTATCGGAGGGTCAGGTCGGCTTTTCAGATGAGTCCAGAGTGGCACTGAACATGACAAAGCCCGGTCGCTTGACCACGCTTCACTGGGCTAACAACTCTGGAGACGATGGAAAAGCCTTGAAAGGAGATGATGTTGAAGTCCAGATCTTCGCAGCTGGCCTTAACTTTAAGGATGTTCTTGGTGCCTTGGGCGTCGTTCCTTATCCGGAGGCGGGTCTTGGTCTCGAAGGTGGAGGTGTTGTTCGTCGTGTCGGCCCGCAAGTCAAGGATCTCCAGCCGGGAGACCGCATAATGTTCCTGGCTGACGGGGCTTTTGCGAGTCACGTTGTGACACCAGAAAGACTTTGCGAGAAGATTCCTGCGGATCTGTCTTTCGACGATGCAGCCACTATGCCTGCCGTGTTCTCCACGGCGGTTTGCTCGTTGTTTAACATTGGCGGACTGCGCAAGGGTCAGTCCGTTCTTATTCATAGTGCGGCAGGAGGTGTTGGTCTTGCTGCTATGCAACTTGCCATCATGGCCGGGGCAGAGATCTATGCGACTGTCGGAAATGAGGATAAGGCCAGGTATCTTGTCGACACCTTCGGGCTGCCAAGAAACCGGATTTTCAGCTCGCGTGATGCTAGCTTCGTGGACGGTTTGATGAAGGAGACCAACAGGCGGGGAGTGGACTTGGCCTTGAACTCCTTGTCAGGGGAGTTGCTTCATGCCACCTGGCGCTGCGTCGCAGAGTTCGGGAAACTGGTTGAGATCGGCAAGCGAGACTTCTTGGGTGGAGGCAAACTCGACATGGACGTTTTCCTGGGTAGTCGAAGCTACTGCTGTTTCTACCTGGATGCCGAGATGGCCAGACGACAGTCATTGGTGAAGGAGTAAGTTACATTCCAATCTCCCCATTGGTCTCCCAATAGTGACTCCCAGACTAACATCTTTTCAGAATCCTCCAAACTATTTTGCTGCACCTGAGGATGGGCCATATCAAGCCGCTCACACCCAAAAAGGTCTTTGACGCTTCCTCGGTCCAAGATGGGTTCCGGCATCTCCAGCAAGGTACTCACATTGGCAAAATCGTCTTTTCCGTCCGCAGTCCTGATGGAAATCTCAATGTCGACGCGGGAAAGCTTGCAAAGTCACTTCAAAAGTTGAGGCTGAGCGAATCTGCAAGTTATCTCCTCGTTGGCGGTCTCGGTGGTTTGGGCCGGGCAGTGGCCAGACACCTCGTCGAGCAAGGTGCACGCCGGTTGGTGTTCATGTCTCGGACTGCTGGCTCAGGTCCAGAGGACGGCGACACGGTTCGCGAGCTTGAGAGCATGGGCTGTCGGATTGAACTCGTTAGAGGCAGCGTCATCAACAAGGACGATGTGTCTCGTGCCATTACCCACGCGCCGAACCTGAAGGGAATTATCCAAGCCTCCATGGTCCTTCGGGATGAAAACCTGGTACGCATGAGCCTGGACCACTGGAACCAGGCCGTGGCCCCCAAGGTGACGGGAACATGGAACCTCCACCACGCCGCTATTGAGGCTGGCGTCAATCTCGATTTCTTTGTGCTCTTCTCGTCAATGTCAGGAGTCACGGGCCAGGCTGGCCAAGCCAACTACGCTGGGGCGAACACATTCCTGGACACGTTTGTGCAGTTCAGGACTGGACTAGGTCTCGCGTGCTCGGCTCTTGATATCGGTGCGGTGCAGGACGTTGGCTACGTATCCCAGGATGAGGCTTTGCTTAAGAGGATGAAGGCCGTCAGTGCCCATGGCATTACTGAAACGGAACTCATGGAGGCTCTGACGGCTGCCATTCTCATTCCGCAATCAAGCGCAGGGGCCGAACCAGACAGCGAAAGGTACATCGACAAGCACACAATTGGCCTCGGTCTCTCTACCAACGTCCCTCTCAACAGTAAAGAGAGCCGAGCTTTCTGGAGAAAGGACCGCAGGATGGCAGTGTACCACAATAACGCCAGCAAATCCGCCGCCGAGACCGCAGGAACCAGCGGCAGCGATGGCTTGAAGTCTTTCTTGGCCCGCGCAAAGTCGGACACATCAATTCTGAAGACCGAAGAGTCGGCCAATCTTCTTGCGATGGAGATTGGTAAAAAGCTGTTTGGCTTCCTCTTGAGGTCAGATGAGGACCTGAACACGACAGTTCCCCTGTCGCAACTTGGTATGGACTCTCTTGTTGGCGTGGAGATGCGTAGCTGGTGGAGACAGGCGTTTGGTTTTGATATTAGTGTCCTCGAGCTCTTGGGGATGGGAAATCTTGATGGGCTCGGAAGGCATGCGGCAGACGGCCTGTTGAAGGTTTTTGGAGATGCCCCCGCATAATACCGCTGCTTGATGTCTTTTTAGTTTATATCTGTGGAATGCATATTTCTTTTAGGGTCTATGTACCTGATGAGTTAATTCATATTGAACGTTTTCATGGACAGTCTCTCGTCTTGGCACTTCAACAGCGCTTTGCATTCCGTCTCTGCAGTGCCTACCCGTTGGTCCATGTGGTGGTTGAGAAGCGCTTATGAATCTGACCTCTCAACCATAAAGTCGCACAAAGCTCAGAAATTCGTTCATTTCCCTATATTGCAGATCAGAGCTTCAGTGTTGTATGCATCAAATGTTTCAGCGCAGCTGCCCTCGTCAGATCAGATCAATGATTATTACCTTCGTACCCAATGCCAAGAAGATTTCTATGCCGTGAGGTACTTTCGCTCTGAGACAACTCTTGGCAAGACCACCGCTTACATCAGCGGCAAGTAATCGTATTTAGCCGCTGGCTTCCCCTCTGCTGTACTAAATAGGTGGCACGACTTTTCAGCTGACCACGTCTGCCTAAAACGAAAGCCTCCGTCTCGAGACTGGCAATCTTCCCTTGCATCCTTACCAGTCACTGTATTGAAATGAAGCTGAACAAATCCTGCGATCAGTGCAGACTTCGGAAAGTTCGATGTGTGGGTATGTGACATCCAATGCGCTCCTTATCAACAGATGCAGCGCAAGGGCTGCCTGATACCGAACCTCAGGATGACACTCTACACCGTTAGTGCCGGCTCTCAGATCACATGCGACTCTTGAAACTCCGACTGCTTGCGTTCATTGTGCTGTGAGTTTCTCATCACGTGTCCATTTCACGAGGCACAATTTCTTTTTAATGATTTAATAATTGGCTAGAATCGCAATGAGTCTTGTAATTTCAGCACTTTCAGACGCAGGGCAAGGGTGAAAGGTAAAGCATTCATCCGGGCCAGTAAAATCTCCTCGAAGCCAGAGTCTGACATATCTCACAGTGCCTGCAACTCTATTCTTTGCCGATTCTTCTAGCCATCATGAAGGCTGTGATGACGACACTGCCGGCGACGGACTCTATATCGACCGCATACTCGGGTGTGACCCTCAGAGTACTGTTCTTTGTGATGAGTTCACAGTTATAAAGGTTTGTTGAATTAAAACTTACCACAACCACATTCATTGCGAGGTTTTGCAATCAGAGACTGACAAGTCGGCCTTCACAGGCACCTGATGACAGAGGTTTGCGTTGCCAAAACACTCCAAGCGCTGGTTTCAGGTTTTCCTGACCATTTTCCAGTTCAAAGTTCAACGGTGTCATTCTTTTCCAATGATAGATTGATGTCTCTAGCTGGAAGGCTTGGGACGAATGCTCTACAGGAACTGGTGGAGAATCTCGAGGACCTCATCAAGAAGCGGGTTTGTCAAAACCAGACGTCTAGATGGGACGGAATCGACTTTGTAAAGCCCGACCCAGTCTTGCTTCAACCACAGATGGCAACTAGCTTTCTCTTAGGTAAGTCGACCTTTTACACGCCAACCTATCTCTCAGTCGCTTTAGTTCTGACGTCGCAAAGCCTTTTTTGAGCACCTGCACCCCGTGTACCCCTTCCTTGACCGAGATGACTTTATGCTTCAAGCTTCAGACATCTATGTGGAAGATATACTGCAGCTAAACCCATCATTTTCCGCGCTGTACCATACAATAATGGCTCTTGGAAGTCAATTCTTTCAGCATGGAAGCTTCGTTCCACACGTCGGACTGGCATGGGACCTCTTCCAAGTATCACTGGGAAAGTTGCCCGACGTACTGGCGCCGCCGGTGACGCTAGTAAATCTTCAGGTAGGTAGCCAGCCAGTTTGTCCTGTCTCTCCCATTCATACTCTTGACTCTTTGACCTAACCAGAAATTGATTTCTAGGCTTTGACAGCAATGGTAAGTAGATAATACCATTCCTGAGTTTGCGATCTCACATTGCATTTGGATGCTGATAATTATATTGCGCAGTCTATATTCGCAATGAATGCTTGCTGTCTCCAACTCGATCAAACACTCATCTCCGAGGCAGCGCGGATGGCACAAACGCTGAAATATCATAAGTCGTCGAATTGCGATGCCGGCCACCTCAAAACATTCTGGACGGTGTACTACTTGGAAAAGATATCGAGTTTCTCAGAATGCCAAAGCTCGGTATGACTGCCAAATTCCTTCGGGTGATAGAAATCGGCCGGCTAATCACTTCCATTCAAGCTCCTGGCAGACGATGACATTGGATGCGTGATGCCTTTGGCTCCGGAATCCGTTTTTGGGAACTACGACTGGTTTACATCTACTATTCGCCTCGCCAGAATCTCATCAATTGCATACTCATCGCTTTTCTCGGTCAGTGCATCTTTGAAATCGAAAGCCGCCGTAGCAACCGCCATCGCCCGCGTTTGGCGTCTCCTTGAAGGTTGGCGGGTGTCCATCCCTTCGGCGTTCAGACCAGGAGAGGCGGTCGAGCAGCATGATATCGACCTCATACCCAACTTGAAAACGGTGCTACTGCATACCAACTATGCGTACTACAGTGTTGTAATTCCCTTGGAAAGACTGTCCATCCACATCAGCCGAGAAGAGGAGGAAGATCGTGAAAAGAGCAAGGTGAATCTCATGAATACTGCTCGCAGCATCGTGGAATTGATGGTATTCATTGACTTTGAGCCTCATGTTCCCATCTTGTAAGTTGATCACAGAACCCCATCTTAGTGCTGTGTTAATGCGTTGGCCACGCTGTACCAGTATATCTGGGACCATGCCATTGTCGGCGCTCTTCATTCTATTCGACTTCGTCATTCATAACCCACGCCACGCGAGAACCGAAGAGAAT
Source organism: Colletotrichum sp. SAR 10_99 (assembly GCA_028654355.1). Lineage (NCBI taxonomy): Eukaryota > Fungi > Ascomycota > Sordariomycetes > Glomerellales > Glomerellaceae > Colletotrichum > Colletotrichum sp. SAR 10_99. Next base: position 238,196 of record JAQIUT010000008.1, read on the forward strand.
CTTGTGCTTTTGGACGTGGCTTCTCGATACTTTCGCGTGATTGACTCCGCATCGCAAGGAGCATTGCCAGGCGGTATCATATCCGAGTTCGCTGGAATCGCACGACGATATGTCTCTGGTTTTCAACAAGACGCTATCGAGTTGGGGACAGACTCATTCGAGAGCACTCCAAGTAGTGCGACCGCGGTGGCCTCGAGCGACTACATAACGAAGGCGTCTGATAGTGTTGGCACCGCATCACTCAAGTATCCTAATTCTACCAACCAAAATGCCGGTGTGCAGATGGGTGAGCTGAAGAACTTGTTCGGATGGGTATTCCCTGACTGGGGTGATGATGTGTAGCTTCACTACCTTAGGATGAGAGACCATAGGATAGATAGTGACAAAGCGCGACAGAGGGTGACGCCAAATAATACTGGCCATCAAACAAGACAAGAGGTTATTTGCACAATAGTGGGACTTTGATTGGGGAGCAGAGGATTTTATTGCAGCGCGCGTGGTGACATAACGTGATGTGATACAAGTAGAAGTACATGTTGAGAGCAACGGCGACAACCCTCGCAAGGCAACCTTCAAAGCACCTTAAAAGCGGACACGTCCCTTGGTAAAAGCAAGAGCCAGCCATCCAGCAATCAAAGCGAGACCACCAATGGGAGTGACAGGGCCGAGGAACTTGAGGTCGGGGTTGAGGATGAGAGCGTAGATGCTGCCGCTGAACATGGTCATGCCAGCGGTGAAGAAACCGGCAGCAACGGGGTTTTGGCGGGCGATGAGCAGAGCGATTGAGTGTGCGAGCTAATTCACATGAGTATTCATCGGACGAATTCATCGGATGAAGATGATAGTCCCATGGGAGGATATTTACCTGGTAGTGGGCTGCGGTCGTCCAGCTGGCGATCTTTGCGGGATCAGAAATGCGGTTCTTTAGGCCGTGGGCCCCGAAGGCTCCGAAGCCGACGGCGGTGGCGCCGAAGACGGCTCCGACCTTCCAGTACAGCTGGCTGCTCATGGTTTCTTCTTCGTCCTCGACGGTATCGGGCTTGGGTGATTGAGTCGGAAGAAGCGAGGTGGTCTCGTCGGCTTCAGTATTGGACATGAGGGATTGATGGGATGATCTGATGGTTCGTGAGGGTGAAAGACTCGTGGTGGCTCGCTCGCTGAACGCGACGCTCCGAATGCCGACAAAGCAAGCGAGCAGCCGACTGGACAGGTCCGGCTGAGTAATCGTGATCTTGGCGGGAAAGCCAGCTGTTAACGGCCGCAGCCGCAAAGCCAGAGTGGAGTTCGTTCGCATCGAAGAAACAATCAGATGAACGAAAGTGCTTGACTTCAGCGGACAGGCTGGACAATCTCTGGTCTAAGGCGCGGTGAATAGGACGACTTTGAATATCATAATCTGAATTTCCACAGGATGGAGTTAGACATCAGCGACCTCGTAGACTTCCTACTTGAACGACAAGACGCCCACCAAGCCGCGCTGAAATCTCGGCTGCTCAGTGCTAGGGACTCAGCGCCCGATTCTGGCACATCACATAACAACAAAGATGGTTTCGTGGTGTAGTTGGTTATCACGTCAGTCTAACACACTGAAGGTCTCCGGTTCAAGTCCGGGCGAAATCAATTTCTTTTGCATATTTGGCGATCATGTCCGCGATTCTTTTTCCTTTTTTCTTCCAATATTGTCTTTCAAACAGTTGAGATACACATTCAGTATCTTCAATTTCGACTTGAATTTTGCCGCCTGACCTACCCAGGCAAGAACATATCCAGGACCACAAACAAGTCATTGCCATTGACAATTAACCCTGAGTGGGATCAGCGCCTAAAAGGAGACTAGCGCTAAAGGCTCCACCCGTATTCAAGCAATTCCGACTGGTTAGCAATACGGCTGGGATGCTCTGCGAATCGCTCAATTTTCAATACGCGGGATCTTGGAATACGACGGCTTCGACCCACGCACCGCCTTGCGATAGACCTGGCGTCATCTTACCCAGTAAAACTTCATGAATTACGAACTGTGCTTCAAAAGAAGAAGTTCAGTATTCTTCCTAGTTCACCTTAGTGATCTAGTTATAAAATGACGATATTTGCCTATTGCCAGTCCAAGGTTGTTGTTCCATGGACTATGATCAGAGTCATCAACGTTTCAGCCTGACGTGTTGATCCAATGTGTAGTTGCGTCCAAGCGGAAGACGCGCTGCCTGTCGCACTAAGAACAACCCATACGAAAAATATCCCTTTGTAGCAAATCTTCCGAGAAGAATTTCATATGCGCTTCTAGTGAAAGCTTCAATCGATGTAAACACAATCCCTTACTTAAATTAGTCTCATAGGTGATCGAGAAATCTTTACGCGAGGAATCGTCAAGTTGCTCTGCCTATGCGAGCACAGTGCATGGATCTGGGGAATGCAGGCTAGGACCGGCGGCACCGGGGTGGCTTGGCTCCCAACGACGTGGATCATCTGGAGACTTTAAAGGACTGCCTGGGCTTGTCCTGCCGGGGATAACATTCTGGACCCTTCATCCAATCTGCACTTTGATTCAACGTCGTCGAACCTCAAAATTTGAGCGACCATCACTGCTCCCGTCGCCTCAAAGTCTGCAACAACTTCGCCCTGTGTTCTACATTTCGGATTCTGTTCTTTCCATCGTACCCGCGTTAGCTCAGTCCTGTCTAGGAAGATGCGTCAGAGAACGCCGCATCGGAAATCGCGGTTCGGCTGCAAGGAGTGCAAACAGCGCCACGTGAAATGCGACGAGAGCCGCCCGTCATGCGTCAACTGTTCTACCGCGCTCCGGCGTTGCTCATATCTCGACACCGAGACGACTCTACCGTCGCCATCAGCATTCATGTACCAATGCCCGAGCCCAGCTGCATCAACAGAGTCATCGGCTGCGGCGGCTGGCTCTATCCCAACCGAGCAACCCTTGTACCGGCCACAGTATCCACCAACAGAGCCGTATGACCTTCTCCATATGGAGCTGCTCTTCCATTTCGAGCACGAGCTAGGGGCGGAGATGGAATTTGGAGACTCAACGCGGGAGAAATTTCAGCGAATGTCAATCAAGCAAGCACTCGGCACGCCATATCTCATGGACGAACTGCTAGCCTTATCAGCGGCTCACATGAGCACGCTTCCTGGAAAGGACCAAGCATTTTACCGAGCCGAAGCAACACGACTTCAAACAAGAGCCTTGTCGCAGTTTAATCTTGCCAAAGCTGAGATTTCAAATGACAACTTTCTAGCAATATTTCTCTACTCGACTTGGCTCGGCCAACATGTCTTGTTCGACACCTTTATTCACCAAGGCAATTTCGCGACAGTGTTGGATAAGTTGGTGCACTGCATGAACCTCCACCGTGGCATTCGCACCATCGTCGCCGGGTCCTGGAGTATTCTGAGAGGTCACCTTGTGGCACACCTAGGCCCAGATTCACCGTTTGTGGATAGTATCATCATCGAGCCAGACGCGATGGAAAGGGGCACCGAATGCGCGGGTTTGGTGGAGCTCTTCGACAAAAGCGATCTTGGCGAGTCAACGCGCTCGGCATGTCGTGAAGCGATTGATGCACTGCAGCTCATGTTTGACGTGCAAAATAAGCCTGGAATATCCCCAGGCAGACGGCGAGCGACTGTACAGGAGTGGTCGATCAGAGTTCCAACGGAGTATGTCAATTTGTTAGACCAGCGGCGGCCGGAAGCCCTTGTGGTACTAGCGTACTGGGCGGTCCTTCTGCATTTGTCAAGGGAGTACTGGGCATATGCAAATGCTGGGAAGGCTTTGGTCCAGTCTATCTCGGCCCATCTTGGCACGTACTGGAGTGAGTGGCTGGCTTGGCCGCAGAAGATGGTGGATGGACCCATTGCATGTACTCCCGTTGATCCTTCTTTACGATAACACTTGAGCTGGCTCCGGTCTTTCACACTCACGTCTATGCATGCAATGCTGTCACTCATTTATTCTCATTCAAAGTTGTGGTGTGCAGCTGCAAGGCTGCTCCATCTTGGGTAAGTACAGTCGACAAAAGTCCCCGGCTAGAGATCTTCACCTCGCACGAGCAGAAAGATGAACCTTCATCTCAGTCTTGTGCCAAGTGGTGAACATCTTCTGCCGTCCCAGCCATCCAGCACTGTCAGGGTGCAACTTCATGTCAAAGTTCCATACGACGCGGGCGAGAATGACGCGGATCTCAGCGTACGCCAAGCTGCATATATATGTCAGATCTCATATCAAGAAAGACATCAGGGGCCTAGGCCATGACTTACTTCTTGCCAATGCAGTTTCGCGGACCGAATGAAAACGGCTGGGCGGCACTCTTCTTGTCTGACTCGAAACGCTCATCGCCTAGCCAGCGCTCAGGATGGAACCCATCGTGCTCGCGGAAGTTGACCGGGGAGCGGTTGACGGATAAGTGATGCACGCCGACGGAATAGCCACCAGCGACGAACTCGCCGCATACTGTTCTTCCTCCATCAGGAACGACTCGAGGGAAGGTGCCGGGCCCTGGGGGCCCAAGGCGAAGAGCCTCCTCGATGACGGCGTTGAGATAGCTGAGCTTGGCTGTGCTTTGGATAGTGATGTCCTCCTCCTTTTCAAAGGTGTCACGAATCTCAGCAGTCAGCTTTGCCAAGGTGTCGGGGTTTTCGCAGAGGTAGTAGGTCGCGGTGGTTAGTGCTGTTGCCGTGGTCTCACTTCCAGCGACGATAAGCACCTGGGCAGCGGCGTAGATTTCTTCCATGGTCATGCCCTTCTCATCAGTCCCTTGGAGAACATAGTACACTGCACAGTCGGTCAATATTTGTGTTATCATGCCCGACAAGGGGACACTTACTGAAGTCCGGGCGTTCAGTCTTCTTCTCCAACCGCTTGTTCACGCGCTCAACACCAAAGTTGAACTGGGCAACTCTCGTCTTTATGAGGCGGCGGGGAATGAGAAGCAGGAGCATCTCTGACAACGGCGAGGGGAAACGACGAGCGGCGCGGAGGTAAGTACCGGCCTGGAAGATGTCGAAAACGGCATGAAGCCACCAATGCCATTGCGCATCCCGAAGACAGTAGAAAGGTTCGCCGAAAGCCAGATCACCAATGATGTCGAATGTGGTGAAGTTGTACCATGAGTTCATATCCACCAACGACGTGTCGGGGCTGGAGACTTGGCCATGGAGCTGATGAACCAGAAGGTTGACATAGCCGGTGATGACGGACTCTTGGGCCTTCAGTGCCTTGTCGGAGAAGGCTGGGTTCTGGAGCCGACGCATACGCTTGTGACCGGCATCGTCGGCAGTGAGAATGTTCTCAACACCATTGACATTCTTGTTCCACCATTGGGCATCCTTCTCGTAGTTACCATTACCTTCCCGATTGGGAAAGCCTGATTCATGTTAGTCAATGTAAAGACCAAGCTAATGGGTGTAAAAACGCACCGTAGATAGCCTGCCAGGCTTGACTGGAAGTGTACGAGAGCTCGCCCGGCGCAATTCGGACGACTTCGCCGTACTTCTCGTGCCATTCCTTGACCTTCCAGTGACTTACCCCACGGACATCGTACCAGAGATAGTAAGCGCGGGTAACTCCAGCCAGCTTCGGACCAGGATAGTGGCGAAGTGGATGTAGGAATGCGTTGTAAACGCACTTGGCGACAACTCCCAAGATCGCCTGGGATCGAGCCAGATTAGTATCAATCTGTTAGTCAAGTTTTCGTCCCTCAGACCTACCAGAAGCACAATAATTCCAAGCACCGCCATTGCAGCTAGTCAGTGAGGTTGCAAGACCCCGCCTGTGTACGATACCGCGCGGAGGGCCTTGGGCATATGAAACGAACGGAGCAAGGCGTAGTCGACGGATCACCTGACAAGGGCAAGAATACTCTCATGCGCAGCTGTCCACGAGTACTCGGGATGTGGAAACGGCATCACGTTCCCAAAGGGGGAGGGAATCACGCCCGTAATATGACGCATCGCCGCTGTCGGGTGTGGGAGCCGCTTGGCGAGTCATACAGACAGCTCCCTATCAAGAAATCAATTCGCGGCGTCAGCGTACTGTTATCTGTCAATCAAGCAGGTGCTTAAACTTTCGGTCAAAGGATCCGCTGCCATTGTCACCCCGCACCGTGGGCTTGGGAGCGGATGGCCCCGAACTTCACGAACCTACGCCGTTACGCTTGGACGGACTGGGCAGCGATGGGACGTTCGTCGATGCTCATCTTGGCTTCTGGGGTAATCGTGGAGGGCGGCTGACTCGCCGCCGGCCGAGCAATTTAATATACTTTAGCGATTACTGCCGGGACCCGTTTCTTCCACTGATATGAATAGATATCAAAGCTTCGATCTGTGGGGGCAGCCTGTGGCTGCGGTGCCGCGCTGTCGCACGAATGTGACAATACGGAATTACTCGTCACCGTCGTCGGAGTCGTCGTCGGAGCTGGCCCGGCCGGCAGATGAGGTCTTATCCAGGCAATGCCTGCTCACTGGTCGTATGCCCTGGACGATCAACTCGTTCTCGGACGAACACTCCCAGGGTGCCCTGGTCGGGCGTAGATATCGCGAAACGTGACAGGCCTGCGCGAAACATCTACCCTGTTGTGTGCCGATTCCCTGGCGGTGTACCCTGGCTGTTCGACCTCCACACGGGATGAACCAATGAGCTGTAAGCCATCGAAGATGCAGCTCCGAGTGTAATGGAAGAGATATGCAAAGACGAGGAGGTAATGGAAGTAATGCGGTCGCATGTGATAAATTGAGGAGCTTGATTCTCCAGAACCAAGGCTCAGCTCTCAACAATACTCTACTTTCGTGTTCAGCAGCTTCAGAGCCCTTCGAATTATACCACAGTCTTTTTGTTCAACAGCCGCCAAAATGGGTGAAATGATCATGTCAAATGAGCCCTGGGACTTCCTGAACTCGGTTCTCCGGTTCAGGGACGACGACTCCCAGTTCTGGTGGGACAGGACAGGGCGCATGTTCTCCAAGCTCCTCAAATACGCAGGCTACAGCGCAGCAGAACAGTACCGCGAGCTCAACTTCTACTCCCTCTTTGTGGCCCCTGAACTTGGCCCTTCTCCAGATTGCCACGGCAATGTCAGGAGATGGAGGAGTCCTGGGACGCCAGACTCCACGCCGATCGACTTCAGCTGGGAATGGGGAAGAGATAATCATGCTGTCGTGAGGTATAGCTTCGAGCCCATCGGCGCACATGCCGGTACGGAGCTAGATCCTCTCAACAGGTATGCGACAAACGACTGGATCTTCAAGCTCCAACAGCAGAAAATGGTGCCGGGTCTGGATCTGGAGTGGTACAAGCACTTCACGAACCAGATCCTGCAGCATGACAACCGCACATCCAAGACAGTTGACTGCTTCGTCGAGGAGACAACACCCAAGGCGGGCACTGTGGTCGCGCTCGACATTGAGAAGACTGGCCCTGTCATGAAGATATACATCTACCCCGGACTCAAGGCAGAGGAGCTCGGAATCAGCAACCTCGAGCTTGTAGAGCGCTCCATCCGCAGCCTGCCGCCAGATCAGTTCAACTCCCTCTATGCTGAGCCACTCTTTGACTTCCTCCGGGAAGGCACAGAGAAGTACAACTTCGAGACGGGCATTCTCGCCATTGACTGTCTGGCGCCCAAGGATGCTCGCATCAAGGTGTACATGAGAGCCCGCCACACCACCTTTGAGTACATGATGGACTGCATCACCCTCGGCGGCCGCCTCGACATGTCAGGGGAGGCCATCGAGGATCTCAAGGACTTCTGGAAGACGTTCCTCGGAGACGCCTCGGATATGCTTCCCGACGACGCGCCCGGCAGAGCTAGCCCCGGCTTCTACTACACCCTCGGCTGCGGCAAGGCCATCTCGCCCAAGGTGTACATCTCTCCGCAGTATTTCTGCAAGAGCGACGTGGATGTGCTGTCCCGCCTCCGCAAGTTCTTCTCCACACGCCGATCGGATCAGATGATGGACAACTACGAAGCAGCCATGGTCGATATCTTGTAAGTTACCATCACGCCATCGATCTAGATCTTTAATTCCCGTGCTGACGTCTCCACAGCGGTACCAAGACGCTGGATTCCCGGTGCGGCAGCCACTACTATGTTGGTTGCGCGTTGGCCAAGGGTCAGCTGAGAGTGGTCACTTATCTCAGCCCCCAGTCCTTCGATTGTGAGAAGGATAAGATCTGCTCACGTAAGCCGTAGACGAAGGATTCGAATGCTTGTTTGGAGTCTTGTTTTGTCTTTCTTAGTTGATATCCAGATGAGTTTATTGGTGTTGTGTATTGCGGGGTCAGAGTGTTGGATAAGTGAAATCTCAAACTGTACATAACATCCATTCAAATGAAATATTGTATGCCATTTTCCAATGTTCAATTGGCAATCGTGACATTTCTTTGGCGTTGAGTTGAATTTTGGCCGACGTTGAACTTGGCTTTCGGCTATGAAGCTATGTCATCATGCCTAAGAAGCTTAGCATGTGCGTGAAGTGGCTTGATTAATCTAGCTACAAGCGCTGGGCGCGCTTGGCTATAAAGTGGTGTGGCCGATCCCTTACGTAAAGGCGGGATTCGGGCTAGGATTCAGGCCTAGGCCTGAGTACTATCTTATACCCCCCTTTTAGCTAACGCCTCTAGCGCCTATATAAAGCTATTCCTATCCTAAAGTAGTAATCTAATTAGTTAAGTAGTAGGTTTCTATTATTTCTTCCCTTCTATATTATTATTATTATTCTATCTTAGTTCTAAAATATTTCTAACTCTTAACTTTTAGTTATATACTAGTTATAATATAGAACTTTTACTAAATTTAAAGTAATCTTAATATAAACTTAAGCTATATAGTTTAGTAGTTTAACTACTTTTAGATTATATAAACTTAGATTAAAAGAGCTAATAACTTAACCTTAAAGCCTTAGGTTTAAATTAAGTTTATAGTAATTAAGTCTAATTACCTCCTTAATACTAGTAAAATAATATTAGTTCTATATTTTATAATTAAACTTAATATTTTAAAATATAGTAGAGTTTATAGATTTTTATAAGAGTTAGTTTTAAAATATAGCTAAGTTTTATATAAACTTAATTAACTAGGATAATTATTAGAAAATATTATAAAGTTTAGTTCTCTTTTTAGTTTTATTTTAACTTATACTTTAACTTCTAATTAAAATTATTTATATTAAACTAGGATTAATATTATATTTAATAGTTAGTATTATTAAGTTTTATTTTAGAAAAGTAGCTTAAAATATCTAACTTAATAATAACTTTAAGACTAAGTAAAGTTAAAGTTTTTAATTACTTTCTAGGTACTTATTATAAAGTAGCTTTTTATATAAAAAACTTTTCTAGTTAGTAATTTAATAGTTAAGAAGAGAGAATTAAAGTAATTAAAATAATATAAAATCTAACTATAAAACTTAATTAGTTAGGGAGATATAAAAGAATAAAGTTTTTATATATAAATAAAATAAATAATTAGAAAAGACTTAATTAAGATTAAGTCTTAAGTTATTATCCCTTAATTAAGACTTATTTTTAGTTATAAGTAGTTTAGATAAACTTAGTATTTTAATAAATTTATAGTACTTCTTTATTACTAGTAGTTTAATAAAGCTATTAATAACTATTTTATAAGTTAGGATATAGTTAATCTTAAAGTCCTTATTACTAATATTATTAATAATTTAGTAATATTTAATCTTAATATAGTATAATTTAGGAGATTATTTACTTAAGAGATAATTATTAAAGGTATTTATAAAATCTATATATACTTAGAGGGGTATTTAAATAGAGATATTTATCTTTTTAAAGAGATTTATAATATATAGTAGAGCTTTCTTTCTAGGTATTATATTTATTTACTTAGCTTTATAGGTTAATATAGCTATAAATAATTATAATATTAATCTCTAAGTAATTAGTGCTCTTCTATATATAATTATATACCTAGCTATTAATTTATTAGTTCTTTTATAATTAAACTAACTAATATTATAGTAAACTAATAATTTAAGGTTATTAATAGAGTAACTTAAGCTCTTAAAGTAGAAAGCTAGTTCCTATAAACTATAGAGATATCTCTATATTAATCTTAGTAGTTTATTATACTTTTTAGAAGTATATTATTAATCTCTAGCTACTTTACTAGTAAATATTATAATATCTAATTATATATTATTTAAAATCTATTATAATTTACTAAGATTACTTTAATATTTATATATCTTAGTAAGCGTTTTATATTATTCTATAATCTCTAGTAGCTAAGTATTACTAAGAAAGTAGGAAACTTAGTTATATCTAGTAATATTTTTCTCTATTAGTATATTACTAATATATTTAGCTTATAAGATCTAAAATTATTTTATTTTATAGTAATAAATAATTTTAAACCTAAGAAACTACTATATTTTACTTAAATCCTTAATCTAAAAGAAGTTATATAAATTATCTTTAAAGTTATTAACTTACTTAATATTAAGTATAGTAATAAGTATATTATTAATATAAAGTAATACTATAATACTATCCTTATTAATAAGTATATAGGGCTCTTTTAGTAGTTAATTAAACCTTAATTTTTTAAGAATAGTAATAATCTATTTATACTAGAAAAGAGGAGATTCTTTTAGTTTATAGAGAGCTCTTTTTAGCTTATAAACCTAGCTAGATTTATCATTAAACCTATAAGGTTAAGTAATATAGATATCTTATTCCTCTATAAAGGTATTTAAGAAGGTTATAACTATATTAACTTAGTAAAGTTTTAGATCTTTAAGTACTATAATTAATAAGAAGACTTATAGAGTAATAAAGTTAGTAATAGTAGTATAAACTATTTTATTATCTTTCTCTTAAAAGTTACTATAAATAACTTATCTTACTTTAACTTTATTAAGTCTTCTATTTATTATAACCTTCTTATTATATACTTATTTACTTAAGAGATATTTAAGACTACTTAGGAGCTCTTTAAGATATTAAGATTCTATCCTTTTTAAACTACTAACTTAAGTTTTTATAGTATTAAAGATAGCTAACTTTAGGGATCTTTCTTCTATCTTTATCTATTATCTAAATATTATAAATAAGTAAATCTCTAAGCTAAAAGTTTATAATAAGTTAAACGCTAAAAAAGTAAAAGTAACTAGTTTTTAGTTTATTTTATTATTAATTAAGTTAATCTCTATAGCCTCTATTTTACTAAATTCTCTATTAAACTTCTTTATATTATATAGTACTTAAGGTTAGAGATTCTAAGTTATCTAATTTAAAGAAGGATTTAATTCCTTTAGATATTTTATAAGAATAGAACCTCTATTACTACCCCTTAGTTATCCTCTTTATCCCCTTTATATTAGTATAAATAGTTAAAAGGAAATAATAAGAGCTTCTTATTATAAAGGTATATTAAGGAAACTTTATTATTATAGAGAGGGAGTAATAGGATTCTACTTTAAAGGAGTAATAAGAGAATATTACTATAAGAGAGAAACTTCTTTTAATATTAATTATATTTATATATATATAGTACTAATATTTAGTACTAATATATATAATTTTAGATCTAAAGTTAGTAAACTACCCCTCTTTCTAGTAACTTCTTAAAGAAGCTTATTTTCTTATTTTTATTTATTATTACTCTTTAATTCTTAGGCTTTTTCTAAGTATAAATTACTTATTTCTTTATCTTATTATTCTTATTTAGTAAAGCTAATATATAGTTTATAGTATCTATAAAGCTAAATTTTAGCCTTATAAGTTATAGTTAGTAGTTTATTACTATACTTATAAGTCTCTAGCTTAACTTCTTCTCTTAGCTATAAGTTATTAAATTTAACTAAAGGAAGCTCTCCTTTATCTTTATTAAATATTATATCCCTTACTTACTAAATATTATTAGTCTTTTTAATAAGAATATAAAAGATATTACTATAGAAGCTATTATATCTTATAAATCTTCTAAGTTTAGCTTTAAGCTTTATCTTCTATCTCTTTATATATAGATAGCTATTTAGGTAAATATAAATATAAGCTTAATAGCTTTAATAGTATAAGTAATATATATATAGTTTTTATATAGAGGGAGATATATTAAGAGTATTTACTAGTTTCTTATAAGGATTAATATTACTCTTACTATTAAATAATAAATTTTTAACTTCTATAGAAGTTTTTATTAACTAAGGCTAAAAAGATTTAAAAAGACTAGCTTCTATATATATTATTTATACTTTTTACTATATAACCTTACTAAAGCTTTCTACTTCTTTATTCTATTAATAATAATTTAAAGCTATTATAAGAGTATATAGCTAAAGGCCTAAACTAGGAAGGGCTAGATTCTAAACGTAGGGGGTTAATTTATATATTAACTATTACTTAATCCTACTAAGTTCTAGGAGCGTAGGATTTCTAAGTAGGTATATAGTTAGTAGAGTTTAGCTAATCTTTTACTAGAAGCTTAGCGCTATTCTTTATAATTACCCCCCTCCTTAGAGCTTTAGTCCTTAAAGTATATAATTTTAGCTTTTTATACTTTTTAATTAGTTAATTTCTTAGCATATCTATTCTAGTAACTATAGAGCAGCTATTTAGTATATATAGTAGAATATACTTTTTAAAATTTATTCTTAATATTTCTTCTTTAATCCTACTTTACTATTTTAGGCTATTTATAGTAAGATACTATTTATTATAGGCTTTAAATAGCTATAATAATATAGTTTTACTTATTAGTAGCTATATAACTTTTATAATTAGTTAGCACCTATTTACTAACTATTTAGTAGTATATACTATTAGTAATTATTATTATATTATTACTTTAGTAATATTAATATATAAAGGTAAAAGACTTCTATTACTTTTCTTCTAGAAAAGTTTTTCTCTCTTCTTTTTTTATATCTTATTTAGTAGTTTATTTTTTTCTTCCTTTATATCTTACTATTCTTTTCTAAGCTTTCTTTAACTTTTTACTAATATATTCTATCCTTTTTCTCTTTTTTTACTTTTTACTTATTATTTCCTTTTCTTTATTATACTTCTTCTATCTTTTTACTATAATATCTTATATTATTTATATAGCTATTATACTAGAGAAGTATATCTATATACTTAAGTATAGTTATAATAACCTTATTAATACTACTAATAATAGTTATCCCTACTTTAGTTATTTTAGTAAGATATATACTAATATTATTAACTTTTAATATATATATAGTAACTATTTAGAGAAGTATATTCTTTATAAAGAGGAGAAGAAGAAGTATACTATTATAAGTATTATTTATTATAATTTTGCTAATTATTTAGTATATTAATAGGTGTTTTTTTAGGTTTCTTATAAGCTTTAAGGTGCTACTTAGGTAACTTAAGATTTCTTTAATAATTTTAAGATATAAGAGAAAGATAATAATCTAAGCTTTCTTAAGTAGTTCTATATTTATTAAGCTTTTTCTAACTACTTAGTAGTATAGAAGTATATTATAAAGCTTATTTATAACCTAATAACTAATATTAGTAAGCTTAATATAGAGTAGCTTTAGCTTTAGGAGTTATCTTCTATCTATAAGTACCTCTTATTAGATATCTTTATTTATATAAGTATTTACTAACTATTTAATAATAATATAGTGTAATATTAATAACTACTTAGATTAATATTATTACTAAGAAGTGTGAAGTAGTTTGCTACTTAGATATTATATCCCTAGCTTATATCTATAATAACGCCCCTACTAAGCAGCTTTATAACCTTATTAAGCGTCTTACTAATAGGTCCTATTAATACTTTATACTTAAGTTTACTAATAAGGGAGCTTTTAGTAAGTTTCCTTCTTTTAGTAATAAACTTCTCTAACGCTTTACTAACTATTTAGTAAATAATATCTCTACTTATAGTATTATTATTATAGGCGCTCACCCTATTAGCTAAAGCTTTAGCACCTATATACTAAAGAAGCATCCTACTACTAAAATAGATAGAGATAAGGATAACTAAGAGGCTTAGCCTTCTCTTAGCTTTAAGAACTTACTATTTATTAGCTAAGGAGGCTATAGTTATAGTTATAGTAAAACTTATTATAATAGTTATTATAGTAGTTATACTTATAATACTATTTAGTTTTTAGGTTTAAGTTTCTATTTTATTTTACTAGCTTTATATTATACTTTTACTAATAATACTTTAAGTTTTTATTTATTCTTCTAGATATTCTTATACCTTATAGTATTATCTCTTTAGGTTCCTAACTTATACCTTTTAAAGCTAAATAAAGAATATCTCTAGTCCTTAAGACTTAGGTTTTTATTATAATATATTATAATATCCTTTAATAAGTATTTAACAACCTTTTGCTATAATATTATACTTAGCTATTATTTTACTTCCTATAAGATTTCTTCATTTTAGCTTTAAATTTATAGACTACTTTTTATATATTTACTAAATTTAATATAAGCTCTTATATATTATATTCTATAAGCTATCCTACTTATTTAACTAGGTATTACCTATCTTTATTATCCTCTTACTAACTAATAATCTCTTTAACTTCTTACTTTTCTAGTTCTTCTTCTAGTTTAAAGTATATAGTTATACCTTTACTATCTTTTTAGTAATTATCTTATAGCTTAATTAGGGTAACTAAGAATATATTATATATATAGTAGTATTGTTTTAGTAGATAGACCTAATATACTTATAAGCTTATTAGCTCTATAATAGCTACTTATATAAACCTAGGTATTAGCTTTTTATCCTTAAACTAAAAGTTTTTTATTAATAGTTTAATAACTTATCCTTAATAGTATATCTACTCTTTATAGTAAGTATTATAATATTTAGCTTAAGCTTCTATAGCTTTCTGCTAGTATTTATATACCTTTTTATATAACTTTATTATATATATAATATACTTTCTTATACTTTATATTATAACTTAGTTTAAAGGTATAATATACTTTATATAATATAAGTAGTAGCTATATAGTGCTTCTATTAGTAAGTAGCTAGTAGTATTATAGTAACTATTATTATATATAAACTCTACTTTAGGTAGTTAAACTATTTATCTCTATAGTAAATTTCTAGCGTACGCTTAGAGATACTTCTCTAAGGTTTAATAGGTTCTTTTAGACTACTTATCTATCTAAAGGTAGTATACTATTAAAAGGTAGCGTTTTATAGCTTTTTTATATATAAGTTCCTCTTAGAATTAGCTTATAAGGAGTTTATCCTTATTATTAATAATACCTTCTAGTATGTTAAAGTAGTACTTAACTTATTTATATATAATCTATACTAGTTTAATAGCTATTAGCTGTTTAGTTATTAAGATAAATATTCTAAACTTTATTATTTTATATATTATAACTAATACTAAGTTATACTTACTACTATTATCTTAAGTGCTTATTAGTAGTTCTATAATAAAGTTTATACTAACTTCTTAGAATAGGTATAATAGTAGTAGTAGTAGTTATAACTTATTATAAAGCTTATACTATAAGATATAAATACCTTAGTATATCTAGTAACTAGTAATATAGTTATATATATTAGCAGCTAAGTTAAGCTAGTAGAACTTCTTTAAGATTAACTTAGTAGTCTTATTAGATCTTATATATCTTATCTTATTATTATTATAGTATTAGTAAAAGATTTTATATCTAAGTAACCTTTTGCTTAATATCTCTAACCTCCCTTTATAGAATAAGGTTCTAGCTATATTAATTATATAACCTTTCTAATTACTAGCTAGTCTATAAACCTTCTCTAATTAGGTTTAGTAGTATAAGTTATTAGCTTATAGTTTATAGATAAGACTTTTTAGTTATTTAGAAAGCTTTTAGTAATATACTATTTCACCCTCTATAAGCTCCTTTATAACTAGATATAAGATATACTATTATAAAGTAGGGATCTTAGCGTTAGATAAGTCCTCTAAGTTATTAACTTTTTACTAAATGCTCCTTACTTTCCCTCTTACTCTTTAGCTCTAAGTCCTTATAGTTATAATATTTATAGTATTATTAGTATACTATAGAGCGTAGCGTTAATAAGAGACTAAGGTATCTCTACCTTTAGAGCTATTCTTTTAAATAGGGCCTTCCTCTTTAATAGCTTTTACTACTTTAATAAAGGATTTAGAAATTATTATTTTTCCTTATAAAGTAGTAATATCTACCTAAATACTCTTGAGTAGTTCCTAGATAAAGTTTAATTTCTTTACTAAAGTAAAGAGAATATTATTATATTTTACCTCCCCCTCTATATAGTCTAGCCTCTTAGATAGACTATTAGCTAGATTTATTACTCCTAACTAATATTCTAAGTTAAAGTTAAATACTAATAGTTTATATACCTAATAAGTAAGCTTTCCCTAAAGGTCCTATGCTAATATACTAGTAATACCTTTTAGAGCTTAATAGTCTATTAATATTAAGAACTTCTTTAATATACTTTATAAGTAGTAGGCCTAATAGTTAAAGCTCTTAATAATAGCTAATAGCTCTTATTACTTTACCCCTTATTATTACTTAATATTACTAAGCTTCTATAAATAATAGGTAACTAATTACTACTAGCTATTAATAAACTATAATAGTATACTAAATATAGCTTTAGTAGAGGTATCTATCTTAACTTATATATTATAAATAAGGTCTTAATATTAGAGGATAGTTGCTAAGCAGAAAGTAACCTTAAGTTACTTAAATATAGCTTATACCTCCTTAAGCTAGTAGAATTCACCTTATTTCTTATTATTCTTACTACCTTTAAGTAAAGAGGTTATTAAAGCTATAATACCTAAGTATTTAGTAATAAATTTATAGTAGAAGTTATAAAACCTTAAGAAGACTTAAATCTCTCTATAGGTTTTTAGTAGCTTCTATTTAGTAACTACTTAGATATAAGCTTAGTTTATAGATATATCCTTTAATATAATTATATACCTTAGGAACTTAACTTCCTATTAATAGAACTTATACTTACTAAGCTTTATATAGAGTTACTATTAGTAAAGCTTATAAAGCACTTAATAAAGGTCTTCTATATATTACTCCTTTATCTTAGAGTAAACTATAATATTATCTATATATATAATATAATATATATCTAATATTTCAGTAAGCATTTAGTAGATATATACCTAAAATATTATAAGTATATTTATTAATCTAAATAGTATAACTATATATTTAAAGTAACTATACTTTATCCTAAAGGCTATCTTCTAGTAATTACTAGGCTTAATATAAATATAATAATATATATCCTTAATGTTAATCTTTAAGATCTATTTTTCTCCCTAAAGCCTATTTAATAGTTTACTAATTAATAATAATAGATATTAGTTTTTTAGTATTACTTTATTTAGCTTCCTATAGTCTATATAAAGGTATAATAACCTATCCTTCTTTAGTATAAATAGAATTAAGGCTTTAGCTTTACTAATAGAGAGTTAAATCCTTTTAGTTACTTAGTTTTTAGCAATATATTAGTAAAGCTCCTCTAGCTAATGCTTATTTAGTAGATATATTAGCTTATAAGGAGGCTTCTTTCCCTTAATTAAGTTAATAGAATATTCTATATTTTTAAGAATTAAATATTCTTTTACTACTTACTTATTAAATATTAGCTACTCTTCTTATAGCTTTAGTAGTAGTTTAGCGTCTTTATCCTTATTCTCTTTATCTTCTTTAAGAGCTTCTATTAGCGTCTTATAAAGTATAATATTACTTAAGATATATAAGATATATACCTTCTAGCTATTTTCTATAACTTCTTATATAAACGCTAATAGTTTAGTAATATTAATCTGCTTATACTCCTATATATTTAATTAGGTATTAATAATAATACTTTTATAACTTATAGAGTATTAAGATAATAAGAGGTCTCTTAGCCCCTCTAAGTAGTTAGCTTTAGTAAATAGTTACTAAATCTTCTATAGATATCCCTCTAAGTTAATTAAGAAGAATATTAGCTAAAATATATCTCTTAAACCTATTATAATGCTATTAAATCCCTCTAAAGTAGGAACTTTAGCTATAGTTAGCTATAGTTAGAGTAACTTAACTAGTCTACTATTAATAATATTAACTTATAAATAGGTATCTATATTTACTACTACTTCTTATTTAGTAATACCTTAGAGGATAATTACTTATCCCTTTATAGTATCTCTTATTAAGATAGCGTCTAGTTTTAGCTTTAGTATAGAGGCTACTAGCGTAGTCCTCTAGCTTACTTATTTTCTAATAAGTTAAGCTTTTTAACCTATCTAGTAGTTTAAATCGTATTAACCTTAGCTTTTCTAGCTACTTATTAGTAAGCTATTAGTATCTTATTTATATCTTAGTTAGACCTCACCTTTAGGTATTTCTTTCTCTTATATCCCCTCTATCTATACTTAAAGTATATAAAGAGGTCTTCTATTAAAAGCTTAAGCTCTTAGGTTTATCCTTAGCAGTCTAATCTTTATAAAAAGCTACTTAATTATTAAGGAGTAATTAGGCTTATTAATCTAGAGTTTAATTTCTAGTTTAATAGAAATAAGCTCCCTTTATAGCTACTTTTTATAGATAGTAGCCTTCTTAAGGTATATTCCTCGCTTATATAGTGCTTCTTATTTTTACTTTATAATTAGTTACTACCTTTTTAGTAGTATAGTTCCTAGAGGTGTTTAGCCTCTATAGCTATATCCTTAAGCTTTTAGATTAAGACTTTAAGGCGTTTTATTTTATAGTAGAGGAAAGGTGCTAGTTAGAAGTAGAAGGTATAGGCTTCTGCCTTATTATCCTCTACGCTTAGTATCCTTAGGTTTTAATAGATTACTAACTATTTAGTAAAAAACTATATTAGAGATTAGTTCTCCTTCTACCTTATTATATTTAAATTCTTATAGTATTACTATTCTTAAAGTTTTAGGTTAATATACCTTTAGTAAATAAATATTATAAAATAGTTTTATATTAACTCTTCCTCTAGATCTACCTTATAGTATTACTACTTAGTTTAGAAAGCTAAAGTTATCTTTATAAGGGCTTATTAGGTCTACTACTTTAGCAAGCTACTAAGGTATAGTTAGTAACTATCCTTAATAGCTTATAGCTAATTACTAACTTAGTTAACTATAAAGTCCTCGCTTAGTATATAATAGTTATATAAAAGTAGTTTCTTATACTCTTTTAGAGTTTATCTTATTGCTAGCTTATTAGTAAGCTACTAGATAAGCATAGTAGTTTATTCTTTATACTATAACTACTATAGTTATATCTATTCCCTAAGGCTTTCCTACTACTATTATATTATAGCTATAATTTAGCTTATAATGTTAGCTAGGTTATCTTTATAGCTAGGTTCTAGCAATTAGTCTTATTATCTAATATCTACTATATAGTTACTAATTAATAACTATATAACTAGCGTTATAGCTTAGTTTTATAAAAACGATCTTCTTTATAATTAAGAGCAGCCTTTCTAGCTAGCTCCCTTAGCTACGCTTTCTATAAAGTTATTAACTATCTCCTTAAGCTTATTATAAGCTTAGTCTTATATCTTAAGGTTTAGTGAGTAACTAGTATCTTACTAGCTAAGTCCTTATAGATTGTAGTTTATAGGTTTACCTTAGAGCTTATCTAAGCTATATTTATTTACTAATCGTTTAGTAATATATTATAAGTTTATATTAAATATCCTATCTATACTAGTTTCTTAAATTAAGGTAGAAGTAATAGAATTATAAGAGTATATAGCTAAAGGCCTAAACTAAGAAAGGCTAGATTCTAAACGTAGGGGGTTAATTTATATATTAACTATTACTTAATCTTATTAAGTTCTAAGAGTATAGGATTTCTAAGTAGGTGTATAGTTAGCGGAGTTTAGCTGATCTTTTGCTAGAAGCTTAGCGCTATTCCTTATAGCTACTATCTCTAGATAAATACTTTATTCTTATATAAAAAGCTTTATTACTTTAAGAAGAGCTATATTATTATTTATAATAACTTTAGAGAAGTAAGTAAAACTATTAGTTACTATAATTTTCTTTAGAAACTAGCTTTATAGCTATATAGCTATATCTTTCTTTAACTTAAAAACCTAGAACTATTTATAAATTAAGAAGGCTTCTATAATATAGAGGCTATAAGTAATACTTCTAAAGCTTTATAGTATTAGTTTTAAAAAGTTAATTTAAAGCTTTTAAAAAGCTTAAGTTAGTTATTCTTATTATTTATTACTAAGTTATTATATTAATTTTACTATAATATAAATATAGTATTTATATCCTATAAGAGGTACTCTAAAGAGCTTTATATTAGTATCTCTTATAGTAGTAATAGTTACTTCTCTAGATAAATACCTTAGATAAGTATAAAAAGTTTAGTAATCTAGCTTAAAACAGCTAAATTTATTATTTTAATTTAAAGGATAGATCTAAAGCTAAAGAACTTATATATCCTATTTAAAGTTAGTAACTACTTTAGATATATTTTTATAAACTAAAATATTATCTAAACTATTAAAATAAATATCTATCTTCTTAAGAAGACTAATACTTATAATCTATATTATATTATAAAGTTTATAAAGTATATTATATAGTTAGAAAATAGTCTTTTTACTACTTAGCTTAATAATAATTACTTTAGCTATATTAATAGCTTAGCTAATCTAGTCCTTTTTATTTATATAGTTTATAGTTAATCCTTAAAAGAGATCTTAAAATTCCTTAAAGATAGAGAGATTATTAAGAATATATCTATTAGTATTAATATTTAGTATAAAGGAGTCTATCTTCTTAATAGAAGCTATAGATATAATAAATTAGCTTAGTTATACTTCTTAGCTATTACTTTTTTCTTTATTAACTTCTTTAATAGTATTATATATAAAGAAACTATTAATCTCTACTTATATAGTTTAACTAGTAAAATTATAGATAGAGAGTTTATATTCCTTTATTATTTACTTCTTAACTCTCTATATATAGGATTTATATAGATTTCTTATAAGAGGATAAATATTAAAGTATTAACTAAATACTTTAAAGTTTTCTACTAAAAATAATAAGAAAGTCCTCTTTTAAGCTTAAGCTAATAAAGTATCTATATAAACCTTAAATTAATAGTTAATATTCTATTTAATACTAAAGTTTTTAAAAATACTATCTTAGGTTTAACTTTCTAAAGTAAATATTAAAATAGATATTTATATTATTATTTATTAAGTTATTAGTAGTCTATTTAAATACTTAAACTTATTATACTTTAAGTTATAAAACTTATAATACTTAAAAAAGTATTTATTATACTTCTTAAGATATAAGATTACTTTTCTATAGAAGTAGTTATAAGTTTTATATCTATAGAGATTCTTAGGATACTTAATATTATAAGAGGTATAAAAGTTTTAAGGTTTTAAGCTTTTAGACTTAAGTATTAAAGTTTACTTCTTTATAATAAACTTCTTCTTATTTAATATAGTATTAATACTTTAAGAAGTTTATTTATATTATTCTTTTTTATTTAAACCTCTAAGTTCTCTTAGGAAGTTATTATAAAACTAAATCTTTATAATAAAGTTATTCTCTATAGTATTAGCTTTAGCTTAATTAAAACGTTTAAAACCCTAAATAAATCTTTATATTAAAGCTATAATTAATAAATTTATACTAAAGCTATTTAGTTTATTAAAGGTTAAATAGAGATCTTATATAAAATCTTTAATATTTTTATAGTTAACTTTAGATATTCTATTTTAATTATTATAGATCTTATTTACTATTAGTTAATTAAACTTCTAAGTATAGTTTTTAGTTTTAATAAAGATTTAAAAAGCTAATATTATAATAAATAGATTATTATTAATTATTTCTTCTAAAAGTTTATACTAGATCTTCTCTATAAATAACTATTTAGTAAGTATAAAGCTTATAAGTATTAAATTACTATAAGAGCTTAAATCTATAACTATAGTAGTTTTATCCTCTTTAAAAACTATATCTTTATTATATCTTTTTAGTATTTTATTAGTTATTAGATAGAAGATTAATTTTATAGTTTTAAAAGTATTCTTAAGATTAATCTCTTATAACTAAAAGCTTATAGCTTTAGTTAGTTTAAAGATAGTATTATATACTAGTATACTTAGGTTTAATCTCTTACTAGCTACTTTTTATATAGCTACTCTAGCTATAAAGTTAGTAGATAAAGAAAGAGGACTAGGAAGTTCTATTTAATCCTTTCTAGTAGTACTATAAGAAGATAGAGTTAGGTTTCTAGATAAATCTATATTATATTATTTAATTAATTTAGTAGTTTAAAAGAGATTTAAGTAGCTATTATAAGTAACTATTAAATAGTTATTAAAATATTATTACTATATAACTATAGTAGTTATTAAACTATTATTAATATTAATAGCTTAAAGGCTAAAGAGATTTTATAAGTAGAAAATATATATTATAATTATTTTATCTCTACTTAGAAGTAATACTTCTAGTAGCTTAGTAATCTATTAATTACTTTATAGTAATTACTAGATAGTAAAATTAGAGTCCTAATAGCTACTTAGGAATAACCTCACTATTTAGTAAATAGATTTAGGTATAGAGGGTTTATAACCTATATAAAGTAGCTTAATTAATCTAGCTATAAGCGCTGGGCGCGCTTAGCTATAAAGTGGTGTGGCCGATCCCTTACGTAAAGGCGGGATTCGGGCCGGGATTCGGGCCCAGGCCCGAGTACCGTCTTGCAGCATGCACTGACCAGTGGTTGCGACAGGGCCTTGGTTGCATCTTTTGTGAGAAGCGAGCAGCATACTTTCGGCTCCTTATTGACGTTGAACTCTATTATAGCTAATGACGCATCTATGCATTTACCTCCCCAAATATTCCGATAAAATGTTCCATCAAAGCTACTCTATGTTTTATGCGCCTTTGCTGACGTCTAGCTCTAGTGCAGCCTTCTCTAACAAATCGCAAGCCTTCTTCGCACCGCCCTGTGCATTCAACTCCTCCCCAATTCTGGTCGCATTGTCCTTGTAACTTGAGTCATTGAGAATCTTGTAGACCGCCTCCTTGATCTGGGTCACAGAAGGGTTGTCTGTCTTCAAGTCAATGCCTGCGCCGACCCATGACACCCGTGCAGACGTGTCCTTCTTGTCCTCTGATGTACCAGCGCAGATGAGAGGAACGCCGTGGGACAGTGCTTGTGTGACGCTGCCGTAACCGCCGTTGGTGATGAGTAGTCTCGTGCGCGGGAGTAACTGGTCATAAGGAACCCAATCCGCGATGCGGACGTTGTCTTCAATCTGCACCTTCGCTCGGATCTCATCTCCAAGCTTCGAAGGCACTACTATCAAAAAGCGCTTGTCTTCTTGCAATGCCTGCAGTCCAGGAATGATGAGCGACGTCGGGTCCATGGCAAAGGTTCCCTGCGTGAGGAAAAGAACGTCTTGTCCCTTCGAAGGCGCGCTGAGCACATCGTCCCACCACTCAGGCAAGTTGGCGTTCGAGCCCCCGATCTTTGCGACCAGTGGCCCGACATAATGTGCTTGAGGGATGATGGGCTCTGGTCCTTCTTGAAATTCAAGCGAAGGGCATGAAGCCTGGATATGCAAGAACGGGCTGTAAGAGAATGCATCTGTGGGCTTCAGCGGCGGCAGGCCTAATTTCTCTCTCTCCGGGTTGATGACCGGGAGAACCAGCCGCGGTTGACTCAGGAGCATGCCGAGGGCAGACTGCGCCGGATGCGCGGTGGGCTCGGGCCCGACCTCCGGGAGGTACAGAGGAACAACTCCGAGCGTCGCGTAGGATGGGATCTCTCCAAGTTCGTACACAGCTGCCATGCCCTGCGGGAGTGCATCATTCAAGACACAGTCAGGCTTGAATGTCTTCAGCACTCTGCGGATATCAGCCACTTGGGCCGTGAGCCGCCCGCCGAACATGACCTCCGCTGTTTCTGCCATGTCCTTCGGATCTGCACCGTCAAGATTGGCATCAACCTTGATCACATTCTCCGCCGGGACGAACTTCGCTCCCGAGGCAAGAACTCGGACTTCTTGGGGAGCGATCGTTGTCCAAACGACTTCGTGCCCTCGCTCAACGAGCTCCCTCGCAACGGCCTGCATAGGCAAGACATGACCGGTAGCCGAGAAGCAGTGAAGCAAGAATTTCAGAGGTCGACGATCCTTCGGTGCGACCGTGCCCGCGCCATCTGGTGTTGATAGATGCATTTTCGTGATCGGATTGTCGGTGAGACTTGAGGTTGGCTTGTCTTGAGACGACGTGGCTGAACTTAGCGATTGGATGAACAGCCTGGCGCATTCACAAGCCAACGGACACTTTCGCGCTGCAGCTGAGACACTCTCTCTTGCATTTAGGAGGGATAAACGGCTTATCGATGCATTGGCATTTCCGAGCTTCTGATTCGTCAATGTATGCTGATGTGTCAAAGCCCGCGCAACAGGGAAGGTTGAGGGGGAATTATCAAGCTATCTACCGAGATCGGGAGCGTAACCAGGATGATTCATGATAGGGTATCAAGTGATTGATTTCCAGAAGCACGAGAGAAGAAACAAGTCCGCTGCGGATCTCTGATAGCGACGTAAACTCAAAACATTACCCCGGACATTTGGAACCCACTCGCATGAGTCGCAGTCGACCGGCGGCGGCAGGCGAGTCATGCGTGGCGATGGAGTCGTAGATAACACGACGTGGCAAGGGGCTGGAGCTATCCCCTCCCTCCACCAGGGTTGAAGCGGCAGTTGAGAAGACTGCAGATGGATCACCGCACGTGGACGGGAGGGAGGTAGGGTCACGAGTAAAAGGTCCGCAACACCGCCCTTGAACCAAGCTGCTGCAGCGGAGGAAACCCGACAAACCTTCCTGTGGTAACATACCGATCTGTTGCATATGAAAAATGTCCCGCGCTGTCGATAAACTTCCCGCGCCCGCAGAAGAGCGGCCTATGAAGGTTATTGGGCTTGGTCCAAGCAGGTAAGTTTAGACGGAAGCTTCATCAAATATGTTGATGTTGGGGGCTAAGGTCTGCGCAGAACAGGCACTCTTGGGCTATGGCAGGCTCTGAAGACATTGGGCTACAAGCCTTTTCACATCTCAGAGTTGCTGCCCTATGGCTTTCAGCAAATGAGGGCGCTTCAAGAGGCTATTATCGCCAATGATACGGACAAGCCTTTTGGTCGTGCTGAGTTCGATAAGCTGTTTGCTGGTTACGACGTAAGTGAGAGTATTCATAACTTAGGTTCAGACAGTTACGAGAAGAATCCGGATTGGCTAATTCAAACCCAGTGCATTGTTGAGAGCCCCTGCTATCTGTGCCCCAACATTGTCACGGAGTATTTGGAAGATCCCAACGTCAAGTTCATCTTGACCGAGCGGACACCAGAGTCCTGGGCCAAGTCCATTGCTGGATCTCTAGGTGCATACCATGCGAAGCTCGCACAACCGCCTCTGTCAGTTGTCAGATACTTCGACAGCTTCGTCTGGGAGTTGAGGGCGCTTTTCAAGGCCATGACACATAGATGGTCTGGTGGCCTCGAGCCCAGCGATCCTGGCTTCAAGGACGCCATGGCCAAGAGCTACACTGAATAGTAAGTCACATCCTCACCCCGATTCTCTGGAGCCTAGTCCCTGACTGACATTTTCATAGCCTTACAAGCGTCAAGGCTCTCGTGCCGCCGGAGAGATTGCTTGTATTGAATCTCGAGAAGGGTTTTGGTTGGGAGGAAATTTGCACCTTCCTGGGCCACGACGTCCCAGAGGAGCCGTATCCTCGCATCAACGCGATGGCTGACTTCCACGTCGCTGCGGAGATGGTCCTCGCCCCCGCCGTCAAGAAGACCATGCGCATCTTTTCATCCGCTGGAGTCGCTCTGGCTGGTGTCGCCATATGGTACTGGCAGCGCAGGAGGTAGGCCACTCTCCGTTTGTGTACGAGTCTCAAGCTCCAGGAGGACATTGATGTTTCCTGGCAACGGCTCAAAGGATGTATCTGAGGTTAATGATACCCACGGAAAGGATAAACAGTTGGGTCAAGGTGTAGAGTCTTAGCATAGATAATAGCGATCGCATAATTCATTCTACTTATTCAATTGCTAGCCAGCTTCAAGCCATGTATCATATAGTCCTTTTCTGTAGCTGCACAGATGCAACTATTGAGCCCCCTGCGGGTCATAAGCAGATACCTCCACCTCGATGCGCATCCCTGGTTGCCCAAGTCTCGCGACGCCGACGCCTGTCAGGATAGGCGCGTGATCAGGTGCCCATTTCTTCATGTTCTCTACCATCCGACCCATGCCCTCTGAGGTCCACGCTTCATCGAGAGCGTAGAGACGAATTCGGAAAACCTGTGACCAACCCTTTCCCCCAGCATCCTTCAAGGTCAAATCTACATTGGAGAATGCTTGGTCGATTTCATCCAAAAGATCAGAGTGAACCTTTCCTGTTGTCGGATCCCAGCCGCCTAGATGGGGTAAGGTAAGCATGGGCACGGAGGAAGTCTTCATACTCTCGAACAAATTGGAGGAACTACGCACCTTGGCCTGATATTTCGATGTTGTCTCCGACTCGGACAGCTTGACTGTAGTGC
Source organism: Colletotrichum sp. SAR 10_99 (assembly GCA_028654355.1). Classification (NCBI taxonomy): domain Eukaryota; kingdom Fungi; phylum Ascomycota; class Sordariomycetes; order Glomerellales; family Glomerellaceae; genus Colletotrichum; species Colletotrichum sp. SAR 10_99. The sequence goes on from JAQIUT010000008.1 coordinate 264,819, forward strand.
ATCTCCTCAAGAAGGGTCTTGCCATAGTCGCTGTAAGAGAAGTACTTGAGTCCAGACATTGTGTTTGTAGTATGGTAGGGTTGAGATAAAGAGCTCGAAAATGAAGTTCCTGCGTATTAGAGACTTGTTTGACTTACATCAGACTGATGCATTTGAGTTGACATGGATTATTGGAAAATACAATGGGTAGTATTTATGTTCGGTGAATTGTGACTATCACCAATGCACTGCAATCACCGACGCAACTTGGCGTTCTTGGCCAATATCTTCGTGCGGGGGGATTCAACTCCGGCTTAGTAACTCTTCACTGATCAGAACTGGACAAGAGTATGATGGTTTAGAGTATACCCTGTAACCCTCGAAGGATTCAACCATGCGATGGCTGAGCGAGCCACGAAAAGCACTGCCAAGGCGGCTCAGCACTCCCACTTACTAATACAGTCGGGACAATGTTCGCCGGTCTCACTTGCAGCCAGCAATTGAGTCGAAGAAGCGGCGCAACGGCGCTAATACTATCCCGAAGATTATGTCAGAAGGCACTTACGATCAGACCATTGGATCGGCGCCAAGGGGCGAAGGATGCGGCTGCCAAGTCAAGCAAGCCAGATTTCCCCAGGCATGCCAGGCTGAGCTCCCGCGCCTTGGGCGGGAGTACGACGGGGGAATTCCGTGCGCGGTTGGATTCGACTTTAGCGCAATCTCAATGTGGCTGGTGAGGCTCGCTGCATTCCTCACTCTCGCCGCCTTCTGATCGATCCGCTCAGAGCTTTGTCTCAGTCACAAGAGTCAATGATTTCATCACCTCGGGCCGAGCACCCCGCGTCCAAGTCTTGCACTGCTGGAATGTTTGGTTATATCACTGCTCTGTCACCATGTACATTATAGCGCCCTCTTATTCATGTTCCCGGAAGAGTCCCGGAGCACGCCCGAGGGTGCCCCACCTACCGGCCCCGAGGTTTGCAGGTGACGGCCGTGGGTGGCCTCAAGCTCGGACCCGCCTCAGGAAGATCGCTGCGGCCGCGGCTATGACCGGCACGGCGCCGTACTTCAAGAACGCCAATAAACCCTGCTTGAGCTGTTGGTCCTTGAACTCCCTCGTCCACTTTTCGAACTCAACCGAGTCGTTGAGATGAGGAAACGGCTTGTCAGGTACATCCTTGCCCAAGAACGTGCACAAAGGTTCCCACCCAGATCCCAGCTTGTACTCTAGCAGCCGCTCTTTAGGAACAACTCTTCGAATCTTCTCGGCGTGTTCCAAATTGGTCTTCTTGAGATTCTCGCGCCAGCTGCTAATGTCGTGGGCGTCGAAAATCTTGTACAGCACCTTCTGCGTCATGATCGTTGGCTGTGGATTCTTGAAACGCTCGAAAATGTTGATGACCACCCAAGCCTGCCAGTCAGAGAATGGTGCGACGACACATTCATTGAAGGATTTGTACCAGCTGTCGATGTCCCGGTCAACGAGGACCACTTTCGCCTAGATGCAGTGATTAGTATCAAGCTTGACCAGGGGAGACTTGTAAGAGTTCGCTCACCTCTGGGTAGGCCTCAAGCAAGTCATCCGTGAACCCAAGCACAGGGCAGTCCGACAGAACGGCCCATCCCTTGAGGATCTCGTCAAATTCCTTTCGTCCAAAAGGTGTTCCCTTCCCTTCATACTTGGCAAGATATGCTTCTGTCCAGGCCTTTTGGTCGTCAGGTCGTAACATGTATTCGAAGCCATGGTACGTCGGTAGTCCAAGTTCTTCGTAAGCAACCTTCATAGATGTGCTGCCAGTTCTTGGCATGCTTAGGTGGAGAACTTGCACGCCAGATTCATAAGTCATTGTGGCGGTTGAAAGTGACTTGACCATGAAATTGGCCGGAAGTGGTTATCATGGCAAGCAGATTAGCCAGCTTAAGTAAAGCAGCATCGTTCCACAAGAAGTGGAACTAATGCGCCTGACAGACTTATCGCAGTTGTGTGGTTTCTTTCCCGCCCATAGTGGCTCTTCAGTTTTAAGGGGTCTTTTGTGTTACAGATACGCGCCCGGTATGCAGCATTGTGTTGGCACCTCATTATGCGCTCCGCTGACCGGTCTGGCAGCGGTCCATTTTGTTGGTCGAGAGCCACCTTGCCACTTCAGAATGCGACTTCCCGCATGAAGGGGACATTAAAAAGGCTACTAATCCACCAATGACAAAGTCTTTCTAATGGATTGCAACATGCACCTGAAGAATAACAACATCCGATGCAGCCAAGACAGTCGGCATCGCCCATCCTTAGGTCTCGCAACAGCTGGGTACGCAGAACATTATGGCTATCAAGTGAGTCATTTACTGTGCGTCAAACAAATACCCATCAAATTTGATAATATTCATGGATGCACCGACCTTCGTATATGTTGTACATCACCTGCTCCCAATATTAAGATAAAAAAGTATGAGATTCGATTTTGTGACACGTGAGGTATCTCAGATACATGTAGTCTCACGAGACAACGCAGGTTGTACCGAGAGCCCGCTCAGTTGGCACCAAACGGTCAATTATCTAAGCTTTCCAACTTCACTTTTCTAATAATTGAAGCTGAAAGAAAAGTTCCCGAGTGATAATAATTCCTGATAGTATGGTATAACCTCAGGGTTTGTCTATGCTCTTTGTCTGTACTAGGTACCTGTGCGATCTCTTGATTCCATCTTTGAAATAGGCGCGATCATTTTGAGTATGCACCTGGCTGCATAAAAATGTCTAGGCCGTGTATGGTTCACTATCTTTTCTTTCTGAGGGTTGATTATGGCCCCCAAGGTTGCCTATTTTGCCTGCGTATGCCCGGGCCTGTTGCGCCGAACCTTAGTGCGGTGACTAAGTACCGCTAGGGGCATCCATGGATCTGGTTTTCTCCGTTTACCAACAGAAGAGCATCAAAAGACCGTCATCGCCCACCAACGATACACATAAATCTCGCAAACCAACACAGAATAAAAAAAAATAAAAACAAATTTCAGTATGGGTAATTATCTTTCAGTTCTCAAATCCCAGAGTCCGCCGCTAAAGGTCGTGACGCCACCGCCAGATCAACCCGACCTCACGCCCGTTCCCCAGTCATGGCATGAGTTCGATGAAGAAGCCTCAGAATGGAAACCAGTGGAAAATGTCACTAACGACAGCCTACGAGACGAACCGACTCGGAACTTTGACCCCGATTTGAAGTTGACGATAGCCACATGGAACGTCGACGCATTTGCCGAGCGTTCCGCCAAACGGCTGTCTTACCTCTTGTCCAGGATCCTTGACCACGCGCCGGTTCCGGACGTCATCTTCCTCCAAGAGGTGAACAAGGGCATGGTGCCCCTAATTCTGATGAATCAGCAGATTTGCGATGGGTGGTATTCCAGCGAGAAAGACACGGTCAACTGGGGCGGCCATCTATTCGCGACCATGACGCTCGTGTCGAAGGCGCGGTTCCGACACCTGGGGAGAGCTCAGTACGGGGCTCTTGGGCAAGTTTCGCGCATCAAGTACCGGTCGTATTACGGCAGAGACGCACTTTGCAGTGAGATATTCCTGCCGTCTAATCCCTCATCGATCCTCCGGCGACCTACATTCAAGCGCATCGAGCTCATCAACGTACATCTGGACTCGCTTGCCAGGATTCCGTCTCTGCGGCCCCATCAACTTTGGCTTGCGTCAAAGATACTACGTGAGGCGGGCCACGGCCTGGTCGCGGGAGACTTCAACCCGGTTCTTCCTGAGGATGAAACGCTCATTGAAGGGAACAATCTTGTCGACGCTTGGAAGGCTGTCCATGGTGAAGAGCCTGGGTACACTTGGGGAGTTGACGGGACCGCGCCGTTCCCGCCCAATCGAATGGACAGAGTTGCAATGGTGGGACTGACGCCCGTGCACATGGAGGTGATGCATCCAGATACCATCGTCGTTCAAAGTCCTGAGGTCACCGAGAAAAACGTCCCTTGGAGTGACCACTCAGGTCTGAAATGCACTTTCACGATCAATCCATGATGGAGACTTGACGAACCTCTGTGTATTGGGAATCATGACTCTGAGTTCAACAGCTTACTAAAACTACTATTTGAGTTTCATGAATCAGTTTGGACTGTTTTCACCACAGCAAGATAGTGTTGCGAAGGGGAAGATACATAAGCACAATATCGGCCTAATTTTCCAATATCAATCATGCATTAAAAACATTGTGAACTTCTCTTCTCCTATACGGCCAGATTTGTTACGTGCATGTTCGTGGTCTTCATTGTAAGCAAAAATAGGGCCCCATCAGATTTATCGCTGCCTGCACTAGGCAGCGAAGTGCCGAAAGCCCCAATCTGTGATTGGCCTGGTCGGACTTCATCAGCCTCCGTTCGATCTCATGTCATCTTCTTTCTTTCAGAAAATCGGCCATCTTTGATGTTTTCTCTCTTCATTCCAACGACCTGCTTAAACAGAACTAGTACACCGGACACGTAGCCTTTGAACATGGAACATCTTCCTCTACCACGCGACCCTATCAATGAGCCCCCGGTCATTGAGCTCGCGACGGCTCAATTCCACAACCCCGGGCCATTCCTCGACTACCCAGACCGGCATGGCGCTCTTCTCAGCGGTCAATATCCACACGTACCCACCCAAGCCGATGCGCTCCAGGGCCGTTTCTCAGCCGGAGTCTCAAGCTACAACGTCCTCGATTACTACCAAGGATGGCTGTTCTTTGCGCTCATCAAGGAATTTCTCGGGGATGACGGCGACTATGATGCACGGAAGAAAATCATGTCTTTCACTTTCGACGATGACGGACAGCTGAGCAGCGCTGCGCTTTCGACCAAGTCGTTGCACAAGGACTTGACGGCATGGAGGGAAACCGGACGTCTATCGAGCATTCGGCGTGGCGACGAATATCACAAACATCTCGACGAATGCCTCAAGACCGCGTTCGAGGCTCTTGACAGCATCGATTCCAGATTCCCCGGCTTTCATCGGGTCTTCAGAGACGAAATGATCTGTCTGGCGAGTGTGGCTGAGACACTGGACGTGGCGGTCCAGACAGCTCTAGAGCATGGGCCAGTGGCGGGTAAGACTCTGGTGACAATCTGCCCTGCTCTGACAGGATGACTGGGCTCCGTCTCGTTCCAAATGAACAATCGGCTAATGAGACTGCCGCTCAGAGATGAATCATGACGAACAGTACTTCCCAGCCCGACCCAAATATGGGTGGTTCTCAACCATTGCACCCCTCCTGGATCCGTTGAGCCCCGAGACTAAGAGGGCCATGGTCAACGCGGGCTGGTGTCCCGGCGACATTGGAAAGATTCGGGACACCTTCACGAGCATTGAGGCGTTCTACTACCTGCAAAACTTCAAGGCCGACTCTACGGTGGCTGATCTGCACAAGGACTGCCGAGAGTATGGGTGCAATGTTAGAATCCCCGCGGTGCCCAAACACGAAAGTCCTGGGTGCGAATGCCCAGGCATGATGACATTTGACGAGGAGCACCTCATCGAGATCTATCAAAAGGGGGACATTCCCTGCTTCGCCATCGGCAGGCTCGAGGATGGCGGTCTCGGGGTGGCATTGACCTCAATCAGCATCGACGAAGAGTCTCAGAAGGACCCCGAAAACCACTATGTTGCACTCTCCCACGTTTGGTCTGAGGGGATGGGAAATGTGCAAGCGAATGCACTGCCGTTCTGTCAACTCGCATATGTGATGCACTGGTCGATGATGGCCTATCAGGTGGTCGAAGATAAGCTACGGGAGGAGGAGACGACAGGAACGGGAATCAACGTGCAGACGAAACCGAAAGTCCGGCAGATAAACCTGTGGATCGACACAATGTGCTGCCCCGCGACTCCGGGGTATGGTAAGAATTTGTGCTTGTCGAGGATGCGGGAGATTTATGCAAACGCCTATGCCGTCCTCGTCAAGAGCGCGGTCCTTCAGGCAACGAGGGTCAGGGACATCTTCGAAGACACTTCCAGGGGTCTCATCGATGTTGCCACGCACATTTATACGTCGCCGTGGATGCGTCGCATGTGGACGCTTCAGGAAGGCGTTCTCGCCGGCGCGTCACGAGCCCGAGGCTCTGGCGACCGGCTCTGCTTCGCGTTCCGCGACAGCATCCTCTCCCTTGAATCAGTCGTCAACCTGCTGAAGCAGGCCCCAAAGCACGAAGCGTCCCTGGCCTTCCGCTTCATAGCAGAGTTCCGCGACCTCAGCGTCAGCATGTGGCAACTCCCCGACGAGACGAATACCCCCGGGCGCAAGGTGCACCCGTTGAACTTCTTCCTGCAAATGCTGGTCAACGCGCTCAAGCACCGCAGCTTGACGGTTGCGTCCGATGAGGTGATATGCTTAGCTACGCTGCTGGATCTGCGCATCAAGACGGCGCGCGGGGAGGTTGAGCCTCTTATCGGCGACGGGGAGACGCCCGAGGACGGGATGTGCCAATTGTGGCGCAGGGTCGAGACGCTGCAGGGCGCCGCTGGGCTGCCGGGTGACATCATCTTCTCGTGCGTCCCGCGTGTTCAGGTGCCCGGTTTCCGCTGGGCGCCCCGGACGTTGGTGCAGTATGCCAAATACGGGAACATGTTTGTCTCGCCTTCGAGCCCCTACCCGGCCAGGATCGAAGATGAGGGTCTGAGAGTGAGGTTTCCCGGCGCGAAGCTCAACTGCTTTGGTGGCCTAGATATGGTGGGAAGGCTGCTCCCCACGGAACCGGGATCGACTGATGAGAACGGTGATGGACACGGTAGAGATGCAGAAGCAGGAGGCGAAACGTTCGTCCCACGCGTCCTGATGATCAAGGTCCCGCCAGACGGTGATCAGTGGTATGCAGTTCACGTCTACGAGGAGCCAAAAGACGGAAAAGAGGATGGGAGTTATCCACGATCATCGGAGGGAGATGAGGAATCAAGGCCAAAGGCAATCGCAGATCGGCACGATGATCTGGTGCAGCTGATCAGGAACGGCTCCGTCGCCCTGGTTTTCCGGCCCGGTGAGGTGATCACTGGGCCCGGCCTACTGGTGTCCATGCCGACATCGCCGTCTTCGGCAGAGCTAGGGGCCGGGTTAGCGATGCTAAGTCTGAACCCAGAGCCGCTTCGGGTGCACAGCGAGTTTCCCGTGCAGATCAGACCCCTTGCCGGACCGTCCTGCGTCATTGCCGACGCGACGGTGCGGTGTGTCGAGGGGCTGCAGGAAGCAGTTGTGGCTGAGGCGAGACAGCGCGGGGAGGATGTTGCCGTTAGCGATGTTTGTGATGATCAGGAGATTGTGACCCGACTGCTTCGCGAAACGGCCGAAGGCTTGATGGGATCGTCAGAGGATTTAAAGAAGGCGCTCTATTTTGAGGTGCTTGCTAGGAGAGCTTCTTCGACAGACAAGACTGCGCTTAACATCTTCTTGAAATATGTCCGTCACATGGCATATTTTGGTGGAGGCATGAAGGGAGAGGCATATTTTGAAGATCAAGAATGGTGGGTGGACTGAGCTTGGAGGTGACACAAGTAGCTTGAAGACACAAGCGCCCGCTCACACGTTTTAGAATAGCTCAGTGTTCAAATCGAAAGAGGGTAAATTAGCAGTAAAACACTGTAAGACCATGTCATGCTGCATTTGGAAGGTGCAAAGACCAGGTTTGCTGGCAGCGAAATTGCGCAAAGAACACGGTTGATAGGGTGACTGGAAATGGGAGCCTGATAACTAGTCTGTAGCAGACAGCATCTATGAGCTTTCAAAAAGGGTGATGCTACAGTAACGGGCCGGGCTGATGTCGATGACGAGAGTTGGGGAGCGAGGTTAACCTGAGAAAACAGAGATGAAGAAGCGCGGAAAGCGCCATTCGAAAACCAGGTGTCGATGATTCTGCCTAACGCACGCCATATCAAACGTCTTTTGAGTTGTTGTTTGTGGCGCTGGGGAGGCTGAAGCTATCGTGAATCTGGCCGTAGGGACCGCGTTTGAGGGGCGACGATGTTCAAGATGTGGCGATCAAGCAGACACGTTCGCTCAAAATCGATGACTGGAAAGGCTTGAAGTGGCTGTGAGACATTCGATAGCCGAGAACAGGGGCGTCAAAACCCCCACCAAGCAAATGACGTTTATTTCATGAAAGCAGATCCAACCATGTAAGACATCAGACTAGGGCAGATGGCTTGGCGGCCCGGTGAGATTGGATCGCATACCACTTACTGAATGCGTGACACCCCCAAGCTCAAGAGTGCTGCCATCAACATGAGTTTCCATCGCCGAGCCTTACGAATCCGGCCTCGAGGGCGAATTCTGTGCGGTTTTGTTCGGCCCGAGGCCACCTGCGAGCCGAGTTCGTGAATTCAAGCGTCAAATGCATCATTGAACTCGGGAGCTAACCTAATCTAACAGGCCCACAACCACCCGACGGGTTCATCCGAGAGAGCCCGATCCATCGATGCTCCTGCCGACGGGATGTGACGTTGGACATCGGGTATCTTGGCATCCCAGACTGGCCACATGCGAGTCGACGGGAGGGCTTGCAACCCCAGAGATTGAGTCGGATTCTTGCCCCATTGTCGCATCCGGTACATTGCTTACTGACCTAATCCGACCATTTGATAGTCTATTCTGCGCGCCGGCTCCATTACCGACGACGTTGGAATCTGATCTGCAGTCTTTATGTCTATTCTGAGGAGCCCTATCACAATGAGAACACTACAGGATGTACTTATTGCCACAAGTCGTACATAAGGGGTACATTCCCCCACGAATCTAGTCACTAAGTGGATAGCAAACGGTAAGAAGGTGCTATCCTTCCCATCCTCTTTCGGCCACCGTCTACACGCTAATTGAGGCACACACCACCAACATCTCATAGCACCCTCCGCAGAGAGCGGACGAACGACTCCAAGAAGGATGTCTGCAATCGGAAGTGCTTGATAATAGAAACACTTGGCAACAATGTGACAAATGGATGTCGATGCTGTCACAGAGAGGTCATGGACCATGGATTGGTCTAGACTACCTCAAGTGCCGCTGGTTCCTCAACCTCGAATCATACGAAAAGCGCGAATGTCACCTTCAAATTTCTCTTGTTCTAGCAAAATACCGTGAACTTTCTTTCACTCTTCAACAAGGTCTTACCAAAGATCTTTCAAGTGGACACTACAGAATCTCGCATGTTTCTTACGTGATCTTTGTTTTCCATGCTACGAATCTAGCGAATTCCGCTCTCACTTTTTTGAGCAACAATGGCGAGACTCACGGGGTCCTGGAAGACCCTGTTGCCCCTTGCGCTTCTGGGAGGGCAGGGTCTTGCGCAATCATGTCTTGATGCCATCAACGACGGCCAGGTCGACGCCTGTGTCTGTAACGAGCTCGAATACGTCGTCAGCTACGTCGCCTATGTGGCGCTCTCGACATCGCTTACATCCAACTGCGAAGCGCTACCGACTTCGACACTGAAGATATCCACATCTTCATACACCTCAGTATCGGATCCCTCGGGGAACTCATCGTCGGACGCGTATGGGAATGGAGGGACTTTCACAGACAGGGGCAGCTTTGCTCAGGCGACTGCTGGGGGCAACTTCCTGCCCAGGAGACAACTTCCATCTGGCGCGTCGTCTTTCGATTTCCGACTACCGTACTACACGATAACGAGGTCCGGAACAGCTTCGGCAACCCCGATTACGGTGTCGAGCTTTAACAATTACACGAGCCTTTTTACATCAAACCCCATCTCGACGGCCCAGACTCTGGTAGTATCGACGCCAACCGCAGCCGCCTCCGATGACCGATCACTTGCCCGGGGCACGATCTGGGTCGCGATTCCAGATGGCAGGATTGATTATCCACCTCCTGTCACATCGACGGTGTACTGGAGTGGGAATGGCTCGCTGTCTGCTCCGTCAACGATCTCGACTATCCCGCCAAAGGCCGAGACTTATATCGTTGCCATCAACAGACCGGCCGACGCCTCTGCACAGAGCGACTTCCCTGCACAAAGTGACACCCCGTCGCAGAGTGATCCTCTTCCGCAAAGCAATGTTCCGCAGAGCAATGTTCCACAGAGCAATATCCCTCAGAGCAATTCCCCTCAGAGTGACGCTCCCGCACAGAGCAATGCCCCTCAGAGCAATGTCCCGCAGACTGATGCTCCCGCGCAGAGTAATGCTCCCACGCCTAGCGACGTTACCTTCCCACAGAGCTACGATCCTGCGCAGAGCGATAGCCCCTTGCCGCAGAGCAATGCGCCCGCGCCGAACGACCCCAGACCTTTCGTCACATCGGTTGTTCAATACTCCGGCTCTGCCTCAGTCAACGGCCCGACGACAGTTAGCATCATTTCTCCGGACGGTGATCAGGCTGGAACAGTTGTGGTGGCTCTGCCCCCGATTGCTTCCGCCGGAGGAGGCTCACCTCCTTCATTCATCACGTCCGTGGTGCCGAACCAGTCGCCGTCTGAACCTGGCCCGGGAGGAGATGGCGTCAGCCAGCCCCTTTTCAACATTGGAACCGAGGGTTTGGTGGCTTCTCAGGTCACAACTGAGATTGAGTACACAGACTCCTTGGCTGCGACCGTGACCGTGACTAGGACTCTTGATGCGTTTGTTGCGACTCCTAGCGGAACCCAGCCTGGTACAGTCTTTGTCATTCAAGCGCCCTCAAATGCTGCCAACCCAGGTGCGGGAAGCACAGCGGGCACTGGTCCTGATGGTCAGCCCCTTGAAGCCTCTTTTGCACCTGGCTCAGGAGCAACGGCGAACCCGAACCCAGGAAGCCCTGCTGCTAGCAATGATCCTGCACGTGGGCCTGCTGGAACTGGTGCGCCGGGTCCGAACGCGACCGGAGGCAGCGGACCGGGTCAGAACCCCGGCCAATCTGGATTACCGCCATCCGGCCCCCAAGCTTCCCCCGCGGCCACGCCCGGCGGATCATCTCCGGGAGGCCCTGGTGATGTGGTTCAGCCCGGTCTCTATGTGACCTCTGAGATCCAGTACACGGGAACTCTTCAACTCCCAGGACGTGTGACCATCTCTTCGATTGCCCCGCAAGGGACAGCTCTAGGTACGATCATCGTCGCTGTTCCTCCCGGCCAGGCTTCAGCCGGTGGCTCTGCCGGTCCATCAAACGGCGCCCTCCCGAACAACCAGTCACCGGCCGGTCAGCCAAACAACGCAGACCCAACAGCCTTCTTCAACACTCTAGCAGCACCTGGCGCCACGGGTACTGACAATGCTGGTTCAGGAGCATCAGCTCCGGCCAACGGCGGAACTCCTGGTGCCCCAGCAGCAACCGACTCTGCAACTGGACAGCCGCTGACCAACCCCGATGTCTTGTCCGCGGCAGCCTACATCACATCAACCGTCACGTCCGCTGGTCTTAGTGTTCCGAGAACTACCATCGCGACTATTGCGCCTCAGGACTCTCGACCGGGAGTGTTCGTCGTTGCGGTCCCGAATAACCCAGTCAGCTCTGGCGGCTCAGCCGTACCCCAGTCTAATGCTCCCGGTGCGCAAGCCCCTGGACAAACTGTTCTGCCTCAGACCTTTCAGCCGCAAGGAGCTGCGTCGTCAGCTGGAGCTCAGTCGAACGTTCCCGGGGCTCAGTCCAATGTTCCAGGTTCACAAGCTCCTGGAGTAACCGTTCAGCCTCAAAGCATTCAGCCTCAAAGCATTCAGCCTCAAGGAGCTGCTTCTTCAGCTGCGCAGGGCAGTGTACCAGGACAAGCTGCGTCTCAAGGCGGTGTCAATCCCGGTGCGACAGCAGCAACTCCGGGTGCCAACACCGTCCCGGGAGCCGGAGATCCCTTGGCTCAGGGAATCGTTACTGTGACCTCGACTGTCTTGTTTACGGGGCCGGGTCAGATCACTGCTCCGACAGCAATCTCTACGATTCCAGCCAACGGCAACAGCCCGCCGACTGTTATTCAGGCAATTCCTGATCTCTTCGTAACTGTCACCATCACCGTCACCGCAGCAGACCCGACTCTTCAGCCGACGGCTTTCTCTACGGTGCAACCAACAGGGAACACTCCCGGTACAGTTCTGGTAGCAGCACCGGCTTCATTTGTCACATCACGAGTGCTCTTCACCGGCCCTGGCTCAATCTCAGCGGCCACCCCGATTTCGACGATCTTGCCTCAAGGGACTACGCCTGGAACAATCATCTTGGCGCAACCCTTCGTGAGCGTCACATCAACCAGGCCTGGCAGCACTGCTAGAACCGGACCAGCGGGCACGGTAACAGTCGTGACTACGATCTTCCCGTCCACCGGCCCTGCCACGGTTGTCTTTGCTGAGCCCGATCCGACAGCTCCCCTCTTCGGCTCCTTCGTGACATCTGTTGCGAGTGCCGCGAGTAACATTGCGTCTTCCGCTCTTGTTCCGGTGTCTACTGTCTTGCCACAGGGTTCGGTTCCCGGAACGATCGTCTTGGGACAATCCGCCGCGCAGACACAGCCTGCTCCAGCTAGCAGCGGAGGCGCATCGCCTGCTAACACCCCGGCAGGTGCAGGAACATCACCAACGGCGTTGGCCAACTCCATCGTTAATGGTCAGTCCTCACCTGCTGCTGGTGGTTCTCAAGCGGTGTCGTCGCCTGCTGGTGTTGCGACATCGCCACCGGCTTTGGCCAATTCCATTGCTAGTGGTCAGTCCTCGCCTGCCGCTGCTGCTTCCCAAGCCGTGCCGTCATCATCTGCTCCGGGTATCCCGAATACGGGGGCACAAGTTACCTCACCGGGGGCCTCTGCCCCAAGCTCGCAAGTGCCTTTGGACAACTCTCTCGGAATTACTGGACCGACAACGCTTGCCACTGCTACCGTGGACCCCAACGATCCTAACGGTACTCGGGGTGGCAGAGGTCTCGTGACCCGTCTGATCACCTCAGCTGGTGTCACTGGATCCACGACTGTATCTACCATTGTTCCCACCGACCCGCTGCTGGCAATCACAGTTGTGGTCATTGTACCGGCGCTTCAGCAACCTGCAACAACTACTCCCGCTACTTCCATTGATCCCAACGATCCTAACGGAACTCGTGGCGGTCGAGGTATCACAACTCGCTTCATTACCTCTTCAGGGGTCACCGGAACAACGACTGTCTCTACCATCACTCCGTCGGATCCGCTCCTGCAAATCACGGTTGTGATTATTGTGCCAGCGCTTCTGCAACCTGCGGCAACTACCCCGGCCATTTCGTCCGCCAACACAGGTGTACAGGGGGCCTCGCAGACATCTCCTGCTCCGGCCCAGTCGGCTACATCGGTCCCAGCAGCGGTATCATCCTTGCTCGTGGACCCGGCGATTCTATCTTCAGCTAGCTCTGTCCTAGGTCAATCGTTCGTTCCTACTCCGTCGAACTCGTCATTGCCTCAGTCTTCTGCCGTGCCATCTCCTGCGGCTCAGAGTTCCTCGGCTGGCCAGTCCAATGTGCAGCAGCCATCAACCACTCCCGCGGCTAGCTTGAGCGCTTCTCAACCCATTTCATCCCCTGTGGGAGGCACTCAAATTGGCTCGTCTAACGCTGCGAGCATCGCTCCTTCAAGCGACCCTGCTCTTGGACAGTCCTTTGTGAGCTCGGCTGGAGTTGGCACTTCATCAGTTGATCCAGCCGCTTCATCGTCCGCATCTGTGGGACCAGGAACCTTTGTTGCTAGCACTCCGGGCTCCAGTGGTGTTGTTTCTGCTACGCCTGGCGTTACTCAATCCGCATCAGTTGACCCGCAGTCACTGGCATCCTCGTCAGGAGCACCAGCCTCCGGAGGGCCTTCATCGAGTATTTTCTCGTCAGGACCTATCGGCTCTGTGTCGTCTTCGGGCTATCTTCAAAGCTCGACAGCAGCTCCGGTCGTCTCCTCATCAACAATTCTGATTACTTCAGACGGCTCGACCTTTTTGAGCACGGTCGTCCAGACCTCTAGTGTAACTCCGGAAAGCCAGGCATTCCAGTCAAGCGGCACCGCGGCATCCAGCGCAAGCGACCCTGCCTCTGGATCGCTGTCTGCTACTGCAAGCATCTCAGTCTCACAGTCTGAGTTCGCTTCGTCATCCGGCACTGCCCAAGCATCTTCAAGCATTGGTTCTATCTCTTCAGACCCGGCCATCTCAAGTCAATCTGCGGCAGAAACCCTGAGCTCCTCCGTGTCGATCTCAGACTTTGATATCTTCAGCTCGTCCTCAGCGCAAAGCCAGGCTAGCTCCGTGTCTGACCCGGCAATCTCTAGCGGGGCGATCACTCAATCGTCTGCTACTCTGAGCTCGGAAATTTCATCATTTGCGGCCAGCTCTGAGAGTGCCAGCCCTGCTTCGTCAACAGGCCTTTTGACATCCTCCGCTGAAACTCAGTCTGGCTTGACCTCCAGCTCTGAGGTACTTGGAGCTTCGTTGATCTCTACGACTTTGACTTCCCTCATCACATCAGACGGAATCACTTCGGTTTCAACGACTGTCCTTACGACGGCCATCAGTGCTTCCCAGCCTACTGAGACAGCATCAGGCAACACCGTTTCCCCCAGTGCCTCCTCGGCTTTGAGCTCAACAGACCCAGACTTTGCATCGCTCACGTTGTCTACCGCCAGTTCTGACCCTGCGACTAGCAACTCGGCCACAGATGCTTCAGCGTCCTTGAGCGCGTCCACGGAGGCGAGCAGCGCTAGCTTTGAAACGTCAGCTTCTGATGCTTCCTCGTTCACGTTGTCCGACATTACCTCTGCTTCCCTCAGTAGTGAGGCCACTATTTCTGGCAGCACGGTTTCGGCCTCGGCCTCTGATACAGACACTGCCCTGTCGAACATCTTCAGCAGCGCTTCGTCTTCGGAATCTGTGGTCATCACCGCCAGCACCGACTCTGCGGGCTCGTCAGCTACCACTTTCAGCTTCACAGTCACACCTGAGAGTGTCACCACGGACTCGGTGTCGACCCTGTCTTCCGCTTTCTCTGATTCTAGCTCATTCAGCAGTGTCAGCGCCAGCGAGACAAACAGCGCAAGCGCAACTGATACTTTCAGCGATGTCTTCCAATCCACAGCCAGCACAGATTCGGCATCCTCGGAGAGTACCGGTTCCGCTAGTGAGAGCTTCACCAGCTTCGCCACATCTTCTGATCCGGCCAGTGCTACCACCAACAGCGCTTTCACATCCGACCCTACGTCTTCATTTGGATCAACGTCAGTAGAGGAGGCTTCATTCATCACAACAAGCGACGGGACCTCGACCTTCGTGACTTCGGTCTCGGTCTCGAGCCCCACGACTCAGTCATTCTCGGATGAGACATCAAGCGCTTTCTCAACGGAGTCATCAATCTCGGCGTCAGACCTGACCTCATCCGCGTTCACCACCGACTCGGCCTCCACTAACTCTGTGTCTGATCCCACTTCTGGCTCTTTCAGCTCCGAGTTCTCCTCAATCACTCCGACAACGTTGTCTTCTATCTCGGGCGAGTCCGCATCTTCCGTCTCAATCACCGACTCTTCGGCACTTGGCCAATCCCTCGTGTCCACGTCGAGTGACGAGACAGGTTCGGCAACTGAGTCCACGGCACAAACCTCGGCATCATTCACCTTGCCGACGCTGACGTCCGTCACAGACTCGGCGTCTCTCTCCGAGTCCGACACGGCCTCTAGCTTCGTAACGCCCACGGTCTCGTCAGAGAGCAGCATCAGCACCGACTCAGATTCGTTCATCAGCACCACTTCGGGACTTTCCACCACCGATAGTTTCTCGACTGAGTCGGCCTTGTCGACTGATAGCTTCTCAACCGAATCGACCCTTACTTCTCAGTCTGAGTCTGCTTCATCCGCAAGCGAGTCTGGCTCAACCTCGCTGGACCTTGACACGTTGATTAGCACGACAAACTCCGCTGAGTCGACAATCTCCAGCGGCACAGAGACGCCATCGACGTTGAGCTCCGCTTTTACGACGGAGTCTACGGACTCGGCTTTCTCAAGCAGCACAGAATCGGCCTCTGGAGCCACTTCGGATCTCACGACGGCATCAACCGAGTCTGGTCTGTCAACAGCAACAACTGAGTCCGGGTTCTCCACAGCTTCGACAGAGTCTGGCTTCTCGACAGCTTCAACTGAATCGGGAGTCTCACAGACTTCCACAGCCTCAGACCCCACCATTACTATCAGCTTTATCACCTCGTTGGAGACCACCGACTCAGCAGGTTTCCAGTCCTTCACGACCTTCACCACGAGCTCAGAAGTGAGCGTTTCAGCAGACTCATCCGCGGCAACTCTTTCGAGTGATTCCGAGAGCACGTCTTTCACGTCGTTCTCTTCCGCCTCTGAAACTGACTCCGTCACTTCTCTTTCTTCCGACAGCTCGCTGAGTTCCTTTACGGATAGCAGCTCATTCTCGGTGGAGACCACCTCTGGCAACACTGTGTCCAGTGAAAGCATCTCCAGCGACACGGCCTCCACCCAATCTGCCGTGTCGACAGGAAGCACTTCATCTGATTCTCTCCAGGACAGATCTCTGGAGTCAACATCCACGGACAGCGGTACGGAGTCGACTCTGTCTATTTCAACCGCGCCTGGTGAGAGCTCAATCAGCTCGAGCGATACTACCACGACATCCGGGTTCACGTCTAGCGAGACTGAGTCTTTCTCTACTCTCCCTAGTGCTTCCCCAGGCGCCACCACGAGTCTCTCGTCAGTTGAGACGGGCACCACGTCCAGCTTTTCTGCATCCGAGTCGGACATCACTTCAACCAGCCTGGACCCATCGACCGGTTCTACCACGCTGGCAAGCGAGACTATCAGTTCCGCGACCAGCCTGGAGTTCGATAGTCTGTCGTCCTCGACCGACTCTTTGTCTACTGGCTCTGTGAGCAGTGGCGATAGCACGATCTCCTCGTTTACAGACTCGGCCTCTACAAACTCGGCCTCCACAGACTCGGCCTCAGCCGATACCTCGTTCAGCTTGACGACATCAACTTTCGAGTCTTCGGGGTCTTTGACTGAGTCGGTCTTCACTCTTACCCCTAGCACAACGAGCAACTCGTTCAGCTCAGAGTCAATCGCTTCTGAGTCGAGTGAGAGCTTGACTAGCGACAGTGCGTCAATCACCGGTACCTCGGCGTCATTGACTGCCTCAAGTGAGACCGATACTACACTGTTTGACAGCTTCTCCCCGACTTCGACGGTCTCTGGCGAGAGCACGGCTTCCTCTGGAGACAGCACCTCGACTGAGAGCTTCTCAACAGACAGTGCATCAACGGACAGTCTGTCGACCGCCAGCGTCTCCACGGACAGCATTTCCACCGATAGCGCCTCGACCGCCAGTATCTCGACCGATTCTATCTCCACAGATAGTATCTCGACCGCTAGCATTTCTACGGATTCTATCACAACCGATAGTGCTTCGACCGACAGCTTCTCAACCGCCAGCGTTTCGACCGATTCCATCTCCACCGACAGTGTTGCCACGGACAGTCTCACGACCGCGAGTGCATCGACGGATAGCATTTCTTCCGACACTATTACAGCGAGTGCCACTTTCTCAACTGGTACTGCTTCCACCGATAGCATCTCTACGGACAGCGCCTCTACGGATAGCATCTCCTCCGACACTATCACAGCTAGCGCCACCTTCTCAACTGACTCTGCTTCCACCGATAGCGTCTCTACGGACAGTGCCTCCACGGATAGCATCGACCCCCAAAGCCTTATTTCCACCGATTCTGCTTCTTCCGACAGCAGCGCGACCGGCTTGACAACTCTCAGCGATGCTACTAGCACGACAGACTTCAGCGCGTCTCTCTCAACGGACTCCGTGACGAGCGCGTCGGACACCAGCGGTCTAACCACTGGAACTGAGTCGACAGACTCAGTAACGACTGGATCGGAGACCAGCGCGTTTACCACTGGAACCGAATCGACAGACTCGGTAACAAGCGCCTCGGACACCGCCAGCGGACTCACTACTGGAACTGAGTCGACAGACTCCATTACGACCGCATCAGAAACCAGCGCTCTCACGATTGAAACTGCGTCTACGGAATCGCTTTCTTCCTTGAGCGCGGCCACAAGTGACTCTAGCCAGTCAGTCGAGAGTCAGATCTTCCAGACCGTATCCTCCGATAGCACCGCGTCGGCGTCGACCGCGACAGAGTCAACTCTGTCTGGCATCACGGCATCGGAGAGCACGGTGTCAGAAAGCACGGCAACTGACAGCGCCTCAACTCAGAGCACGTTCTCTGACAGCATTACCACCGACAGCACTGCAACGGACAGCACCGCAACGGGCAGTACTGCCAGCGAGACTGGAATCACTTCCAGTAGCGAGAGTGTCTTGACTGATGCTTTCACCACCGAGAGCACCGCAACGGATAGCACTGCTACCGAGAGCATCACTTCTCAGAGTACGGCATCAGACAGCGCCATCACTCAGAGTCTGTCGACTGAAAGCACCGGCACAGACAGCACAGCTAGCGAGACTGGAGTCACCTCTAGTAGCGAGACTGTGTTGACTGATGCTTTCACAACCGAGAGCACGGCGACCGATAGCATCTCGACTTTGAGCGCGGAAAGCCAGAGCACAGCTACCGACAGTGCGGCTACCGATAGCATCTCAACACAGAGCACCGCCTCAGATAGCACGGCTACCGACAGCTCCGCGACTGACATTTCAACACAGAGCACTGCCACAGAGAGCACGGCATCCGAGTCTGGAGTTTCCACCAGTAGTGAGTCAGTTCTGACTGATTCTCTCATCACTTCAGCGACCGACAGCTCGACGCAGAGCACAGGATCGGATAGCACAGCAACTGAGACTGGAGTGTCCTCTAGCAGCGAGTCGGGTTCGACCGATTCTCTCATCACTTCGGCAACCGACAGCATCTCATCGCAGAGCACTGCCACAGACAGTACTGCTTCCGAGACTGGCGCGTCTACCACTAGCGAGTCTGTTCTCACTGATGCCTTTACTACTTCAGCAAGTGAGAGCACGGCAAGTGATAGCACAGCATCAGGAATCACAGCAACGGACAGCATCTCAACAGAAAGTACAGCTACGGACAGCACAGCAAGTGCGACTGGGGCCTCGTCGAGCAGTGAGACTGTTCTTAGCGACGCCTTCACCACCTCAACTCAGGATTCGACATCCTTGTCGGAAAGCATCAGCGCTACGGTTGTCACTTCTGATGGTATCACAACCACGCTGTCAGATCTTACCACTGCCTCCACAGACAGTGCCGCATCAGACAGTTCCTTGTCCACAGCTACCGACGCCTCTCAGACGGGCTCAGATATCTCCACCGCCAGCGAGACCACTGCATCCGGAGCCACGTCCTCAGACGCCACGGCCACATCATCGGGAGACAGTCTCTCTGATCTTCTGTCGCTCAGCTCCACTGATTCCGCATCCTCGGCCAGCACTGCGTCGATCACAGATGGCGAGTCAACGACTCAGCCGACCATCAGCACTACGGAGTCGGACTTCACAGCATCGTCGACAGGAATCACATCATCCGACGACCTTTCCACTGCCTCAACTGATTCATCGACTGGGGTGACTTCGGCCGGGTCAACAGACTCTGAAACAGCGACCGCATCGGACGCTAGTATCTCGTCTTCAGAGACTGCCTTGTCAAACGCGTTCTCATCTCCCACTAGCGACTCCGCGATTGCTTCCACAACGGAGGATACCTCCTCGGCATTCACAGGAACGACATTGTCAGACGGCCTTTCAATCACTGCCACTGATTCGACGACCCAGGTTAGCACAACTGCCTCTTCCGACGGAGAGACAGCCACAACCTCGGATGCCAGCATCTCCTCGTCAGAGACTGTATTGTCAGATGGATTCTCTTCGACTACAGGTGATGCATCGACTGCGTCTGATGTCTCTTCGACAGCGACGGATCCAACGGGTGAGAGCACTACGCTCTCTGACACGCTCATCACCAGCGCCCCTTCAACTTCGGATACAGCCACCGCTAGCACTGCCGCCTCCTCGGACGACACAAGCTTGCTATCGGATGTGGTATCGTCCACTGACAGTCTGACGACGGATGGCGCAAGCTCCACGGACGCCTCAGCGTCTTCCACGGACACCATCACGTCCGCCGATGCTACGGCCACAGACAGCTCCAGTGTGCTATCGGATCCGACAGCCTCATCTGACACTCTGACTTCAGCTTCAGCCACCTCCTCAGATGACGCTCTATCCAACGTCTTCTCATCGACTGACGCTACTGCCACGTCGGACAGCAGCGCATCAGACACCGCCTCGGCGTCTGACACCGGCATCACCAGTCCAGCATCTCTCTCTGAGACTGACTCCGCTTCCATCACATCGGATGCCACCAGTGTGACGTCTCTGGACTCCGACCTCTCTTCGCAAGCCAGTTCAACGGACTCAATCACTGGATTGTCCACTGACTCGGCCAGTGAAACATCTGCCACTGGAGCCACCTCCATCACCGATCCTGCTTCGTCTGCTACCGGCGACTTTTCTATCGATCCTGATCTACTCACCCAGGACAGCTCTACGGATTCACTCACGGCATCTACGACCGATTCAGCTAGTGACACAGCATCAACCGATGTTTCATCTGCCACTGACATTACGTCTGCGACCGACATCACGTCTGCCAGCGACATCACGTCTGCGACCGACATCACGTCTGCCAGCGACAGCGCGTCTGCGACCGACATCACGTCTGCCAGCGACATCACGTCTGCGACCGACATCACGTCTGCCAGCGACAGCGCGTCTGCCACCGATATCACGTCTGCCAGCGACACTGCTTCTTCCGCAACTGCCAGCATTTCCGTGGATCCTGATTTCCAGAGCCTCACCTCAACTGAAGGAGCGACATCCTCTGAGAGCGGCTCGACGGCCGACCCGACCTCCTCCGCATCTCTTACCGACAGTGCCATCTCCGCCAGCAGCACGTCGGAGACTGATAGTCTCTCGACTCAAGCGAGTACGACGGATGATTCTCAGTCATCATTGACTAGCGCTTTGAGCGATGCTCTTACATCGCTGGAGTCAACGGCATCAGTGTCAGCCAGCGCAACAGATTCAGCGAGCGCGACGGACCCGGCGAGCGCAACGGACTCGGCCAGCGCAACTGACCCAGCCAGCGCAACAGCCTCAGACACCGCCTTGCCAGCCAGCTTGACCTCGAGTGACGCAGCGTCAGCCACGAGCTCATCGGGCGAGAGCTCCACAGATATCTCTGCCTCTGCTACTGAGACTGAATCGGTCTCATTGACAACTTCAGGAGACGCATCTAGCTCCCTGGACACGGCATCGGCTACGGGAACTGCCTCAGCCACAAGCTCAGCTGACGAGGACATTCTGTCCTCACTTCTCAGCTCAACGGCATCTGATTCAATCACATCATCAGACCCAGGAGCCTCAGCTACGACAGATAGCACAGCATCCCTGACGACCGCGGAATCTTCTAACGATTTGTCGTCCGTTCTGAGCTCCACCTCTTCGCCCACCGCCTCTCTTCCCGTTGACACCCAGATTCTAGAGAGCACCACGTCCTCTTCCACCACCGATTTGGCATCCTCAGAGAGCTCGGCCGCATCTTCAGCTAGCTCTGCAGCCACCGAGGCTTCCTCATCTCAGGCACAGTCGGCCTCCAGCTCCCAGGGCGCTAGCAGCATCGCTTCTTCGGCCGCCACGAGCGGTCCATCAGCTACAACTGCGCTCTTCGACACGATCTCGATTCCTTACACTGGATCAATCGGCGCTTCTGGTACTATCCCACTTACCACCTTCCTACCGACAGGTACAGGACGTGGAACAGTCGTCGTGGGCACGAACCCTGCAGCCTTCGTGACGTCCACCGTCAGCGGCGCCACATCGTTGAACGGAGCAGTGGAGATCGCAAGTCTCGTCACGGTCTCGACGATTCCCCCTATTGGAACCTTGCCTGGAGTCTTCATCGTGTCGCCTGTTCTTAGAGCACGCTTCCTGACCACGACGGTTCGGTACACGCCTACTGCAGGAGAGCAGATCACCGCACCAACAGTCCTGACATCGCTTGATCCCTCAGGAACTGCTCCGGGAATCATTGTCATTGCCGCCCCTGAGTCATTCTTCTCAACGACGGACGCGGCTACATCGGCTGCCACGACAGATCCATCAGTCAGTGACGCCAGCACCGACGCATCAGCGTTGCCCTCGTCATTGCCTGCGACAGCCAGTCAGACGGCATCAACCTCACTGGATTTGGACATTCTTTCCTCAACTTCTGCGGACCCAGCAACATCTGCCTCGGCTTCGGAAGACCCGACAGCTACCCTGTCAGGTTCAACTGGCGAGAGCTCGCTCGTTGCGACAGCGACATCGGATGCCACAGGAATTAGTTCCGATCCCGCTTCGGCAACAGCTTCGGGAGACGCGTCTACGTCCTCGGATGCTCTTCCCGCTAGTCTCACGAGCGTCCTGTCGTCTGCCACTGATGTTGCCTCAGAGAGCCAGGCCACTACAGGCTCTGGCTCTTCAGTCGCCTCCCCTTCGGCTTCCATCAGCTCGGATGATGACTTGACCTCCAGCACCGCCTTCTCTAGCGCTTCTGACGCGGCTACCGGATCATCTGTCATCGCTAGTAGCTCAACGGACTCTGCCCTTGGCCAAGAGACCGCAAGCTCATCTGCAGGCGCTGCCACGTCCAACGAGGGTTCCTCGGCAGGCTTGACAAGCAACGTTTCACCCACAGCTTCCGTGTCCGGTGATCCTACCGAAGCCACAGCTGGAAGCACTTCTATCCCCGAGACTTCCGCCGCATCAACCGCCTCGGCCAGCGCTACGAGCGAGGCTTCTCAGGTATCAAGCGGTAGCAGTGCCCAGGATACCGCGGCTCAGTCAAGCACCGATCCTCTGGGTGCCACCCTACTGCCAACGCCGTCTGGCGCAGCTTCATCGTCAGTTGCTTCAGCAGATGCGTCCAGCACTTCAGCAGAGGTCACAAGTCAAGACACCGTCAGCTCTGGTGCGACCACTGCGGCCACGGGTGCGCAGTCCGCGAGCGCCTCAAGCGTTGTGGGAACCTCTACCGACGCCGCCGCCACCGCAAGCAGCTCACAAGATACGTCGGTCTTGCCATCCGCCAGTGCGACAGAAGTCACCTCCCAGACAGGCGCGGCCAGCTCTGCAGTCTCATCGAGTGCAGCCGCTTCATCCGCTTCAGAGAGTGCCGACGATCAGATCTTCAGCTCCACGGCCATCTCGTCCGGCGGGCCCATCTCTTCGACGGCAACTGCGGTGCCCACTTCCGCCTCGGTCGATCCTCAAAGTCTTACAGCATCTGCAAGCTCATCGGAGGGCAGTCTCCTCCCGTCAAGTACGCAGGCCACTGCGGGCTCGGGCTCGGGTACAAGCACATCGCCGGCCATTGAGTCAACTAGCTCCCAGGATTCTGCCATTCAGTCCAGCTCAGCTGAACCTACGGTCGCATCTTCCCTTGGTGCTAGCTCCAGCGCGATCCAGTCTGCATCCTCGGAGATTGCAAGCTCTTCAGCCGCGCTGTCCAGCGCAGCTGCATCATCTGCTCAGGCCAGCTCGTCCTCAAGCGAGCTCGTGGAGTCAAACATCTTGGGCTCCTCGCAGCAGTCGACAGCCGTCGCTTCTACTTCAAGCAATGGGGCCATCTCTGCTTCCAGCTCGGCCGCATCTAGCGTCGAGCCATCCGCTTCAGCCACATCGGCTGCGGCCTCCTCAGCTGTTCCGTCGTCTAGCATTCCTGCTTCAATCAGCTCCTCCGTCGTCGCCTCATCTCCAGAGCTTGACACCATCATCCCCAGTTCGACAGCTGCTGTATCAAGCTCCGTGGCCGCGGCATCAAGCTCTGTGGCTGCAAGCTCCTCGGTCGCCAACTCTGCCCAGAGTTCAGCTGCTTCCAGCTTGGCTTCATCAAACGCTGCGGTCTCAAGCTCGGCTATCTCGAGCGCGCAGGCTACTTCTTCCGAAACAGGCCTCGACAACATTCTGTCCTCGTCAAGCCTGGCCGGTGCTTCAAGCTCCGCTGTTGTATCTTCTGCACAGGTTTCCTCATCACCTGCAGTTTCAGCCAGCGCAACCCCCTCAGCCGTCTCTTCAGTCTTGTCGTCAGCTGCTTCTTCAGCCGCCTCTTCAGCAGCCGCATCAGCTGCCTCGTCTATCGCCTCGTCCAGCATCGCGTCCAGCGACCGGGCAAGTGCTCAGGCAAGCAGTTCCGCTGGTGGTACCTCCAGCAGTCTTACCGGCCTTGACAACATCTTGTCTAGTTCCTCGACTGCTGCTCCCGCAGTTTCGTCTAGTTCAGCTGCCGCATCGGCATCTTCCTCTGCGGCAGCCTCCTCTGCGGCAGCCTCCTCTGCGGTGACTTCCTCTGCGGCATCATCTGCACCCGCAAGCAGCGCAGCTGCCAGCTCAGCAGCCATCTCGTCGGCTGCATCGTCGGCCGCATCTTCGGCCGCAGCCTCAGCCAGCAGCTCTGCTGTCAATCCTTCAAGTAGCATCTCTGGCCTAGACAACATCTTATCTAGTTCCTCCACCGCCGCCCCCGCAGCTTCATCAACCGCTGCCTCGCCAGTGGCCTCATCCTCATCTCCAGCTGCACAAGCCAGCAGCGCGGCACCAAGTGCCTCGGCCAGCGCCTCTGCTGCCTCATCGGCTGCTTCAGCAGCGGTGTCTTCAGCTAGCAGATCAAGCAGTTCTGCCGTTGCTCAAGCCAGCAGTTCAGCTGCCAACCCTTCGAGTAGTCTATCAGGCCTTGACAACGTCTTGGCCAGCTCGACGACTTCTTCTGTCCGATCATCGTCTGCGCCTGCCTCGGCAGCGGCATCTTCTTCAGCTCAGCCCCCTGCTGTCTCAAGCTCCGCTGCTGCATCATCTGCAGCAGCACCGGCAGCTTCATCATCCTCGGCGGTGCGGTCCTCCTCTGCAGCCGCAGCTCAAAGTAGTTCTGCATCCCCGTCGGTCAACGCGGCCTACGTCACATCGCAGGTCTTCAGCGCCGGTATCACTGCCCCTACGACCATATCAACTGTCGCGCCGCAGGGAAGTGTCGCTGGTACATACATCGTGGCCCAGCCAGCGCTTTTCGTCACCTCTCAGGTGTTTAGTGCTGGCATCACCGCCCCTACGACCGTCGCAACTGTCGCGCCGCAGGGCACTGCTGCTGGTACATATGTTGTGGCCCAGCCTGCGCTCTTCGTTACATCGCAGTTGTTCAGCGCCGGTCTTACCGCTACCTCAACAATCTCGACCATCGCACCACAAGGCAGCGCTCCTGGCACTTACATCGTAGCTCAGCCGGCGCTCTTCGTCACTTCTCAGGTGATCAGTGCGGGCATCACCGCTCCCACGACCATCTCAACCATTGCACCGCAGGGTAGTGCTGCTGGAACATACGTCGTGGCCGAGCCCGCGCTGTTCGTCACTTCACAGGTTTTCAGCGCCGGTATCACTGCTACCTCAACAATCTCGACTGTTGCGCCACAGGGTACCGCTCCTGGCACTTATATCGTGGCCCAGCCTGCTCTCTTCGTCACGTCTCGGGTGATCAGCGCTGGCATCACCGCTGCCTCGACGATCTCGACTATCGCGCCGCAGGGCAGTGCTGCTGGCACGTACGTCGTAGTCCAGCCTGCGGTCTTCGTCACTTCTCAGGTTCTTTACACTGGAGGTGATCCAGCTGTGACTGCTCCAACCGCGATCTCGACGATTGCGCCCTCTGGAACGGCACCAGGCACTGTGATCGTCGCCTCTCCTGGATCCTACGTCACCTCACGAGTTTTGTACACTGGAACGAACACAGCAGTCACAGGACCAACTCGAATCTCGACCATTCTTCCGTCAGGATCAGTGGCTGGAACAATCATTGAGGCCGACCCTGCTTCGTACATCACCACGACAGTACAGTACAGTGGTCCCAGCACTCTGACTGGTCCCGTTGCAATTTCCACCATCGCCCCTACTGGAGTCGGCGCTCCTGGAACGATCATCGTTGCGACACCCGCAGCAGTCTTCGTGACCTCTCAAGTGGCGTACACTGGTACAGTTCCTCTCACGGCGCCGACCACAATCGCGACCATAGCTCCTAGCGGAACGAACCCCGGTACATACCTTGTTGCTAGCCAAGCCCTTCTCTATGTCACTTCTCAAGTGGCATACAGCGGAACAGCTGCTATCACAGCGCCTACAACGATAGCAACGATTCCACCCATTGGCACTAATGCCGGCACTTACATCGTGGCGACCCGAGCAGCCCTATTTGCTACTTCTCAGGTTGCCTACAGTGGTACAGGAGCAATCACGGCTCCGACCACAATCTCGACGATTGCTCCGGTTGGCACCAATGCAGGAACTTATATCGTGGCGAACCCGGCCCTTTTCGTCACTTCTCAGGTGGCGTATAGTGGCACAGCTCCCATCACAGCACCTACAACGATAGCAACTATTCCAGCAGTCGGCACGAATGCAGGCACTTACATCGTAGCGACCCAGGCAGCCCTATTTGTCACCTCACAGGTTGCGTATAGTGGTACGGCAGCTATTACAGCTCCAACCACGATCTCGACAGTTGCTCCTGTTGGCACGAACGCAGGCACCTACATTGTCGCCAACCCGGCTCTCTTCGTTACTTCCCAGGTTGCCTACACCGGTACGGCTGCGATCACAGCACCAACCACCATCTCAACCATCGCCCCCGTGGGTACGGACGCGGGCACCTATGTGGTTGCTGCTCGTTTCATTACGTCTGCGGTGGTATACAGCGGCGCAAGCTCGATCACTGGCCCTGTCCCAGTTGCAACCGTACAACCAAGTGGCACGGCTCCAGGAGTCATCGTGGTTGCTTATCCGGCTTTGTTCGTCACATCGACTCAGGCGTACTCGGGAACTATCCCTATCACCGGCCCAACAACTATCACGACGATTGCCCAGCAAGGTACTGTTCCAGGCACCGTGGTCGTGGCAACCCCGGCTCAGCAGGCCTCTTACGTCACCTCAACCCTCTTCCTCACGGCAGCTAACGCTGCCTCAACAACAATCACAACAATTGCACCAGCAGGTACGGCGCCTGGCACGGTTGTCGTCGGTCTTCCGGCTCTGTTCGTGACGGTCGTCGGTCCATACAGTGGCACTGCCACACCAAGTGGCTCCACGACAGTTTCCATCGTTCAGCCATCAGGAACCGCGCCGGGCACTGTGTACGTCCAAACGCCTATATCGGCAACTGCAGTGGCAGCATCAAGCACACCTGTCCTTGGCCAAAGCTTAGTGGCCAGCTCAACAGCAGCCGCAGCAGCTTCATCCAGCAGTCTATCAACCCTGGTAACCAGAGCTGTCACTTCTTCTTCCTCATCTCCCGCCGCGGCAGCTGTTTCTTCTTCGTCTGCCGCTGCATTGGGTCAGTCATTGGTGGCTACCTCTTCAGCAGCCGCGGCCGCCTCCTCCTCAGCCGCAGCCGTCGCTTCATCTTCAAGATCGTCAACAAGCTCCGCGGCGGCGGCGGCAGCAACTTCGTCTGCAGCAGCAGCGGTGGCGTCATCATCCTCTTCAGCACTATCTGCAAGAGCTGTGTCATCGTCTCTTTCAAGCTCCGCTGCCGCTGTGTCTTCATCAAGTAGAGCCGCAGGCAGTAGCAGCAGCAGCTCCAGCATCAGATCTACGTCTACCTCATCAACCAGTCGCTCGGTAGCATCAGCCACCGCGGGAGCCGCATTCTCTTGCCCCACAACTGGATACTTAGTTCAAAGCTCCAGTAGTGTGACCTTGTACTCTATCAACCTCGCCAATGGTCAACAGACAGTAGTCACAAGCAATCTCGGCGGCGACTCCACTCGCAACATCAACGCCCTTGGTTACAATTCTCGAGAGGATTACATGTACGCCATTTCTCAGCCCAACTCCGGAACGAGCGACTACCGCCTCATCCGTATCCTTGGCAATGGCAACACAACAACGGTGACTACATTTACTCAGGCATCTAAGCTGTACCAGTCTCCCTTCAACGCCGGAGATATCGACCAAGACGGTCAGTTCTGGATTTCAACCAGTGGTATCGACTGGTACCAGTACGACTTCTTGCCTGGTTCGGCCACGTATGGAAGACTGGTCGGATCAGGACTGGTTGACGGCGGAGCCGATGGGTACACCGTAGGAGACTGGAGTGTTGTCCCTGGAAGCGGAGGTGGAGATCTTTGGACAATTGGTGTCAAGAATTTCAACTGCGTCCTCATGAGATGGAGTCGCACCACCAAGGACTGGACCATCGGACAGAGCCTGGGTGCTTTGACCGGAGTCACGTCCGGAACCGCACCATTCTGGGGTGCTACCTACGCTACGACTGACGGATACCTCTACGCCGTTGAGAACAACTCCGGACAGGTCTGGAGAATCGACGTCGACGGATCATCTCCTCCGGTTCAACAGACGAGCGTGCCGTCTACGAGCAGGAACGATGGAGCCAGATGTTTGGACTCGGGAAGCGTCTAAGGATTTATGATAACATGTCTTGCTTAATTTCTTTTGTACTCGACTCCACATTGTGGAAGTCCTCCACTCAGGCGGAATACTTGACTGCCATTGAACATTAAAAAAATAGTCTTAATCATAATAGTAATACCATTTTCATTTCAATATTATTCTCCATCAAGCACGGGTGCACTGGCGTGAGATGACTTCATGACGCTAGTTCAAGTCAAGGTTGTGTTGGTTTATTGGTCTACTTGATCTACTGTCGAGTTGAGTGGCGACCTCGAGCCTAAGCTCCCACCCAATGCTGCTGTGTATGCAAGATGCCAAGCTAAGCTCTGTCCATCCAAGTTGGTGCTATTCACCGCCTGACTCTTCATGAAGTTATAGCTCTCAACCGCACCAGCCTTATCAGCAATGGCAAGATTCACGTAGACGTGGCCGACGAATCCATCCCCTGAGAGCGCGCCGCTCTTGTTTCCTGCAAAGTACTGATCCCACTCTTCACGCACAAAAGACGGCTTACGAACGTATGCGCTGCTCGGCACGATTGGGAGCATGTGGATACCCTGGATGAAGCTGGTCTTGTCGCCGAAGTAGGTTGTGTGGTTAACCTTTCGATCCCACAAGATTCCCGTGACTCGGTTGTCAATGAACTTCTCCGGCTGGACCTTGTTGTCGCTGGCTAGAAGGAAGTATGACTGCAAGCTGCGAGCTGTGACAGCCAGCTGGAGGTTTCCGCGTGCCTCGAGAGCCGCGTCGCCAATGGTGCGCCCCCACATCTTGATGGCGTAGGTTGAAAAGGCATCTTCCGCAGAGGACTCCTGATCCTTGCCATCAGGAGCCTCAAGAACACCACGAGCCCAACTGTGCCCGTGGAACCAGTCGAAAGAGCGCGAGAACGGGAAGTACGGATCTTCCGACGAGGGGTTGGACCAGTCTCTGATCAAGTTGTTGACCCAGATCGTGTTCACGGAGTCGTTTTTCTTGAGCCATGATGGGTTGAGATGCCCTATGATTGCGGCCGTGTAAACGTAGTATCCGTAGTGAAAATTGTGGTCGTTGTAGTAGGTGTTCCCGAAGTCGATTGAGGAGTCATTATTTCCATACGATCCAGAGGAGACAAGGCCCTTCCAGACATTGTCGTAGTAAAGGGGGTTTGGCTCGAGGTTGTTGACATATCTGCCAAAGGCTGCCTCGAGCTTGACCAGTGCGTCCTTCGTGTACGACCTGTCTCCGGCGATGCTGTTGACAGCATAGAGAGCCCTAGCGTATTTCGAGAAAGCGATGCCGGCGTAGTATTTGGAAGTCAGATTGGTGATGGCAATGGCATCCAACTCAAGCTCCAGCTTCCCAGCGGCAACAATCGCGTCTTTGGCCTCGGTAGATACGGTGCCGCCTCTTGCTTCCCCAGATCCAACAGAGCCCAGACGTGGCGACCAAGGATCGAATCCCATGTCTGTCGGAAGATCCGGCTCTATCATCGTGAACGAGTCTCCAAAGGTCGCAGTTGCAATGCCCTTTGTTGTACTCGCCAGCTGGACGTCGGTGAGGCCTCTGGCGGTCTGCCTGTCGAACGATTTGACGTGGTGCGGCAGAGCGAACATGAGCAGAGGGATGGTCTTGTCGCCGCCCTTCTTCCAGGAAAATGTGTACGATCCCGTTCTGCCTGATACGGATCCTTTCATTTCTCCTCCGATGGGGTAGACTCCCGCAGCTTGGCCGAAAATACGGGCGCCAGTCTTGCCTTTTGGGTTCCGCGCGACTTG
This sequence comes from Colletotrichum sp. SAR 10_99, assembly GCA_028654355.1. NCBI lineage: Eukaryota > Fungi > Ascomycota > Sordariomycetes > Glomerellales > Glomerellaceae > Colletotrichum > Colletotrichum sp. SAR 10_99. The sequence continues at coordinate 294,984 of JAQIUT010000008.1, forward strand.
TACACTCCCTGTGAAATTACCAGGTCCCACAATAGTTCCGTTGTTGACCATGGTAAGTTTAGGCGTCTGGGAGCCGCGGCTTGGGTTGACGTAGATCAGCCACTCAACCGGCTGCCCATTTTCGCTCACCCAAGTTCTCCAACCGAGTGCTCCAAACCCACGCGAGTCGTCTTCTAGTCTGGTGAGGTCTAAGAAACCCCGTTGTGATTGGATTAAGACAGCTCCGCCGTGGTAAACTCCCGTAACAAACGCCATGCCCTGTACCAGGGGAAATGACACGATAGGCTCGGCTCCTTTCCTCGGTGCCAAGTTGACATTGACCGCAAAAGATGTCAAGGAGTCGGTTGTCAAGACGGTTCCATTCTGCAGCTCGCGTGCAGATAGTGCGATCGACTGTTTGAACAAAGGATCCTCGAAGGATTTGGCTGGGTCTCCGGAGCCGTAGATGAAATCTTCCCGGCTTGTATGGGAGATTGAAAGACCATGACCCTGCTTGACCGTATCGTTCGACCACCATACTGAGTACGGATGTGTCCATGTAGCGTTGTCCTGGTTGTTGGCAAAGAAGTTGGCGTAGAATTTGTTGGTCTGAATTGGTCCGTCGTGGCGCACGCCCACGGGCTTTTGGGGGTGATCGTCTCTAGTTGGGACCAAGATGGGCCGATCGTTAGAAATGGGCTGAAAAATGTTGACTGCCCGTCCTCTTCCCAAGTTTGAGGAGTCCGTGGTATTTTCGGGCGCCAAGATCGATGCTTGCCGCCTGTGCTGGTGCCGTGGCGAATGGTGCGGGTAGACTGCTTGTATCAACGCCAGAACGGCGAGGATAGAGAGGGAATGCATTTTCGGAAAAGACAGACTCAACGACACAGCAAGTGTGAACGTATGGCAGAGGCACAGGCAGTAGCACCGACCAAAATTGAGGGGAACGCGCAAAAAAGGGCGGCCATGGTTCAAATACTGAGATCTCAAAGGTAAAAAAGAGAATTTTGTTGTTTCATTGTTTCAATTGAGGGGGCGATGAGGGGCCTCTCCAGCTTCTTCAGGGGATTTTGAGTTTATCATCATATGAAATCTCATGCGTTGCTACGTTGAGATCCCAGGCGAACTCAAATCTAAGTTCGGATCGTTGCTTGGTCCTTCCTCTTCATTTATTTCATATGGGGGTCGTTTCATCGGGGATAATCGACGCGCCGGCTGCCCGCCGGCTCCTCCGAGAAGCTGTGCTAACCCCTTTTCAGTACAGCGATGTCCTCGTCTCAAATACTGTTTTTAACACAACAAGAATGGCTCTAGAAATTGAATTGGACATCATCAACGGATTGTTTCGAGGAGCGAGGTTGCGAAGTCACAAATGCGTCGCCCGAAAAGCACGATGTTTGTGTCTGCATTTCTTCTCATCCAACAACCACAGCCTGGATTTATAGTGTCGCGCTTTACGCATATTAAGAGAGTAGCGGAGGCGCCTGCGAGGTCATGGGTGCAAAGAAGCAACAGCAACCGTCACATGCCCTCACGTAATCTGCATATCCGAGCTTGTGTCACTACCATCTACAAAGTGCATATCTCAGGAACAAGACGTCAATAATCGTACCTTAGATAAGTGACAATTTATATTTGAACCGATTCAGCCCTGATCCCAAGCTCAAACGCTATGCTCCTTCGATGCGCCCCTAAATGCTCTTGTAAATAATGCAAGCTAGTTGAATAGTTAAATATCTGCAGTTGACCACACGCCACCGAAGATCCTCCCTATTCCCGTCCAATCACCAACTCGTTATCGTTGTTTCAAGGCGCGCACATTCGTCATACCACCTGCACAGAGAGGTTGTGAGATTACCGCGGATTCGCCTGCGGAACAGTGGTAGACACTGCCGTTGCCGCCACAGGCGACCATGACCATGGCGTCGGCCGACCCAGCCTGGAGCGTAAAGCGATCCGCGTTGTGAGTGACGGAAGCTCCATTGCTACAATCGTAGAAGTTGTTCGGCTTGAGGGCGCAGTATCCAATAATGTCGTAATCGTTCGGCTTGCCGCTGAAAGAGCCCTGGGCACAACTCGCGAGGGTTTGGCCAGAGAGCAGGGCCACGACTAAGACGGCGGAGCGAGAAAACTGCATGTTGACTGGGCGTGATCGGGGTTGAGATAGAGAGACGAGTCTACATTCCATGTCCACATTAATATGCTGTCCGAATTTGCTTGAGGTCTGTTGGGATGCAGACTTACTTTGCTGAGATGGAAGGCGAGAATTGATTGCCTGGTGACTGGGATTCCATTAGTAGAGGCTGCCGTGCAAAAGCTGAGTATTTATCGTAAAGTTCCGATGGAGGTTCCTTGCACCCATGATGCTCGGAACCGCTGGGAAGTAGACAGTTAAGAAGGACTCATCTCGCGAGGGACTACGGATATTGAAACCTTAATCAGTCTCAGAGTGCACTCTTTAATATGATACAAGTTTCTACACCTTGACATCTAATTATACGACATGCATTTTTGCAAGACCGGGTTTTGTCTAGGTGCCATAATAAGTCACACTCCACGTGATTGCAGTCATGTAGCTACATGTAGACCAAACCTAGGGGCTCACATGTACTTGATGCATCCACAATAACCTCCATATCACCCCAATGACTGCGTCGTCTTATGAGCGTTGCTCAGAGTGCATATGCCCAAAGGCACATCCTTACGAGATCTCCCCAAGTACTTGTGCCGCATCATATCCTATACTATACACGCTAATACTTTCTAAATACGTATATTGAGAGCAAAATCGAGCTTTGGGCTGCTAGCACCCAGGCCGCTAATCAATACTAATTGTGGAGCATTGGCGTGGCTCCTTGTCTTTGATGCTGCGGGCAGCAAAATCAATGACATTGCGAGAAATGTTGCAACATAATCCCACAGAGACAAGATGATATTCTGCCGGGGTTATGCTATTGGCGTTCACGTCTTGTTCAAGAAGACTAGAGTTCATGGGTGGGCTTGTTGCGACGATTCAGGAGCTTCTAGGTACGACCCTACCTACGTACTCAGTCTATGTTGATCCTGACTTGGTGGGCGGCCAGCAATCTTGCTGAGGTTTCAATTTGCCCGCGTTGGAGTCGATAAAGTCAATGTGGGAGCCGGAGGATATTTTTTACAATCCACAAAGTGTATGATCACTGGCATGAACGCCAGCTGAACGGCTTTTTTGGGACATAGGGGTAGGGTCACGGGCTAACAGTGCAGGTTCGGTAGTACAATAGTCTCCGAATATGCAATCAAATTGCGACTGATGTGTACCGAACAAGGAGTGTTAGCTGGTTCGATGATCAGATGCTTCGGTTGCTTTGGCTCGGGTGTGCCGAACGCCGTGCCGGTGGGATACGGGGTTAGCGGTCAGGAAAATGTCCGTGGACTCCGGAACACATCGACATGGTACTTGTCAAATCTTTCGCGCGAGGGTTTCATAGAGTCCTATGGCAGTAGCTATATTCATTAACCAGCAGTTTTCAGAGCAGTGGACCTTCGGAAAAGCTACTGCTTGACTTGTAGTGGCAGAATGGCGCGCTTCGCAGCGTACAGTAGCCCGTACGAACGCCCTAATCGCGCGGTATGGGTAACTCATTCTCCGTTGTTATTGTTGCTAACACATTAAAAGTGTGATTCGTGTCATTCGAGAAAGGTAACTCATCCCTGCATGTGCTTATGAATGAATCTCTGCAGCCAATCTTACCTTCCGAGGGCAGATCAAATGTGATCGTCAAGAAGTATGTCGCCAGTGTATGGCCGCCGGCATAATGTGCCTTCGTAGACGTCCAAAACAGTCGCGCCGGAGACAAGAAACATCAGACAATGGCTTGCTCCAACCAAATTCAGACCGTCAGCAAGGCCCCGTTGAAGGAGCTCTGTTTGACTCACAGCCCCTTACCACCATCAACGAGCAGACCTCAGCGCCTCGAAATTTGGGTGTGTCTGGAATTTCCAACGGTCAACGTCAGACGTCGCCTACTGAGTCACAAGGAACTGCTGGTACAACAGTACAACTGCAGGAGACAGACGCCACTTCAAATCAATCATCTTCCGGAGTCAGCGAGACGAAGTTCTTGTACTCGCAAGCTGAAAGACTCCTCGCATTCTCGATGGAAGTCTGGTTCCAGGACAACGATGTTCCTGGGCGTCATATTATGGAGACGGCATTGAAGCAGGTTAAAACAGCGACAGGGACGACACCGACAAGCAGGCATGCTCCGGAACCTGGTTTTGTAAGGAGCAAGCCGTATCCGAGTATCGAGCTGATTGACAGCATTCTAACTTGTACGGAGTTTTCTTTTGATATCAAAATATGGTTACTTAATTGACTAACATTAATGAATATTAGGGAAGGCGCGAAATAGCGGCTCGAAGTACATAGCTGACTTACAGTCAGTGATTTCTCTTGAGCTGTTAGAGGCCCAGTGGCTGGCCCTTCGCAACGGACAGGTCGAGGGGCCTTTACGAGACCACTACATAGTCTCGGTCAACTACACATCGTGGTGCTTCATAGGCATTAAGATGGCTGAGACTACCAGTGGCGATATTCATAAACATCTGAAATCGAGCAAAAGGTTCTACGAACAGAACATTATCTATGGTCTGCAGCATATGAGTGTGGCCGACTTGCCAACCACTGCGCTCTTCCAGGCCCTCTTATCGGGGGTAAGTCTATCTGTACCATCATTGAGAAAACACATGTTGACCAGTCGTTTCGGTATTAGGCGATGTTCGCTTTCAACGTCGGGTGCTTCGAGAGAGCATGGACTTTTAACGCGGCAGCTTGTCGAGTATACGAATCTCTCCCACGCAGTGATTCCTTTGTGGGGGTTTCAAAGGCAATTCCTGCAGGTCAATCAGACACACAGCATGCCGTCGAGCTGTGCTATATTCTTGACAAAACCTTATCCCAGATCATGGATCGAGCACCATCGCTTGGTCGGGGGCGTAGCCCGAAAACAACTGTTCCGCAGGATTCCACAGGTCCCGTTCAAGGCCTCTACAACTTGTTCTCTGACATGGCTGAAGTTCAGGATGCGGTTGTTCGTGCTCTCCGGCACCCAAAGAATAGTAATGGCTACTCGGAGCAAGTTGAGAACTTGGAGCGCACGGTGCACGGATTGAGGGGTGGTTTGGAAAAGGTTAAGATTCCAGCTCTTACCAATGATGCATCGCTGATTTCGACTTGTAGTTTCGTTGCATTTGCGAAACCGATCCGTTCTGGCCCGGTGAGGTTGCAGCAACGTCGTACGCTGCATCTGCAATTATGGCCTCAGTTCTGCAACTCGATTTGTCGGCCTTGAGGGATCCACTTAGGCAGAATGAATTACTGGCTTATGCTCGGGACTCCCTGAGATACCTCCTCTCCGCGTTATCATATCTGTCAACGGGACCAGACGGCCGCGCCACCAAAATGTCCATCTCATGGTAATTAAATTTTGATGTCTCTTCACTTTTCATTTCTACTACAGGCTAACAATCGCGAGGAAATTGCTGTTCTATCCGATGAACCCCTATTTCACCCTCTACGCATTCATGCTTGCACATAATGACTCGGAGACATATCTTCTCCTGTCGGAGATAACACAGGGACTTTTGAATGAGACATGGGACAACGATCCCTTCAGCGAGTTGATTTCACTCTTGTCATCGCTCATGGACTTGGCTTCCAAGATGTTCTTGGCACAGTCCGGCTCCATCCAACAAGCCGAATGTCAAATTTCATTGAGTGCCGGCGCTTTACCCACTGCCCTGCCAGGTCCGTTGGTTGTGGATGAGGCACTTGTAGAAGAAGAATTATTCAGTCCTCCCATCGAGTGGAACGAGGAGGGAATGTCTTTAGCTGATTCTCTGGCGTTGATGGTTGACTGGGACGTGCCAGAGGCTGGACGTAACAGTCACTCCAGTAATTAGAATACCATACTAAAAGTAAATATCTCGAAAGGCATTGACGAGATGATGCTAAGGCACATGTAGTATACCTGTCGTCATTTCCGTGTTTTACTTGGGCTCATAATTCGCCGTATGACTAGCCTATGTAGGTGGGTCCTCAGGATCTCAGACGACCTGGAAGATCGATTTTCCAACATGGAATTGAATGACAGACTTAGACAGATTGATGGGGGAAAGTACTTGAAAGTTTGGGAAGTATGGGTCGGCAGAAATCCGAATTACGGGGATATTATACAGGCAGCACGGAAACTTCCTAAAACGGCAATGCCCGGCTCCGTCCGAACAGGCGACGATTCGGGTCCCCACGGCGGTGGAAGTATTTATCTCGAAGAAACCCTTTGCTTGAACTTCTCTTTTCAACATGCAGTGGAAGAACAAAATCACCAATCGACTACTCCGTTACCAAACACCATGTCTGTCTCTCCCGAAGCCCTCACCCTCACCCTGGCAGGGTTCATGAGTGGTCAGTTTTCATGCTCCGTCGCTCACTCCGCAATGTCTAACATCTCAAAACCACAGGTTACTACTTCAGTGGTGCTTTTGTGTTTATGCCAGCGGTTCAAAAGGCGCCGTCCCCGCTGGTCGCTCAGCAATGGAAGCGCGCCTGGGACGTCGGCAGATACGTCGGAAAGATCATTGTCACCGGCACTGCTGCTAGCTTCGCCTACTTGGCCTATTTGGAGCCTAAGAAGACAGACAATCTGAGGTTCCAGCTATTCGTCGCTGCAGCCGGCATTGTGGGGACAATTGTGCCGTATACCATCTTCGTTTCGTACCCATTTAATGAGGCCATCAACGGGCAACTTGGAGCTACTAGGGGCGATAACATGGACTTGAAGAAACTAGTGGCGGATTGGGGTCGCACTGATTGGAAAAGATCCTTGCTTGCATTTGTTGGAACGGTTGTGGGAGTATGTGGTACACTGGCTTGAGGCCATAGACGACCCGATACTTCAGTATTTAGCTTGCTGCCTGCCAAGGGCAACATTGATCGCATTGGTTAACCTGGTACTCTTGGACATCTTCGTCACAGTTGAGGCAGGTATAGATTCGCCATGTGCTAGACCTGGTTGAGAAATTAGAATAAGGAAGAGGAAAAACTTAAAGAGGGTACTCAAGGGTATGACACTACGTAACGCTCAGCTTTGTGCCGCACACTGTTTCCACGGGATCTCTTAGCTATTACTGTACAAGGCTCATATCTGCTTCGACTTTGATACAATTATCGAAAACTTAGATACAGAAACTGAATGACTGTGATGAGCAACGGGCCCAACGCATAGTACCACATGAAAAAAGGTGAGACGAAGGGAATGATAGTCACGATGCAACATCCCAGCAGGATTAGAAAAAGCAGAATACAGAGTGACAGTAGGGATTTCGAAAGACTGCCATCATCGTTGTAGAGCCCGAGTACCACAAGGATAAAACAGTTCATCGGCTGTAGAACGAAAACGGACAAAGCAGAACTTTTCAGCAGTGAGAAAGGCTTCATCATGTCTTTTAGTTCTTTAGAAAAAGCGACAGCCGGGAAGGCACCCACTAGAAAATAAAAAATAACAGCAACAAGACCGATAAATTGTAAGCAGAAGAACCACAAAACCATCACCACCCACTGGGACTGCGAGAAGCGGGAAGAAAGCGATGCATGGATATCCACATTTTCAATCCTGGTAAATGTGTCTTGATTTGGCAAAACGATGATACCTCCGGTGTGGGCGGTAGATGTGGCCAATGCCCGAAATGCTTCTGATACGGCTTCGTTGTCAACCATTATGCTTTCTCTTGGGGACTGTTGGAGATTGCTTAGGTGAATCGTCTCAAGTTCTTGATGCGCATGGAAGGCTTGTCCAGCCGCGGATGCTGAAATCGATCCCGCCTCGATATCTCGGTCGACGCTCAACGCAGGAGCCGAGTCGTCGGCACCTGCTTGTCGGCTTGCTGACATCACTTCTCCACAGTTAGTGTATGATTCCATGAGACATACGATTTGATACTACCATCTTGATGACCACCAAGCATAGTCGCTACTTGTGTACTAGGAATGCCATCTATGCCTGCCGTCTGTATCCTTTGCTGCCTCCGAAGGGTGCCAACAATCGACACCAAAACTGTCATAATTGGGCCAAGTAGGAGGAAGACTGGCATTATTTGACCAAAACTCCAATCGTCTTCGTCGAATTCGCTAGGAATGCGTGCGTTTAATAGGCGAATTGTGCCCCAGAGTGAGGATATGAAAAGCCAAAAAAGCTAAGTACTACTCGTCAACCTATATTCACCGTTGCGATCTCATGGCTTTCTCCACGGGCGCTTGAGAGTAATTTAGAATAAGAGACTTACGTCCGCCATTTCGGATGTGAGAACGTCGAGATAAAGTTTCGCCACCAAATAGAAACCGATCATCAGGTCTAGGGGCCGAAAGGTGTTCCACAGCATTCTTTGCAGTCTTGTTGTCTCGCGACGTCGGTAGTTCCTGCTGACCGCCCGTAGACAATCTATTGACCAATTTCTGATGCTGTGTCTAATGGTGTATTTGGATATTTCTGACAGTTTCCGAAACATTTTCATCGAACGACTAACGAAGCTGAAAGTAACCAGAGTGATCGACATGATAGATGACTCGTACGCTGTAGTGGCTGTGAGTACCTGAGCCTGCCCACTAGACCAGTCATACCCGGTGTTGCAGCGGAATCCGTCTTTTGCGAGAATGGTATCTCCCTCACATATACGAGCGTTCCAGTGGGCTTCAATTGAGCTCTGGCTGAAGAAACAGCGAGCATTTGAGGAGGGCACAGCCGCCGTTCCTTCATCATAATATACATATACGTCGAAATTTGAGTTCCAGTTGAAGTAGCCCGTTGCTGATATGGCTGTAATCAGCCCGGTCAACAAGAGAGACATTAAAACCATTCGAAAATTTCGTTCTATTTGATGTCGATACAGATACTCTCTGAGAGCCGTAAGGCAGGCGGCATGCGTGAGGTTCGAGAACCATGCTAGGTAGCTGATGATCTGCCACGAATATGCCGTCATGTAGCAATTCAATTGGACAAAGCTGCTGAACAGGATTCCGAATCCAGTCAGAAGCTGGACATCACACAGTATCAGTAATACCTATCAAGCGAGGTTCAGCAGTGTCTTTGGGTAAATCAACCAGTATAGCAGTACCTTTGTTATAGCCACGTTCCAATGTGAATGATGGCCAAGGCGTCGACGAAGACGAGAGAACATCCCTACGGTCTTGACATCGATAGGATTGGGTTTCAAAGTGCGCCGACGGCCATTTCGATAATCTCGTCTAGGGTTCGCAAATGGATCGACGGTGGGATCAAAGGCCAAGCAGTAACGAAGAACAACGATGATGACCACGAGCCATGCTGTCCCAAGAAATCCTATGATTACCTAGTCATATCATAATACTCGTCAGCATGGAGGTCAAACTTATTTGATTCAATGTCCAACGTCACTTTCGCCTACTTACCTCCACGCCGTCGACGTCCTCATCCCCCTCAAATACTTCGGCCAGCTGTGAGCAATTATTTAAATAGCATTCGAGGTATCTTTTCTCCTTCGGAAGGGGAAAGATGGCCGACATTGAGAATGTGTTCAAAAGGTTGACGTTCAGTGTAGGAAGTTGTTTTTTAAGGGAGAACAGAAAGGTGTGAACTCCAGGGCAGATGAGATCAGATCTAGGATGCAATGCTTAATATATCCATCAACTCTCCCACGCTTGCAGTCATGCAGTTATCACTCAAACACACCCGCCACCACAGCAGCCTGGTCACACAACAAGCAATTCGAGAGCACGCATTTTGATTGGGTATGGCTTACGTGCGCCGCACTAGTTTGGAGGCACAGCATGCAACCGCAGATGCGACCGACGTCATTCCCAGCGTGAAGGCTGCCAACCTGTCAGCTGCAGCCTTATCGCTAGACTGTAGTATCGTACTTGCCAAAATTGTGGTAGGCCAGCTCGCAATGCACTGAATCCTTTTGAATACACACCTTTTTATGTTTTTATGACACAGCTGCAGGCTGGACCAATGAAACATAGGCCCAACACGTCGCAAACAACTTGCATGATCAACGTAAGCACTTGGATACCAGACCTTGGACGCTGAGCCCCCAGCGAAACTACCGGAGCGTAGCTCTCCTACCTATCCTCTTAACTGCCCTGCCCCTTAACTGCCCTGCCCTCTTAACTGCCCTGCCCTCTTAACTGCCCTGCCCTCTTAACTGCCCTCCTAACTGCCCTCCTAACTACCCTCCTGACTGCCCTCATAACTACCCTCCTGACTGCCCTCCTGACTGCCCTCCTGACTGCCCCCCTAACTGCGGCTACTATGGGCAGCTGTGGCCACCTGGTATGCAGGTCAGTGAGCCACACTTGCGAAGCGAACCAATCCGCGAAGGGAGAATTGTGGCTTAGCCAATCAGAGGGCTCGGATGGAAGTGCCCATATACCGTTTTCGCGCCCAAGCTTTGGTAGTTAAGCTATATGTAACTCCCTCGCTCCGCTCCGTTGGCTCCGCTTCGCTACGCCTCCGGAGCTACGCTCCGGACAAGGATCTCGCCAGATAGTCGTGTGAGGACGAGTAGATTTCGCCGAGAAGCACAGCGACACATGGTATCTATTCAAATCGACACGAAGTCTCAAGGAAGACCCCTACGGCTTGTACGGCTGAACACATCCTGAAAACGACAACCTTTTAATCGCGACTCCAAACTCTCTAAATTCTAGCCCCTCTCAACTTCCCTGACTCTTCTAACCCCTCTACAACAACTCCCTTAGCAACTTTATCATGAGAATCTCGCACCACAAGCTTCCTCGTTTGTTTTGTGGTTTTCTGATAAAACAAATGGATATATGTGGCATGTTGCTTTGACTTGATTCGGTCTTCAAATTCACAGATTACCAATCCAGCCATAGCTCCGCCATTTTGAGTGACGCCAGATCATCTGGTTTTCTATTAGCCGTGTTCATATCTTAATAATAGATTGGCTTTTGATACCAGCAGCTATAGAGGCTTATTAGAGTTATGCTTATTCAGCGGCCCTGTGAATAGCTGGTATAAAAGTAATAGAAACTAAGAAGAGGTTAATGCGCTGAGAAAACCTCTTCTCATGAAGTTAAATCCTCAGACTCAAATATTGTGAGCGATATTTCTAAATACCCTCGCCCTCATCCCTAATAGTCTAGCAAATTCACAAATACGGTCCTAAAACCTCCATCGTCCTCTCCCAAACCACCCCCTGCGCCCCCCTCAACTCCTCCAACACACTTCCCCTCTCAACAACCTCACACCCCCTCCCCACCAAAAACAGCC